>OY986057.1:20263280-20679999 GCA_963920205.1 Stenodema calcarata | reverse complement strand
AACACAGTAAGGGTAACGAACCGGGTTTTTGAAGTTATATAACTCGGCTACCTTTAGACCTACCGACTTGAATCTTTCATATCAGGGAAGTTTCACCAAGAAGATCTACGACAAGTTTCCAGTTCATTGGCTGTGGACCCGTCAAAGTAGCCAAAATGTTCCAAAATTAGCCTAAATTTTGGTTTTGTTTCCCCTTTTCGTGGGTGAAGATGGGTTTAAGATGGGTTAAATCATTCAAAATGCTCTGTCTCAAGGGGGACCGAAGCTCTGTGCAAAATTTGAAGTCAATCGGTGGGAGAGGCTGTACCCTAGCCTGCCCGGACAAGGAGAAGGAGAAGAGAACAAAGTGAAGGCGAAAAATCGATGTTATATAAACTCAAATTTCAAGTTGATGGGCCAAATAGAAGCCGATATATGAAATCGGTAACGTTCGTTCGTCTCAACTTGTTTGTTTGGCGGGGCGTTACCACGTTCCTAGATTTGTAAACGATCCATTTCTATCCCAACCGAATCTTTGAAGAATGTTTTCATCTTGTGTCTTCTACTACTATCACTTGTCAGCGACGAAAAAGTCAGAAGTTAAATCATGATTTGACATTGTCAATTTTTGCACCACGGCAGCAAAGTACTGGAAAAGTGATCTTACACGTATTTAGAGGTATCCATAATGTGCGCCCATTGATGTGGGGTTGAAGGGTGAGCCCACCAGAATGATGAGCTACCATAAACATTTAGTGACTATTCGGTAAGGAATCGCCAAATATATTACTTCTCTTTGCCCGGATCAAGCTGACAGTTTTCGTACCCTTCATTTTACATGATACAAATGTAGCACCCTGGGGACGGAGAGTGAAGGTTCAAGTTTACATCAATTCTTTTACTCTCTGAAACACGGCTCAGTATTTCCCTGAGGGTCGCTGAATTAATTTACAAGGCACTCTTTCGAAGATAGTAAGCCATTCCAGAGTTCTCACCAAGTTGGGTATCCATTCATAAAAGAGAATTACAAGACGGAAAAGCAACTAAAAGGGGAAAAGCAACTGAAACCTTATTTTTTCACAGTGTGAAAAGAGTTGATAGATTTATCCGAGCGATATTGCCTCTTACCTCTGTATAACATTCAATGACATTAAATGGGGAAAGCAAATCCCTCGTTTTCAAATCTCCTATTCACAGTTTATACCATAGCCGGTTTTCCAAGCGGTTACTCCTTACTATAGCCCTCCTCTCCCAAGATATTTCACTTGAGATGGCTTATAAATCTTTTATTCTCACCCGTTTTTCTGAGAAGAGACCATTAGTTATATTCTCCTTGCCCCCTCCACCTCCCGTTCATTTACGGTTACAGATTATCTACATTCGGGCTTGACTAGGGCCTTTGTGAGGGCCACCCGTTTCTCGAGCCGACAAGGCTTTTCAACGTGTCAACCGCCGGGACGCCCTTCTGTTTGGTTTCAATCGGTAATGAATCTCTTCCAGACCCTCCAGGGACTGTGTGTCTGACAAGTCTATTATCAACAATTTGACGGAACTCGGGTTTCAGGGTATAAAAAAAACACCAGCGGCTACTTACACTACATTTAGTCTGGCGTACTGAATATGGCTCAATTATGGTCCGAGGATAGTCGAAGGTGAACAGGCGAATCAATTCACCTGCTTATATTCCAGCATTATACTACCGGTCAGGTGAACCATTAGGGCGGGTTCACACGAGGAGATCGGTATGAGGGACGCGTATGAGAGACACGTATGAGAGACAGAAAGTCTTCAAGCGACGTCACAAGGAGATTTCCCCCTTCCAGTTCATCCAACCCTCTCCTCTCCTCTCCCCTCGATTTTTCTTGAATTTCTATTGAAAGTCGTCAGTTGTTGTCGTACATTGTGTCCTGTGCATCATGTACGAAGAAGAAGCCTTGGCTATATACTATTATTTGAGTTGTAAAGATCGGACGAAAAGAAAAAAAAAAAAAAAAAAAATCGGAAGATGTGGGTGCACCCACTAAACGCTGGAAGAGCGGAAAAAGGAGTTTTTTCGGTTCTCTATAAAGAGTTAACCAACGATGAAACCATATTTTTCAATTACTTCCGAATGTCGCAAGGTTCATTCGATGACCTGGTGAAGAAAATCCACATGACTATTGAGAAGCGTGATACCCACATGAGGAAGAGCATATCACCTCAAGAAAGATTGGCAATGACGTTAAGGTACTCATTATAGGTATACCACCACTGATTACTCGTGACCGCCAGTAATACTTATAATATAGTAATGCTTTCATTCAGGCTTGTTCATCTAGCAAAAAGCTCCCGCCAACAGCATTGAAAGAAGCGTAAAGCTCCCTGCTGGTGTAACAGAGGAAACATATTAGGTGAAACCGAGGGTGACTAAGGGTGAGAGGGGGTTGTGGGAAGGAGACAGGGAACAGGAAAACATTGACGGTGGAGGTTAGGGGTAGGAGGATCAGGTTTCTATATGCACACTCAACAGCGAGGTGCGATGCACCGAGCATCCTATATACGTGGCTGGCGGGCAAAATGGATATCATTCCTTTTTGCGGCTGAGGTTTTTTGGCGGGCCAGTTTTTACAACGGAGTTGTTTTTGGGGGGATATATCTTTACGTACTAGGAATGCAATAACCCAACTCAATGAAATTAATCACCAGTCTTTTATTGAATTATCAGTCTTACATTATTGCTATTTAAATTAATAAAAGGTAAAAATCAATGAAAATTTTCGCCTGCTCGCCTCCAACTCCGGAAAAAGACTGAGGAGATTGTCGTTGACGTGTGGCTCGTTTTCTGTCGCTCATACTTTTTTCAAAGTCGGCCACCGTGTGTGCGATCCCATATGATCCTGAGGAACATTAGCTTCCTTCATACGCGTCTCTCATAACGATCTCCTCCGTGTGAACCCGCCCTTATACTTCCACGTGAAAAAGAGAAGGTTGGGGGGACCTGTTTCTTAATGGAAGGTGTTGCTCATGGACAAGTGGCCTTTATTATGAATATACCTATACAAAAATACCGACTGATTTTTTGGTAATAAAATGTAATGTAGATGAGCAATTGAGAATCTTTGGTGCTATAATTAGGGATACTGAGCGGAGGCACGCGTCTTCTGACACTCACAAACTTCGAACGACGTATTACTCATGTCAAACAACATTATCGGAGATACTGGAGGATCCTTGGTAAAATACAGTTAAATAAATTGAAAATGGTGAAACCTTACCCTCATTTAAGTCAACTCAATAGGATGTGCAGTTGCAGTTCATCGTGCGACGAAACGGATTCCCCTGTACAGGGGCGTTTCCTATGTTAACTCCAGGGATGTTCTGTATGTGTTAGTATCTTGGATTACACGTAGGACGATGAAATTGTTTACTCGGACCGCATTCAGCCGATCGTAATTTCTTCACGTCACCTGTCATCTGGTCACTTACCGTAAATATACAAAGGCAATGTACGACCCCTCAGGAAATAACCGTCTTGTAGTAAGTACAGCAATGTCATGAGTCATGTCATGGATGGCTTTGAAATTATTTTGTGAAATGCTTCACTCAGTAATGAATATAGAAATAACGAATTCGTTCTCTGATTGATGTTGTGATTCAAGATAAAGCAGAGCTTCACAGTTAGACTTAACAGTTAGAAAGTGTCATAGTACAACGAAATTGGGTGTACTAGAGATAATCGGAATCTTTTTCACCGATCATAGGCTTCTTGATTCTGGTAAACCTACAGTAAATAGTTAACGACTTTGACTGCTTGGAAAAGCGATACTGTTTTAAGAGATTCTTGCACCAGATAGTATAGAGATTTCCGTTATATTGCCTTCCTTGGGAGCATTCAACTACTACTAGACGGCACTTATGATTGTTCCGACTTGCGCAGGATGGTAACCTTTTCTAACTCTACGAATTATTGGAATTTTAAGTTTGAATTACGAGTACATTCAGTGGTTCATATCAAGATAGTCACATATTAAAATTGCGAACAATTAGGTGCAAAATATATGAAAATAAATTTCCGTTCAATATTACGGGTATGTTTCGTAGCGCGAGAGAGCATTCCCACCAATTAGCTCAGGAGATGACAGCGACATTTTATATTGTGTGTTCCACCTGAGAGGCCAATTATAGCCTCAGGAGAAGGTTGAAGTGCTTGTAAATAAACACCTCATACTGGCCGAGACCAGTTTATGAGTTTGTTTCTAAATCACCCTATAACAGTCCATTCATAAGCGTTGTTGTTCTTTTGTCAAGTTATTTCTTTTATATAGGTACTCTACTCTCTATCTGAGAATAAAACTTGATGGGGTGGTCTTATAAAGGGTTTACATTCGAAATTGAGAATTCATTAATGCTTCAAGGATTTCCATTGAAAGTAGATCATTAACTTTAAAACCATTTGCCAGAATCTGTAAAGGTTCATTATTACTGAATTAATTATAATAGTGTGTTTACATCTGAACAAATAGTGAAATTGAACGATTCATGACGCAACTTTCAGTTACGTAACGCAATGATTACCCGTGGGACTTATACTGCGATTGTTCACGAAGGAATAGAATTATGCACACAAATAGAGAGGTGGAGAAGAAGTGATGATTTGTAGTATGAGGACAGCACGTGATGAGCTGAAATCCTGGACAATACTTAGTCCATATGCCGTTATATATAATAATATTATACTATCGGAAGGATGCCATCGATGGCAGAAAAACATCGGCTCTCTACCATCGAAACCCAACCATCGATGGTATAAAAATAACATATATCCCTAAAATAACATAAATACCTACATTATGTTGCATCTTACATATTATGTAAGATAGGTATCTTCTTGTCATCAACCTCAACAAATCTTTCTTTTCGTAAGATGCAGTTTATTACTGAAATAATGGAATAATAGGAAAATTACATCAAACGGCATGTTTTTTATTTCATATTTAGATGGAGTCTATTCCTTAGAATTTTTTAAGACCATCCACAGCTTTGTACGACCAGCGGTTTGTTCACAATGACGGCTCAAAGGTTGAGCCTGTCAACACGATCGTGAATCAAACGGTTGAAATACAGGTCAATTTTCATACTAACGAGTTGTTTGGAAGATCATATGGTTTTAGTGATGTCGAGTTTGTTGTTCTGAGGTACGTTTCGTGCTACGGAAATGAAGGTAATTTCGAATGTTTGTTGGTAGGTACTTCTTTTATAGAAAAATTATTACCGACGTAGTATTAAAAACCCCAGAATTATATCGTATTAATTAATCTTAATTAATAATAATTATTATTAATAATAAATACAAATTATTAATACCTAACAATAAATTATAATAATTTTCACTAGGTACCTACTTGATAAAATTATTAATAATTAGTGATAATTCATAATAATAATTAATCTAACATTTTGGATCTAGACATTTAGACCTAGTGATCTAGACAGAAGGGTGATCTGTACAAAGAAGATGATGAACCGTTGTGTCAAGAATTTGCAGAGTTTTTATTTTGTTGGCTAAGACTTCTTTGACTTGTATAAAGCGCCACATTCAACTTTACTGGACGCCGTCTCCGTTGAAAGAGGCTTTTTGAAAATACCGTTTTTTTTTCAATTCGGAACTCATTGATTCTATCGCGATTCGTTGTCCTTGGAGAATATTCCTACCATCCTAGTTCGAACGGCCGAAGCATTATCAAATATTAAAGGCAGTCCAGTATAGTAATTGGCCGACAACCTCTAATCAATACTTAGCCTCCTGACTGAGTAATGCAGGGTGGCCTGTCACGTAGTCAGGGCGGCAGGTGAAGCAATAATCAACGGCCCGGAGTGACTTGAACGGTTATTACTCGTAATTTAGGTACATTTCCGACATAATTCGTCCGGCACGAGAACCCTTTCATTGTCGCTTTCTAACGATCTCAAGATAGTCTAGGGTGGCAAAGTGGAATAGAGTATACAAACGGTGATTGTTACCAGTTTGGTAGCCTTTGGCGATGACGTCGTCAACTGCGCATAAATAAAATGCCTCGTGAATAAAAGTGCTCAATATATCTCTTTAAAATATTTATTCTGTACGTCTTTACTTGTGTCAGAGTCAAGATATATTCTTCTCAAGTTTTATGGTTAGAACATGATTGGTTTATGGTTAGAACAGTTTGTTTAATAATGTTCCTGTCTAAATAAATCTAATAATTCGATACGTCGTCATGGCTAAGTGGCTAGACTAAATTGTATGAATTTGCGGGGGTTTTCTGGCAATCGTGTGTTCGTCGGACCTATTAATTTTGGTTTAATGAGTTCCAAGAAAAGAGAGGTTGAATACCTCCTTCGGGAGATATTACTGACTGGTGCACATTATTCAAACTATGCCGTAAGACTCGAAGTTAGACGTTGTCGAATGCCATCATAATACTCATCTAATAATCAGTTAAACAGGTATAAATAAGTTCCCACATCACTTGCCATAATTTGCCATCACCAGGTCATCTACGAGTATTATTGCATTTTTTTTCCAACAGCAGGTGTTGAGTGAAATCATGTCCGGAATTTCTGACTTCATAACGTCGTTGTGGTACACGAATCCCGTGAACATACAAACTTATTCTCCTCCTCCAACTGGAAAACTGACTGTTTATTAAGCAGTGTAAATTACATTTCTACATCCCTCGAGGCTATGCACAACAATGAAGTCGTCTGAACTTCTGAGGAGCCCTTTTTCTTCACTCAAGTTCGGTGGATTCGAGGAACATCTCATTCAGCTACCTGCTCTGAGCGAATGGGGGCACCATTGAGAGATCCATCAGATGCAACTCGAGGATAGGGCTTGGAATCCTTCGCACGAAGCATGGCATCTTCCATAGACTCAGTAAGGGATTTAGGGCGGAATTCATAGTCCTGCCTAAAGTAAAAACCGAACTTAACTTCCGAAAGGAAAGAAATATCTAAAGGAAATGCTTAGTCTGATTTCTAATTCATAGTCGTTGACTTCCGGAAGTCACGAAAAATCTTTACTTTAGCAAAAACAAAACTTAACTTCCGTAAGTTAAGAAAAATCTTTGCTAAAGTCATAATTTTTCTTAATACTCTTGTTGAACCTGAAGTTGGCAGTTCTGACGGTGGGTAACCATTCAGAAGGTTGCAATTGTGTTTATATTTTATAGGTGATTTTATCGGTTTGTGACATGGAAAAGAGCTGAGTTTGGGCAAGTGAGTGTTCGGTCGTCGAACGCTACTCAAAAGATGAACGCATGGGATACCTGCATTGGGTTTTTCCAAATCCGTCGCCGTCGATTTATAGCCCTTAGGAATATTATTGTGCTTGATCTTCTTTGTACTGATCACCCTAATCCAATTAACGAAATGATAGATGAAACTTTAGCTCAACATGGAAATTAATTTGTTTAAACGAATAGGTATTGTTTAAACAATTTTAATGACAAGAAATCGAGCGAATATTGCATTTTCATCCAGTTCTGACTTATATTTAAAATTTCAAATCCCTAGCTCATCGGGAACTTGAAAAACAAGTAGGTAGTGAAAATCATTATTATTTGGGTATTGTTAGTTATTAATAATGTTTATGAATTATTTTTAATGATAATTGATAATAATTATTAATTACTTTGAATTTACTCGATATCCGAAAAACATGTTCTATTAGAATATAGACCCGGCAGGCTGCCTCATGATTCACCCTCATGTTGACGAATTTTGATTTGCTCGAACTTTGAATCCTCATTGTGAACGAACGGCTGGTCGTACAAAGCTGCGGATGGTCTTAAGAAATTCTAAAAAAAAAAAATAACGCTATCTGAATACAAACTACCTAAAAACTTTGCGTTTTTCGAGATATGAAATTTTCAAAATTTCAAAATTTCTTTTGAACCCCTTCCTCTTAACCGAATGTTATGGAATTTTTCAAGAATCGTTGTGAGGCTGGTCCGAACCCGTAAAAAAAATTATTTTTATCGTTATTTTTGCTCAACGTTAACTGGGCAAAGTGCCGCGGACGGGGGACGGCAGACGGACGGATTTTTTTTTTTCATTCGATTTTTGGAATCTACGTATCTGAAACGTAAACCCACAATTTTTTTTCTTGGTCAATTATAAAGGTTCATCATCGTAGATAATAAACCAAATTGGTAAGGAAATAACATGATTTTTGAATTGTGGGAATAATCGAGGAGGGAACTGTCTCTCGCAAGCCCCTCATGCTAACCACTCGATTCGAACCATCAGAATAGGTATTCCACCTATCTATTCACCTAATTACCATTTACCTATTTGCGTTTGAATTGGTTCGAATATTGTAAAAATAAGAATTTGAAAAATACAAAACGTTCTGTACTGTACATCAGTTTTTCGAAGCACTTACCCAGTTCATCTCAAAATGAGCGGTAACGCTGAGAAAAAACGCTGTTCTGGGGAAAACTCGCTTTACTTTGAATATTCAGAAAAAGTTTCGAGAACGTAAGAATAACGTCATTATTTTCCATTGTCCTCTACAGGGAGGGGCAGTGTATTGTGGTTAATGCATGACTCTCTCTCTCTCTCTCTATTTTACTTCCTATCTGAAAACCTCATGGTTTATAATACTAAGTAGTCAATGTAAACTATTACTTTGGTGTATAGTAGTACTTTAAAAGTCGGTGATGTAACCCACAACTGAAGAACCGCACTTAATGACCCATCAATTTCCATCGCAGTGATTATGGTCTAGACGCTAGACTCTAGACGAGGGTATAATCCTTTCACCTTCATCATCTTTCTTCGTGTTAATGGTATCTTTTTCCACTGAACTTCTTTCTGCAAGGAAGAAGGAGTTTTTTGTCACGTTTTTATTAGTTTGGTTTCGTGTCTGTCTGTTTGGGAGGAATTTTGCAATCCAGTTCAAACTAACTTCCCGATGAGCTAGAGACTTCTTAAATTTAGGTCAGAACTAGATGTAAAATTGTATAAACAATATTTGTTTAGACAAATTAAAATTGGCCAATGAGATAGATATGAGTTAAACATGGATTGAGGATTGATGATGGTAGTGCAATACCTGTTGGTAAAATTGTTTAAACCATATTTTTTTAAACAAGTTAAATTTTTTGATCAAGACTGAAGGGTGATATTTACACAGGAGATAATAAACCGTTGTGTGGACCCTGCAAAGTGGCCAAAATTAGCCTAGATTTCAGTTTTTTTCCTTAAAAATGTCTTGGTTTGAGATAATGGGTTAAATCTTTCAAATGGCACTGGTCTTGTTGTAAAATTTCAAGCCGATTGGTCCTGTTATTCAGGCAGTAGACTCGTCCAAATGGCCAAAATTAGCCTAAAATTTCGTTTTTTTTTCTAAAAGTCTCATGGGTTAAGATAATGGATCCAATCATTTAAAAAGTACTGTCTCAAGCTAAAGCAAAGCTCTGTGCGAAAATTCAAGTCAATTGGTGAAGGCAGAGAGGCTTTAACCTCGGCTAACTGAGCAAGGAGAAGGAAAAAGAAGAACAACCTGGTACGGGAGAAAACTCAGGTTTTTGAAGTTATATAACTCGGCTTCCTTTAGACCTACCGACTTGAAACTTTCAGGGCTATAATCCACACAAAATTTCAAGTTGATCGGTCAAAAAACCGAGATACCTATGGATAGCTGAAAAACGCGTTTCGTAACGTCCTGTAAACATAAAACCGTTCGTTTTTCTTAGTTGTTTGCCAGGCGGGGCGGAACGCTACCGCGTTCCTGGATTTGTAATTTGATACTTATCTCTGGGATATAGAGATTTTTTGTAAAAATACCCCAAAACTCCTTTCAGCCAGCTATGGGATGGTTATGCACAAATAATTGAAGTTAGAACCAAGAAATGAGAAAAACGGTGGTACATGGATTGAGGCGTTTGCTGTCAAAACCAGCTGATTACATTTTTGGAAATTTTACACGAGAGACAAAAACTTCTCTCGTCCAGAGTTGAAAAGCTAAATCTTTTTTTTTTTTTTTCAATGTTTAATTGTAGGTATATCCGCCTAGAATTTGATTAGTTTTTCATTTTCATTGCAGGTGCATTGCCTTGAGCATAATAATTATTACACTGATTAGTAAGGAATGAGCTGATTTTTAGGCAAAAATACGATTTTTCATGCTTTTTTTCAGTTTTTTTGTTCAATTAAGTTGTGCAAAATTGGTTTTTTCCAGTTTACCAGCTATTATTTGTGTCTTTAGGAGTTTTAAATAAATGACATCCACTTAACTTTTTCAAATAATCTGAAATTTCACAGTTGAGACAAAAGCAGTAGGCACAAGCTTGGAATGAGCTTTATTTGGGCTATATCCCTTCGTCAGGTTATGAAGGACCCTCTAAACTTTCAAAATATTCAAAAAAGTTGATTTTTTTTAATTGAAAATAATTTCAGCATCACAATTTAGTTTAACAAAACTACTAAGTGATTTTTATCTCTTAAATGTACATATCCAATTTACGAAACTTGCGAACGTGAGCAGTTTTGTTTGGAAAATTGTACCTATTGTGGTGTCTCTCTTTATCACTGGACACCAATCAAAAAAACATTTTTTCTTCACTGCACCAAGTCATGTGGCTTGATCCTTTTTAGTCTTCTCTCTAGGTGATCAACGTCGAGTAGACGGACGGCCTCTTCATTGACGTGCCTTTGAAGCCTCTGCTGATGGGCTGTTGCAAATCGTCTTATTTCGTCTTGAACCATTTCCACTCCAAGATCTCGGTGGATGTTATCATTGCGGACGTACCAGGGAGCATTGACGACGTTCCTGAGCACTATTTTCTGGCATTTTTATATGATTTCTACGTTACTTTTACTGCACAGCCCCAGAGCTGACACCCATAAGTCCATGGAATAATTGTAATGAGCTGGTTTTGATACCAAACGCCTCAATGATATACACTGATTGGTACTTCAATAACAAGAAGTAGTACAGCTGGAGTTAGAGCTGGAGCTGGAGCTGGGTGTAGGGAAACTGCAAAATTCCCTCTCCTGAGTTACAAGCCAAGGTTGTTACATTGTTATGCTTTAGTAATTGATAACCAACCAAAAATGAAGTAGCCGTGGAAAAGTAATGTTTGCTCTACTTTAACAAGATCGATATTTCGTCTGTGTGAAGGTAAAATTCACCAAGTGCATTTTGACTTACCTACTACCACCGGGATGTCTATATTGTTGAATTGTGTCCATGGTAAGACGATGGTACAGACGATTTCTTGGGTACTGCGGAGTTATTATTGCTTGATTCGTAGAAAATAACTTATTGTCATAATATTATAAAGACATGTGATTCGGTATTCATTTATAAATGAACTCGTCAGAAAACAATTACCTCCACCCACCCCTTCGAAGTACTCAAATGTAGAAGAAGATTATGATAAGATGGATTAGCTGTGATCAAATGATATTGGGATTCCAACACTCAACTAACAATTCATACACGGTCAAGTGAGGTATCTGCCAGTGTTGATTTGAGCGTCGTTTCTGAACATAGTCATCTGGAGTAATCCCGCAATGGTCGATATCGCGCTATTATGGGGTGATAAGGTAAGATCATGACCATGATGCTCATCTATCAACTTGATGACTAATGATTTGTATACAGTACATGAGTTGCTCTTCAGTCAGTTAAATTGGCGGGGGGGGGGGAGGCTTCGGAAAGTAGCTCAGTGATGGCCTTTTCAGTTTTTTTAAGTAAATTCCGAGCTTTGTCCAAGTTATTGAATAACTAGTTCTTACGTTTCTCCAACTCCAATTATTGTTTTGCACTCAACTGGTAGATACTGCGTTACTGGTAAGTTGACCGTGTCACAGCTGCATGCAAATAATATAGTTATTCTTTCCGGCTTTGCTTTCAATTGTATAAAGCCAGCTGACATAAATGTCAAATTTAACCTGTTCAAAACGTTAGGTGATTTTGGAACTGTTGTATCAGTGTACTGGTGGTCATTAGAATCGGTTATCTGGTGTTATTTGGGTTGTTTTATACCTGGCTGAACATGCTCATATGAAATATTCATGGCGTGCAGGTGGAAGTTGGTTTCAGAAGTGAAACTAATGAAGGGGCCTCCATCCTAGCTTGTAGTGTCTCAACCACTTGGACCGACCTCAAAGTTCACAGAAGACAAGCCCCAGCTCCCACGCCACTGCCTCCACAACCGACCGCCCCTGCACTTCTACTACACCTCCTATTATCAACTAGCGACACTTAGGGTAGTATGTACTCTCGAGGAATATCGTTTCCACTCTAAAGTGATACCTGGAAAATTCATGGAACTCCTCTGGTGAACTTGAATTTTCGGTGGCTGAGTGTAGAACACTGACCACACAGACTTGCAATTTGTACGAATTTCTCGAGCCCTGGTTTACATGGAAACAAGACGTAAACGTGACCGACTTTAAACGTGACTGACTGTACCCCATGTAGGTACGCCGATATATGAGTGGGGGCGGCAGAAAGGTAGCTCTAGGTTAGCAAAGGACCATGGGCTCTCTATGTCGTTTACACATTACATTCTTCTATATATGGCGAACATACAACCGATTCAACAAAAACCTCTGTCAAAATATTACAAATTCATAATGTTTACACAATATCAGTTTAAACGAAGGAGAACGATTACACTAGGGAATTATCGACATGAAGACTTTAAGAAATGAAAATTGCCACGAAGAAATGAGTTGGTACAAAATGTATTGCAAAAGTACGGACCTACGGCATGTGACCAAGATATAAGCTTCTAGACGCAACAGCAAATGTGCGCAGAGCAGCTCCGTAATATAATTTAATAATGTAAGTAGTTGGCCACGGTGGTGATATCCAGTATTTTGGATCAGAAAGAAAACAATAATTAATGGAAAGCTGTCAGGGACATCACTTGTAAACCCCCCCCCCCCCTCACTCGCTCTCACTTCCTCAAGAGCGTTTTTGCGAATTATCATCGGCTACCTTTTCTGGTATTTCTCTTTCTTCTCGCCAGAACCATCTTAAACCATGATATTATCAAAGAGAAAAGCCTGATAGACCTGTCAAATTGTATATTTTCAGCTCTATGCGTGGCCTCAGAGAAATCCCGTTACCAATCGATTTAATCTGTCATTCTGTCAAACATGTTTATTGTGGGATTGGGGTGCCCGATGAAAAACTATGTTTAACATAATATGCAGTCGCTTTGGGGAGTTTCTTCGTAAATATCGGAATGCTGAATCGATTTTCAAACTTTATAACATACGTTGTGTAGTTAGTAGGGATGATGCGTAGGTGATTGAACGGCTTTTGTTTTCGCTCTTCTCCTGCCGGCGGTTTGACCATTTGATATATTGATAGATGCATTTAATTTTCTCAATTGTTTTCAAAAAATGTTGATTTTCGGTGCGACCCAAGCATTTATAGAGCGAAAATTGGGAAACAATCAAAGAACATCCGTTAGAGATCAAGAACAACAACTGACAAGTTGATTTGAAGCCACAATCAACAATCCTGCTCGGCGTTCCACTGGCTGATTCGTAATTTACTATACCTCTTCATTAGCTTCCACACATTGGGTGTTCCGCGGGGGTCGCTGGTTCAGTTCAGGATCGTACTAATGAAGCTCAGGAGGCAGTCATCAGGCCTCTAGCAGTTCTCGGTTTCTTAACAAAGTAGGACACGAAAGCCTGCTGTTGCATATTTGTATATTCACGAGTAATTGAGCATCTGAATCAATCGAAATCCGAATATGTACATAGAAGTGACGAAATCCGGACACCTGGATGGTTCAATTCCAACCATCCATAATTTCAAATAAGCATGGTAGGATCCATTGAGATTGATGACATTGAACTGTGGTATATTGAAGTTAGTATTGTTGTGCTCGGATATGACGCGGCTTAAAGGGTTAAATATGTATACATACTAAGACGAAACTTCCTTTCCGTTTACAGTGATGACAATTAGTATAATACGAATTCACTATACCACTGTCTATTCTTTTGAATCCCCTTCCATTCTCTTGGATCGTCCAACTCCGGATGTGGGGCGACCTTCCTGATCCCAACGATGTTGAGAATGGTTCATTGAAACTTTGCAATAAATTGCAACCTGTCTGTAATTGCAACCTGTCTGCAACTCGTATATGATATTGTTGGATATTACTTTTCGAAACTAAATGTTTCTGTATTAAATACAGAAAACGTTTTTCTCATTCATGAAAATTAAACGCAAACCGCAGCACAATATATCGAATCGAGAATTACGCAGAAACGATGTATCTATATATCGAATTAGAATGGGAATATATCGTATTGAAATTACGCAGAAATGATTTATGCGTGAGCAAAATCCAGTGAGGAAATCACGAACGGTTATATTTATGTTTCATTAATATGTTTGATGAATAAGAATCAAAATGATGACATAAATGTCATCATTTTGATTCTTATTTATCAAACATTTAAAGTGAAACATAATGTTCATATTTTGAGTCACTCTTTGTAAGAAAGAAAATTAAGATGAATTTCCCAATACTCCCAACACTACGAGGGACCGCGAATGAGAACAAAATGAGGTGTGGAAATCCGACTGTTATTTGGACGGGTATGTCATATTACATGGGTAGTAATCAAAATTGCTTACGTAATACCCGGATCGAGTCGGTAAATAAAGGGTCGGGATCATTTCAAAATAAACCAGGGATTACTGGTCCTATTATAAAGTGATCAGGAGGGATCATTCATCTTTCCTAAAACAAAAGTCAATAGATTTGAAAACGAAATCCATTGTGGGGAAACAACCAATGACGCCATCGATTTCAATGGACATAATCGGTCGCTCGTGGTTTCGTAATGTGGGAAGAGTATTATGTGGGAGTATGTGAAATATTTATATGTGAAAGTTACCTTCCATGTACTAATTTCAATTTTTCACTGTTAATCTAAGGTTATTCCACTGTTAATCGGAACTTTTTTACGAGGGAAGTTTTTCAATTGATTTGAATCCCCAGAGTAGGCTATTAAAAAGCTTTACATGGCAACAGTGTTACATTATACTGTGATACTCCAATATGAATTAAAGTAGGATGAAGCGAAGTGACATTGAAATAAAAGTTTTTCCACTTGCCTGTCGATACGGGATTCCCGCTACAACATTATTTCCATTATTTCATTTAACCTGGGCTTCGAAATTCTCCCGTATAGCGTAGAGTGTACGATAAAAGCTTTTCGTTCCACTGAATTTATCTTTCACGTACTAAGGTAATTTCTATTTTACGCTGATTTTGTTTGTCATTGAGCTGTTTCTGTTTTGTTCATTCCTTATCATTTGAATAAACTGGTTATTAGCTGACCAAGCGGGACACATAATGTAATGCAGATAGTTCAACGAAAATCAGCAATGGAAGAATAATATTCTAATATATATATATATTTAATATAGTGTTATATTATAATATATATATTATAGTGTTTGACCATTCATAGATGTAAATAGGGACAATTAATTTGAGCATACTCAAGTTTTTGTTTGCAACCTTGGTTATTAGCTCTGAGTCGTTGTTGCGTGTCGCGAATTTCACACTGATCCCCAGCCTGTTGTTAAATAATTGTTAAATAATTGTTAAAACAACTACAGATACTATAATTTTCGTAAATAATGTAATAATTTAATTTCTTCAAACGGCCACGAACCGAGCCATCAACTGCGAGACTCAACTCGCAGTTGATGCAACCGTAGTCCGTCACCCTCGTATTCAAAATCACAACCAAATAATGTTTGGAAGTATGACTTATTTCAAAAATCAAATGTTGATACCAAAAAAAAAAAAAGAAAAAAAAACCGTAGAGCCAACGCCAACGATGAAAACATAATCTTTATCGAAATCAAATTATCATTATCGATGCATGTTAAGTCAATTTCAAATAGTATATAGGGTAGTGGGTAAGTACCGTTAAGAGATTGGCGATTTGACAATTTTCAGGTACCTGCCTATCTCGGGTGCTGTCAGTGCTATCTCGTTAAACTTTTCGCAGCATGTACATATGATCTTTCTTCTCAATCGTTCGGATAGTTTTTCGATATGATTAAAAAAAAAAAAAATTGTTTTCATTATTAGTCTAATTATTAGTCAGTTTGAACTGCCAAACTATCACAATTTGAAGTGTTAATTGCGTACATGATAATTCAAGGAATTATATTATTTCAAGTTATTTATTTATTTTTTTTTTTTTAAATTTACCTTTGTTCGTTTTTTTTTTTTTTTCATTTACATCGAAATAGATTTACAAGTACCATCAAATTTTGCAACCTTTACTAATTTTTGAGTCTTAGTTATCAGCACGATTGACACTATCGAGCCGATTGATCCCTTTAATCTGTGCATGATGACAAATATAGAAAAAAAGATGCACGTGTTATTTCTTTATTTGTAAAGATATCGTGTTTAATTTCACCTTCAATGGTCAAGTACAGAAAACACATACTCCTACAATGGAGGATATCCAGCTCATATCTCGACAAAGTCAAATGGAACGGTATAATTTTTAGTTTAGATTTAGATGGAGTTTATTTTTTAGATTTTTCAAGACCATCACAGCTTTGTACGACCAGTCGTTCGTTCACAATGAGGGCTCAAAGTTGGAGCAGATCAAAAGTCGTCAACATGAGGGTGGTTAAACAATTTTTTTCTTTGGTCGATTCCAATGGTTCATTATCGAAGATGATAAACCGATAAGTGGCGAATGTACAAACTTTAATTCTCGTTTGGTGAGTCTTTCAAGGAAGTTTTTGACAAAAAAAAATACACTATTGCAATAACTTCAAAATTGGTGATTTCTTCGATGAGCGATTTTGGAATACATTGAGAAGAATGTATTTCAAATATATCCAAAAAATGGTCCCATGGTGGTAACAGCTAATATTGTATCCTCGAACTAGAACTTTTATATAGGGCCTCAAATGTATGGATTCATGTTGTGTACACCCAACAGTACCCTACAAATAAACTGAGAAGAGAAGAAAAAAAAAAGATGCTTTATTGAATTTAATAAGCTTCACATTATTAAGTACATGGATGTTGAATATGGGCTACGCTCGTCCGTCAGAGTATGCCCATTTAGAAGGGTATCCCGAGAGTGTCCCAAAATGTGTAACTCTATATTCCACAAGAGTGAGGCAGAATGCCAAGAAATGCTTGAGATCCTCGGGTACTACAAATAACAGGTAAGCCGAGTTGGTTTAGGCGCCACGGGTACCAGTTTGGGCATATATCATTATAGCATTTTGGAAAGCTAAACCAATTATTACGTCCTTATGCTATTAGTATACTCGCTAGTTCGTTAGATACTTTGAAGAATCACTCACAATCTCATGTTGGTGAATATGTCCCCAGCAGTTTAACCTGGAACCGGTGAACGTTGGAACGTACGGGCGACGGGAATAGGAAGTAAACGGCTTCACTTGTTCCTTCAAGTGGCTTGGACATCTGCTGTTTGTGCTTCCGTCCTGGCATTTTCCCAGATTTCGACCTTCGGGCACCAGGATTGTAGCCATCAGCGTAATAGACTGATTGTTCGTTTCGTTCGAAACTGTAATGAAATATGATGAATCACCCGAATTCCCCTCAATTCGGTCCATTTCCAAGCCAATACTGAAAAATGGGTCTTTATTGCCGCTAGAGAGTGTATTAATTTTAGTTATGTGTTGAGCAGATAACCAAATTGAATGAAAATATAAGGATGTGGGGAGGAGAAGGACCGTGAAAGTTTATATGGCCTCCTTATGCAAGTGCTGATGTGGCTAATGCCACCAGTAGCTGTTACATGAAGGCAAGACAAAATATTCACATGCTTTTGTCTTACTGTTCTGATTTTACCATCATACTTATACCTATATAATTGGCCAATAAATACTTACACCGGTAAACCCCCCCCCCCCCCCCCTCCACCACCAACGCATATATGCATCTATCTTGTTTTTTTTTTTTCAATTTTCAAGTTGTCCCCCGTGCTACGAGCCGCCGTCCATCATATCCGTCAATCAATTCATTAAAATAGTGACCGTCCGAGTACTACTTGGGATTACACATGCCTGAACGATATTATCGAAATTTTTGGAATACTCTCGGTATTTCACACATTTCAATGATGAATTAAGTTATCGCCAGTTGAAATTGAACCCTCGTTTTCTCTTGTTCGAGACTTCAGGGCAGGGCCAGTTGGGGAGCCGTCAAGTACCTACTGGTGAGGTTCGAAAACTCCAGATGTAGAGCATGAGTTTACACAGCCATGAAGGATTAGTTTCCCAGACATTCCAAGGCCTTTCCCTTGAAAATACCATTGGAACGACCACTCGTGTGAGTTACAACTCACGTTAACATCTCCAACTGTATAGTCGTGAGTAGGGTCAGCAAAGTTATGTAGGACAGACCAATAGAAGTGAGAACCACGTGCCTGAAAAGGATTGGGGGACCTTTTCAAATCACCCTCATCGGGAGGCTGAACACCCTGGGAATAGCTACCATTCAGTTCCAGAGATAACCGGTTGTAAATGTCGGAGATGACGCACGGTTGCGATATATGCACATGGGAGGTGTCGCAGATATTATGTTCTCATTGGAGGCGATGACCGAGAACCTGTTCGTTATAATCCACTCATCGATGCGATTGGTGTCTACGGTGGCACGTCAAGTCGGTTTATGGATAGACGATACTATTGGGAAGTTCTGAATGATTAAAAATTCAATTCGAATTATGTTGATTCTGGAACTGTTATGTATTTAGCCAGTTAGGCCCAACTGTGTGCCGAGTCAAGCCGAAATCAAACGCGTGTTAATAGTAAACATTTTCTGTACGATCAGCGGAGAACACACATGTTCTCAAAGACTAAAATTTAACTTTAACTCAGACTAATATTTCCCATACGTACCACACACAGACATAATCATCGTATTCGCATTTGTTTTCTCAATCGTATTGTGTTTTGTGGAGCCTAAACAATGAGGAAGAAAGAAATTGATTCGGGGTTTGACCTTGAAAGGATAATCTCGTTTATGAGCTAAGTACGGCACTTGTACAATATGAGTTTATAATCATCAATTTAAGTTTCATAATCTCGGGGCCAGTGTTGTACGGTCATTAGCTGATGAGGGTAAATGATTCCATTAGAGCCCTTCGTCAGATGCTACTCACGGTCTGAATTTGAACTACCGTGAATATCACGAAGTCAGAACAGTCAAGTCCTTTGTTGAGCAATAAATGTATACACACTATTTAAATACTCATGGAGGAAAACAGGCCTTATCGATTTTTCAGTTGCGAGAAAAATTCTAAACAGTTCAATAATTCATTATTATAATTCATTATTATAATTATTATAATAATGAATTATAATCAATTATCAACTATAACAGTTCGACTAGTTGAAATGAGATAACTGATTATTCAACTCGTTTCAACTTGTTAAACTTGGTGTAGTTTCCACCCATATCACCCACATTCGTATACTACTGATTAGTAATAGTGTCCCAACTGTGCATGGGATGTTGAAACTTGGGGTAAACATCAAGGGGGATTTACAATGGGGGGGGGGGGTTCCGGGGTTAGATGGCATAATAGTGGGGTCAACTTAACATAAATCCTGGAGAACGTGAATGGAAGAAGAACGGATGTAGAACGGATTGGAAGAAGCGAATCATAAAATCACATCACACCGCTATGTCAAGTTCGAAAGAGGTCTGAGGTATTGGGAGAGGATAAAACACTCTATAACAAATCAAATTGACTCATATTCGTCCTATATGTCAATATGGTTTCCAGATATGGGGTTTGGCCAGCAAGTCACATATCAAACGGGTAACCCAGCAAAATCGTGTGCTTTGCCTGAAAACCAAAGCCCCTTCATTTGTAAGGACCCTTCCATTCTTCACGACCTGGATGCACCTTAATTAGGGGATCTCATCAAATCCACAATGACTCGTATCATACCATCACACCGCCCCAAACGTCAGTGTTCGAAGAACTATTGTCATTGTCGCACCTCGATAGATAAATATTTTGTGTTGATTTACTAAAAACTGTAACGGATTTGTTGAAACTATACTTTTATATTATATGTATAGGTATATATATTGAATCCTGCAAGCAGTTGTAGGTTACGATGGACCGTCACTGGGTAGCAACTCGCACACATGTTCCACTGTACTTGAGTGGATATAAAGTAGACTAGGTATATAAAAGTTGAATGAAACATTAGAAGAAAAAATTTTGTATCTAAGAACGCGGTAGCGTTCCGCCCCGCCAAGCAAAGAAGTTGAGAAAACGAACGATGCCGAGTGTATCTAGGGACGCGGGAGCGTCCCGCCCGCCAAGAAAACCGAAGCCCTGAAAACCGAAGCGATTGAGACACTGATTACGCGACGGAACAAGTTGGGGTTTTCACCATCCCGTAGCTCGGTCCCCTGAGTGTCTCGAGAGTTGATTTTTTGTACACCAACTCTCCAGGGGCACGTGAGGACGTAAAACAAATTTCAGCTCTTGGGAACATCAGGTGTCGGGGGTATAACAATTTTAAAACCACTATTTTTCACGTTTTTCGTGTTCTTCTTCTTCTTCTTCTTCTTCTTCTTCTTCTTCTTCTTCTTCTTCTTGTTCATTGACGGGGCTACAGCCCAGCAGACAAATCGGATCGAGCTGAAATTTTGCACACACGTTTGTTATGCTCCAAGGGAGTGCCGTTTGACCATTTTTTCTCCCTCCCCCCATTTCCCCCCCCCCCAATTAGGGGGGAAATAGTGTTTTTTAGGAATTTCAAATGGTCATAACTCCTTCAAAATTGAAGTTTTTTCAGATTTTCTTTTTTAGTTGTGTTCAACTTTTCAAACTGTTTAATTTGAGATCAAAACATGCTTCCTAAGGGGGAAAATAAAGGAGTTATGGTGATTTTTCTATTTTCAACAACAACTGCCGCAAATATTGATGAAAATTGGTGCGGTTGGTCTTAAAATGTCCGCTAGGTTGTCTAGAATATGCTCAATAATTTTGAACTAAATCTCAATCGATTTGACTAATCCACAGCCAAAAATACGTGAATAAATTCCACATCTACTGATTTGGCTAATTTCCGAAAACATCAAAGTTGAACGGTGGTCAGAAAAATTGTCGTAGAGTGGCGCCTGGTTAAGGATCGATAGGAAATTTAATGGGCTTTCGAATGAGGGTAGCACACTTTGCCACTTTTCCCAACGGTTCTCGAGTTATTCGCGATTTTTGGTATAAAAACGTGCGTTTACGTTTTGCAAACTTTCTGTGGCCGCCGGTAGCCTCGTGGACAAGCGCGTCTGTCCGCGATGCGTAAGATCTTGGGTTCAATACCCGCTGGCGTGAAAGGATTTTTCACATACTTAGCCGTACATATTTATACTTGCAAATCAAAGCCGAATGGAAAACACCCTATCTAACGTTAATCAAAGATTAATTGCCCTAGAAAAAGATCGCAGCCATTCACGAAAGAAAGCCCAATGATGCGCAACCTACGAATTATGTGTTGGAATGCCAATGGACTCCTGTCCCGAAAATTGGACCTGGAGGTGGTTCTTAATATAAACAAAATCGACATCTGTCTAATTTCTGAGACCCACTTTACTAAGGAGTCACGCATTAAGATAAAAGGATTCGAGTGCTATCATGCTCTCCATCCCAGCAATAATGCAAGAGGGGGCAGCGCGGTACTGATCAAAGATAATATAAAACATCATGAATGTGTCAAAATAGAGACAGAAAAGTTTCAAAGCTGTGCAATCACCATTAGTACGAAATCCTTTGAAGCTAATATTGCCAGTATTTACATTCCTCCAAGGCATATCATAAAAGAAAAAGAATTTGCTGAAGTGTTTGCCCTACTTGGAAATCGATTCATAATCGGCGGTGACTTTAACGCAAAACACACACATTGGGGTTCACGACTTTGTACACCTCGTGGTACAGAACTCCTTAAATATGTTCAATCAAATTACTGTACACCATTGTCAACTGGGAAACCAACGTACTGGCCAGGGGATATCCAGAAGAAGCCTGATCTAATCGATTTCTTTATCATGAAAAATATCTCAGCGAACTATGCACTCGTTGAGGACTGTTTTGACCTCAGCTCTGACCACTCGCCAATACTTCTAACGCTAAGTGAAACCATCATTCTAAAGCCTCATAATCCAGTTTTGGTGAACAAAAAGACAGACTGGGATCAGTTTAAAGTCAACATAAATCAATATATAGATCTCAGTGTGCCACTAACAACTCCAGCTGAAGTTGATGGAGAGTTGAGTCAACTCGTTCACTCTATCCAAACTGTGGCATGGAAAAACACCCCTGAAGAACAGAAAATGCTGAAGGGCCTCAACTATCCACGTGAAGTTATAAATATGATCAGAGAAAAACGAAAAGCCAGGCGTAAATGGCAAAAACTACGTATCCCCGCTCTTAAAACTGAATGGTACCAACTCGACTACAAACTGAAGAAAATGATGGAGCAGATACAAGAAGAAACCCAAGAAGATTACCTCACATCGCTCACCAATCATCGAGACACTGAATACTCCCTCTGGAAGGCGACAAAGCATCTGAAGAGACCTATCATCCAGGCACCTCCTATTAAAGATACAACTAATAGCAAGTGGATAAAAAGCAACCAAGAAAAGGCTGATGCTTTTGCTCGTCATCTTGCAGATATTTTCATGCCCAATCCTGGCCGCCCTGACGAAGAATCCCTTGAAGAAATTCCCTTGCTAGAACAAGAAATTGACATCCCACTGATCACTGTCAAAGAAGTTCAAAACACCATCAATACCAAGATCAATCAAAAGAAGGCACCTGGATATGATCTGATCACCGGTCAAGTTCTCAAACACCTACCACGAAAAGCACTTGTAAAGATCACGCAAATCATGAATGCCTCCCTCAAGTTACGTTATGTTCCTCAACTGTGGAAACTCGCTGAAGTCATTATGATATTGAAGCCAGGTAAACCTCCTGAACAACCAATATCACTTTTACCAGTACTGTCAAAACTCTTTGAAAAAGTGCTGTATGCACGTCTAATTAAAATCGTAGAAGAAAGAAACCTCATCCCCAAACATCAGTTTGGGTTCCGCCATAAGCATTCCACTATAGATCAGGTGCACCGTATCACTCATATTATTGAACAAGCCCTAGAAGATAAAAAAGTCTGCTCAGCTGTCTTCCTCGACGTTACTCAAGCGTTCGATAAAGTCTGGCACAAGGGACTTGACCATAAGCTCAGACTAATGCTTCCAGCCAAATATGTTGAACTGCTTCACTCTTATCTATCAAATCGATACTTCCGGATCAAACAAGATGATGCTTACTCGGAAGCAAAAATTATTAATGCTGGCGTACCACAAGGAAGTGTACTCGGCCCACTCCTGTACGTCCTTTACACCAGCGATTTGCCTGAACACGAGGGGAACACCCTGGCATCATTTGCAGATGATACTGCTATTCTTGCCATTGGTGAAGACAATCGAGAATCGACCTCAAAACTTGAAAGATCCATCGAGAATCTCCATGATTGGGCAATTAAGTGGAGAATCAAGATGAATGAGGCAAAATCAGTCCATGTTGATTTCACCAACCGCCAAATCAAAATTATACCAATTTATCTGAATGGCAGAGTCATCCCTTATGCCAATGAGGCAAAATATTTGGGTATGACTCTGGATACAAGGCTCCGCTGGAGAGCGCATGTAAAAAACTCTGCAAATTCTTGACACAACGGTTTATTATCTTCCTTGTGCAGATCACCCTTCTGTCTATACCAGACTGTATTGCAAATCGGCACCATACCATATTCTCACCGTACTCATACCATACCATACGAATTTCTTTCCTATCATACCATACTGTATTATACCAAATCATACATACAATAATATACCATACCATACTCATACCATGTCCTACAAACCGAGTGAATATTGAAATGTCATCCATTTCTGACCTATATTTAAAATTTCAAGTATCTAGCTCATCATCAAAATTTAATTTGTTTAAACAAATAGGTATTATTTAAACAATTTTACAGACAAGAAACCGAGTGAATATTGCATTGTGATCCAGTTCTGACCTATTTTTAAAATTTCAAGTCAATAGCTCATCATCAAAATTTAATTTGTATTATTACAAAAAGGTATTATTTAAACAATTTTACAGATGAGAAACCGAGTGAATATTGCAATGTGGTCTATCCCCGACTCACGGTTAAAATTTCTAGACTGTAGTTTACCGGGAAGATGAAAAAAGGTAGTTTTATTCTGGGCGTCTGGGGGTTTGGTCACATAACGGCCGTTTTCGACGCGAAAGTTTAGTGTTTTTCCTAAACCTTTGCGCGGTCACTGTGAACGAACGGCTGGTCGCAAAAAAATCCAATTGGTCTTAAAAGATTCGTAATTTTTCAGGTCATTCAAAAGTGAACTAAACATTTCACGATTCAGTTAAATATTTTGAGATATGACATTGTCGAAATTTTAAATTTCGTTTTGAACCCCTTCCCCTTGACCTAGGGTTATGAAAAGTTTCGAGGATCATTGTGGGGCTGGTCCAAACCCAGAAACCAAATTTTGTAATTTTAGCTCAACGCTAACTGGGCAAAGTGGCACGGACGGCGGACGGCGGACGGCGGACGGGGGACGGCGTACGGGGGACGGCGTACGGGGGACGGCGTACGGCGGACGGACGGATTTTTTTTAATTCGATTTTCTGAATCTACGTATCTTGAAACGTAAACCAACAAATTTTGAGGGGGGGTTAAAATTTTTTTTTCTTTGGGCGATTCCAATGGTTCATTATCGAAGATAATAAACCAAAATAAAAACTCTGCAAATTCTTGACACAACGGTTCATTATCTTCTTTGTACAGATCACCCTTCTGTCTAGATCACTAGGTCTAAATGTCTAGATCCTAAATGTTAGATTAATTATTATTATAAATTATCACTAATAACAATTTTATCAAGGACCCAGTGAAAATTATTATAATTTATTGTTAGGTATTAATAATTCGTATTTATTATTACTAATTATATTATTAATTACTATTAATTAATACGATATAATTCTGGGGTTTTTAATACTACGTCGGTAATAATTTTTCTATAAAAGAAGTACCTACCTACCAACAAACATTCGAAATTACCTTCATTTCCGTAGCACGAAACGCACCTCAGAACAACAAACTCGACATCACCATATGATGTTCCAAAGAGCTTGTTAGTATGAAAATGGACCTGTATTTCAACAGTTTGAGTCGAGATCGTGTGGTGAGGCACAATCTTTGAGCCGTCATTGTGAACGAACGGCTGGTCGTACAAAGCTGCGGATGGTCTTAAAAAATTCTACGGAACAAACACTATCTAAATATGAAATAAAAAACATACCGTTCCATATGAATTTTTCGAGATATGAAATTTTCAAAATTTCAAAATTCGTTTTGAACCCCTTCCCCTTGACCTAGGGTTATGAAAAGTTTCGAGGACCATTGTGGGGTTGGTCGAAACCCATAAAAAAAATTTCGTAATTTTAACTCAACGCTAACTGGGCAAAGTGGCGCGGACGGCGGACGGCGGACGGCGGACGGCGTACGGCGTACCGCGTACGGCGTACGGCGTACGGCGTACGGCGTACGGCGGACGGACGGATTTTTTTTTATTCGATTTTCTGAATCTACGTATCTTGAAACGTAAACCAACAAATTTTGAGGGGGGGTTAAAAAAATTTTTTCTTTGGGCGATTCCAATGGTTCATTATCGAAGATAATAAACCAAAAGAACAGAATTGGACACCAAATTCCGAAAAATGTATTGGTTGATTGGTAGACGATCAAAATTGTCTATCCAAAATAAATTAACTTTATACAATCAGGTCCTTAAGCCAGTCTGGACATATGGTGCACAGCTCTGGGGCTGCACTTCTCAAAGTAATCGGGATATTATACAGCGATTCCAGAACAAAGCACTGCGGTCATGCGTCGATGCGTACCGCTACTCGACCAATAATGATATCCATAACGACCTCGAAATTCCCACAATAAATGAAGTAATAAAAACTCAAGCGATAGCCCATCATCAGAGGCTCCAAGGTCATATCAACGAGGAGGTTGTGAAGCTGCAGGACGTTGATGATCTGCTCAGACGACTGAAAAGACGAAAACCTCACGACCTGTGGTAATAGGGAGTGATGTGTTCATGAAAGTTTGTTCAGTGAGTGTAGTGCTGTGCGCTCCTGCAAATCGTGTTCATTGAAGACACTAAATAGCTGAAATGATGTATAGGATGTGTTATGTATCACAGTCTTGTTTCAGTCACCGATTATTCGTTGTCAAAGAAATGTTGCTAATAAGATGTATTACTTGGTGCAATAAATATTATGAAAAGAGAAAAAAAAAAAAAAATTCGCGATTTTTGGTATAAAAACGTGCGTTTTACGTTTTGCAAACTTTCTGTGGCCGCCGGTAGCCTCGTGGACAAGCGCGTCTGTCCGCGATGCGTAAGATCTTGGGTTCAATACCCGCTGGCGTGAAAGGATTTTTCACATACTTAGCCGTTGCGGCGGTCACCTGGTGGAAAGCAATGGCAAACTACCACCAGTATCATTTGCCTAGTACAGCCTCTCAAATAGTGCCGTTCGGAACCGGCGATAAACTGTAGGTCCCGTATAACTTGTGAAGACGTGCATCACAGTATTATATGTGAGAGGTCGCCAACGTCCGAAATTCGGATACGGCACTCCAAGAAGAAGAAACTTTCTCTTTACACTTTCTCTTCGACACCAATAATTAAAATTATTGTAATGATTCTCAACAACAAAAATTTGACAATCCCCAAGAAAAAATGCAACAAATTTTCAAAAAATTTCTAATTCAAATTCATTCAAATTTCTAATTCTTTCTATTTTTTCAAATTTAATAATACCTAATAATAATTGTTTTAAAGTTTAATAATTTTTTAAAATTGTTAATTGTTTTAATTAATCGAAAATTTTAAAACTACTATTTAACCAATTCGCAAAAATTTTAAAACTACTTATTTTTCAAACACATTTCAGATAACAAACAATAATTTCCAAAAAATAATTATTCTTGCCACAAAAAGAAGAAACAAAAAGGCAAATTAGTAGGCGTACTAATTTTTTACTAAATTTTGACTAGGATAAAACTTCATTTAGGAAAACATTTACTAGTTACCTCGTAGGTACTTTTGTATTGTATAAGTTGTATTGTATAAGTACCACTCGAAAACTAGCCATGCAAAAAGATGTGATATCCCCCCAAAAACAACTCCGTTGTAAAAACTGGCCCGCCAAAAAATCTCAGCCGCAAAAAGGAATGATATCCATTTTGCCCGCCAGCCACATAATATTATACAGGATGCTCGGTGCTTCGCACCTCGCTGTTGAGTGTGCATATAGAAACCTGATCCTCCTACCCCTAACGTTTTCCTGTTCCCTGTCTCCTTCCCACAACCCCCTCTCACACTTAGTCACCCTCGGTTTCACCTAATATGTTTCCTCTGTTACACCAGCAGGGAGCTTTACGCTTCTTTCAATGCTGTTGGCGGGAGCTTTTTGCCACATAAACAAGCCTGAATTGAAGCATTACTTCATTATAGTTGTACCACTACTGATTACTCGTGACCACCAGTAATACTTATAATATAGTAATGCTTCAATTCAGGCTTGTTCATCTGGCAAAAAGCTCCCGCCAACAGCATTGAAAGAAGCGTAAAGCTCCCTGCTGGTGTAACAGAGGAAACATATTAGGTGAAACCGAGGGTGACTAAGTGTAAGAGGGGTTTGTGGGAAGGAGACAGGGAACAGGAAAACGTTAGGGGTAGGAGGATCAGGTTTCTATATGCACACTCAACAGCGAGGTGCGAAGCACCGAGCATCCTATATAATATTATGTGGCTGGCGGGCAAAATGGATATCATTCCTTTTTGCGGCTGAGATTTTTTGGCGTAAGTATTACTGGTGGTCACGAGTAATCAGTGGTGGTACACCTAGGTATAATGAAGTAATGCTTCAATTCAGGCTTGTTCATCTGGCAAAAAGCTCCCGCCAACAGCATTGAAAGAAGCGTAAAGCTCCCTGCTGGTGTAACAGAGGAAACATATTAGGTGAAACCGAGGGTGACTAAGGGTGAGAAGGGGTTGTGGGAAGGAGACAGGGAACAGGAAAACATTGACGGTGGAGGTTAGGGGTAGGAGGATCAGGTTTCTATATGCACACTCAACAGCGAGGTGCGAAGCACCTAGCATCCTATATATGTGGCTGGCGGGCAAAATGGATATCATTCCTTTTTGCGGCTGAGGTTTTTTGGCGGGTCAGTTTTTACAACGGAGTTGTTTTTGGGGGATATTTACCGGACGTCACGAAACGCGTTTTCGAGGTATCCATATCTCGGCTCCTATTTGACCGATCAACTTGAAATTTGGTGTGGGTCTTCTTTGAGTGTATATTAGAAAGCCCTGAAAGTTTCAAATCGATAGGTTTAAAGGGAGCCGAGCTACATAACTTCAAAAACCCGGTTTTACGGCCTTAGATTGTTCTTCTCCTCCTTCTTCTCCTTCTTCTTCTCCTTGTTCAGACAGGCAAGGCTGGAGCCTCTCCACGTTGACCGATTGACTTGAAATTTTGCACAGAGCTTCATTTAACCTTGAGACAGAGCCTTATATAAGATTTAACCCATTATCTCAACCCAAAAAAGTTTTAGAAACAAAAGAACAGAAACCTTAGGAAAATTCTGTCCACTTTGACGAGTCTACAGCCTGGGTAAAAGGACCAATCGACTTGAATTTTTTTACACACCTTCTTTATAGCATGGCTCAGTACCATTTGAACGAAATAAGCAATTATCTCAACCCAAAAAAAAATTAGGGACAAAAAAACTGAAATTTAGGGTAATTTAGGCTAATTATGGCCATATCTCGGCTCCTAGTAGACCGATCAACTTGAAATTTGGTATGGATCTTTATGGTGTGGATAGAAGAAAGCCCTGAAAGTTTCAAGTCGCTAGGTCTAAAGGGAGCCGAGTTATATAACTTCAAAAACCAATTACCATGTTTTTCTACTTTTTGCAGTCGGTCAAGGCTACAGCCTCTCCACCTTCGCCGATTGACTTGAAATTTTGCACGGAGCTTCGTTTTAAATGTAGCAAGTGCCTTTTGAAAGATTCAAGTCGATATCTTTAAAGGGAGCCGAGTTATATAACTTCAAAAATCCGGTTTTTCACCCTTACCTGTTCTTCTTCTCCTTAATCAGTTAGGCATTTCCACCTTCACGGATTGACTTGAAATTTTGCACAGAGCTTCGTTTCAACATCAGACAGTGCCTTTTGAAAGGTTTAACCCATTATCTCAACCCAAAAACTTTTAGAAACAAAAAACTGAAATTTAGGCTAATTTTGGCAACTTTGACGAGTCTACAGCCTGGGTAACCGGACCAATCGACTTGAAATTTTGCATAGACCTTCTTTATAAAATGACCCACTTCAACAACAAAAAGATGTGATATCCCCCCAAAAAACACTCCGTGTAAAAATCACCCCGCCTCGCAAATATCATTCTTCAGAGGCCGGAAAAAGTTATGATATCCACTTTCCCCGCCCGCCCTTTTCCTCATTAAGGAGCTAAGTATAATGAAAAGCTTAACCACTTCACAAGCACCGTACCCCTTTCGAAATCTCCCCTTGGCGCTATTGCGAGACGTTTTTATTACTTCCACAAGCAACTAATACTTGATGGTGGTTAACGTTTTATACAAGTATTAGTTGCTTGTGGAAGTAATAAAAACGTCTCGCAATAGCGCCAAGGGGAGATTTCGAAAGGGGTACGGTGCTTGTGAACTGGTTAAGCTTTTCATTATACTTAGCTCCTTAATGAGGAAAAGGGCGGGCGGGGAAAGTGGATATCATAACTTTTTCCGGCCTCTGAAGAATGATATTTGCGAGGCGGGGTGATTTTTACACGGAGTGTTTTTTGGGGGGATATTTGTTTACCTACCTCAATATAACCTCAATTTTCGTCTTACTTTTGGAGGATTGTAACGGATATCTCTGATGAATATACGGTCTCTGAATATTAAAACGGTCGAACAAAACTGTTCTGACTGAATGAAAATAGTAGGATACGACTAGGGTTCAATATTCATCGAATGCATATCCCTACAACAAGCACAAAATGTTGGAGAAAACCTCAACAGCGCATTGTCGCATCCGTCGGGTAATGAACGAGTTGTTGAAGACGTGTAAGTTACTTCTGTAGGTCTGGTTGGCTGTGGTTTTCAGGGTTTAGAGGCTCAATACCGTCCCGCACAACAGTTCGTTGTTGAAGAGCGTCCCGCACAACAGCTCCCCTTACAGAGATGGAGGGCTAGTGAAGGGGTTGAAGAAGGATGGGAGTGGTAAAGTTTAGTGCGAACTCTCCACAAGCCATCTCTTGGCAGTTCTCACCGGCCTGAGCTCCTTTACTTGACCTACTTGTTCCATCCAAACACCTCTCGTCGCAATTAAGTGCTTCGTTCGCTGTACCGAGATGAAATCATTGAGAACCAGCCATTACCACATGTGAACGAGTTAATACAGTCCAGTGTCGGAAAACTTATTTGCCAAAGAGCCAAATATGCCAATCAAAACGATTTAAAACAATTTAGAGCCAAATCTTTTTATAAATGGAGTTAACTTTTATCTTAATCAATAAAAGCTGCAGTAAGTACCCCGTAGCACCTAAAAAACAATCTGAACGTGATCATTTTGTCTTCTTTTCATGTTCGACTTGTTATCTTCGATAATGAGCCTTTGGAATCATTAAACAAAAAAACTCTGCAAATTCTTGGCACAACGGTTCATTATGTTGTTTGTACAGATCACCCTAAATGTCTAGATCACTAGGTCTAAATGTCTAGATCCTAAATGTTGGATTAATTATTATTATGAATTATCACTAATTATTAATAATTTTATCAAGAACCTAGTGAATTATAATTTATTGTTAGGTATTAATAATTTGTATTTATTGGAATCGCCTGGGTTGCTTTGTGCAGAACCTGAATGATAGAGATGATGAATTAATTACAAATAAAATGTACCGATATAATTCTGGGGTTTTTAATACTACGTCGGTAATAATTTTTACGTTTCAAATCAGGGAAGGTCGGTAATAGATTATTGTGCAGTGTCAATTACCTGTTTGGATGACGTGTGTGATTTTTCCGTTGAGACGCAGCATTTTTCTGACCACCTACCAATAACGTTTACAATGCGAGTAGGGTCAGTCGGTGGTACTCGCGGTGGCTCATTTCTGCCTAGGCTGATATGGAGGGAGAATCGTGCAAGGAAGTACAAAGATAGCCTCGAGCAACTTATGCGTGATCGCCCCCCATGTATGGAGATAGAAGAAAAATCAAATATGCTCGTCAGTTGCATTAGAGAAGCAGCAAAGTATGACCCAGAGCGAAAACCTGCCAGCACAAAAGCGCACAAACAACCCTGGTTTGACTCTCAGTGCAAAAATGCCCGGGATAAAGTCTTTGCCCTACTCAAAATAAGTAGAGACTCTCAGTCGACCTTGATTTTACATACTTACTGCGGGGCCCGAGACAATTACAACAGACTATGTCTAAAGAAGGCTAAAGAGTACTATGAAGGTATTGTGGAAAAACTGCGCTCGTGTGTGGGCCCTAAAGATTTTTGGAATTTAATGAAGAGCTTCGTAAGTCGTAAGTGCCACATCATAGGGGAGATTAACCTGGATGCTTGGGTTGCCCACTTCTATGCGCTATTAAACCCGGAGTGCCCGTGGACACCAATCCAATACGCGGAGCCGCTGATAGAGAACGCTTTGCAGGATTCCGACTTTGCTATGGAAGAGCTAAAAGATGTTCTTAGAGCGCTTAAAAATGGCAAAGCTCCTGGAGAGGACAGGATACCATATGAATTCTATAAAAATGCGCCTGAGCCCTTTTTGAAACGGTTACTAGATTTGTTCAACGAGATGTTCAGGACTGGAAGTGCCCCTCAGTGTTATGCAAACTCTATAATTTATCCTCTTTTGAAGAGGGGTGACCCTGAGTTGGCCGAAAATTACAGGGGACTATCATTCATTAATTGTTGTTCCAAAATATACAGTGGCCTTATACTAAAAAGAATCAGCTCCTTCGTCGAGAGGGAAAACATCTTGCAAGAACATCAGATGGGATTCCGAAAGGGCTACTCGACTGTTGATTGTATTTTTGTGCTCACAAAGTTGGTTAATATGAGGTTCCATAGGAGGGGAAATAAATTATATGCATTTTATGTCGACTTCAAGGCCTGTTTTGACACTATCAGCAGGGAAGCACTCTTCTTCAAGCTGCTTGCTTTAGGTCTGTCGTCCAAAGTGGTTCGGTCCCTTAGAAGCCTATACACAGACACAAGAGCGGCGGTGTGGACAGGTGGTGAGGTCACAGACTATTTCCGGGTGGAGAACGGCTTGAAGCAGGGGTGTCTGCTGAGCCCGATGCTTTTCTCACTCTTCCTGAATGATGTAGTTAGTGTCCTCCCGTTCGGAATTGATGTGGATGGCACGAAAATATCAATTTTGGCTTACGCAGATGATTTGGTATTGATGGCGGAAAGCCCAGAGGACCTTCAGCGTAACATTTCGGCACTTCAAGACTATTGTCAAATGTGGAACCTCATCGTCAACCTGAAAAAGTCCAAAGTCATGGTGTTCCGTCGCGGTGGGCGGTTAGCGGTGCGAGAGCGGTGGTACTACCAAGATCAGCAAGTGGAGGTGGTGAACCAGTATAAGTACTTGGGAGTTACGCTGACTCCACGGCTATCTTACGCCCTACATCTTAAGCAAAGAGTTCTGGCAGCCAAGCTTGCTATTAATGTTGCGTGGAAGAGACTCCTAGTGGACACAAAATTACCACTGAAGGCACGTTTGGAGGTGTTTATGGCGGTCGTCCGGTCCATGTTGTGTTATGCTGCCCAGGTCTTTGGATACAGAATGTTCGATGAAATTGAAAGGGTTCAATTGTATTTCATCCGAAAATTGTTCTGGCTGCCGGACCGAGCACCGCGTTACATCTTGTACTTGGAAACAGGTTTGGCCCCATTGTTTCTGCACTGCCTGAAGTTGCACCTTGAATACCTCCAAAAAGTTTTTAAAATGCCTGACCACAGATTCCCGAAAATAGTGGCAACGGCGGCAGCCCAAACGGACACCACCGGTTTCGCGGACATCAGGGAGCTTGGGGCAAAATACGGTGTGGACTTGAGGATTGAAAACCTAAGCAACAACACAATTTCGAGTAGTAATATTTCGAGTAGTAATCAGGGGCCTACACCACACTACTGATACAAAAATAGTCATGGAAGAATTAAAAAGTGTCTATGGATTTGAACCATCTCAAATGATCGCCGCCCGTCACCCTGTAACTAAAGTTCCAATGCCACTATTTTTTGTGGATCAGAAACCCAACCCTAAAAATGGCGAAATTTATAATGTCACAAGACTCTATGACGCCGTTGTCCGAGTGGAACCTCCAAAACCTAAAAGAACAATAATTCAATGTACACGTTGTCAACAGTTCAACCATTCGAAGAACTACTGCCACCGGAACCCACGCTGCGTCAAATGCGACGGAACTCATGAGACCGTAAATTGTCAAAAACCAAATAAAACACCTCCCACTTGTACTAACTGTCAGGGCCAACATACGGCAAATTATAAAGGATGCCCAACTTATGTTAATTTACAAAAAAAAAACACAAGGCCTAACCTGCGACCTACAACCCCAGTACATCAAACTATTGGCGACTCACCACCAAGAAAAAGCTCATTTCCTAAAACATCAGCCACCTTGGAGAACCAAAACCAATCCGCTTTTCCCACGTACGCCAATGTGACTGCTAGTCATTCAACCTCCACATCACCGAATCTAATTCAGAAAATTGATCAATTAATAAACCTTATCCAGCCCTTAATAACCCTACTCACACAAATGTTACCTAAGATCTTAAAATGAATATAGTTCCAAACACAAATCTTTCAATCATCACATGGAACTGCCGAAGTCTTAATAACAAATACCATGAGCTGCAACTATATATGAACCAGAATAATGTTGATATATTCCTATTAACTGAAACAAAAATGACTGCACACTTGAACTTCTCCGTTCCGGGATACAAATGCTATAGGGCTGACCACCCTTCGGGACGTAGACAAGCTGGCTCAGCAGTCATAGTAAAAAATAACATTCAACATTCTGAACTCCCCCACATAATGGAAGACGACATCCAGGTAGCAAGAATAGAACTACTTATTGAAGGGAGAAAATTCCAAATCGGTGCCCTTTACTCCCTACCTGAGAGCCAAATTCGACTTCTTCAAAGTACCGTATGGGCTGTGGTTCACGAAATGGGACAGAGATTTCTTCTGGGTGGGGACTTTAACGCGAAGCATCCACGCTGGGCTTCAGCGGTCACCAATCCCAGAGGGAGAATGTTATGTGATGCGGTGAATCAATTGAACTTAGAGGTAATTCACCCGGTAGTGCCGACGCACTACCCAGCGATCGCGTCTCATTCTCCAGATATCTTGGATATTTTCATTGGCAAAGGTGTGTCACGTTTAACCTCTGCAGCTGTGGTGATCCATGAACTTTCATCTGATCACTACCCAGTGCACATCTGTCTAAACAATATCCCTATCCAAACTAACCGTAACAGAACCACAGACTACTCTCGAATAGACTGGTCAGCCTATGAGGAAATTCTCAGCGACATCACAGACTTGAAAATTCCACTCAAAACGCCCTTCGACATCGATAAGGCTATTGGAACCTTAACCCATAATATCCACTATGCAGCCACTGTAGCCAATCAACCCCCCATTCTGGCCCGTCAAACAAGGAAGTACACCCCACCACACATACAAGTTCTCCTAACAACAAAAAGAAGAGCAAGGGCACTGTGGGAACGATCAAAATTTCCACTTCACAAAAAAGCCTACAACAGGGCAACCAAGGACCTGAAGATCGCACTTATTGATCTCGAAAGAGAGGAAAAACAATGCTCGATGTTCCGTTTGGACGCTCAGGATGGTACACTGTACAGAAAAGCAAAATCACTATTGAAGTCTAGTAATGCAATACCTCCGCTTAATGAAAACAACATATGGTACACTAGCCCCCAAGACAAGGTGAACTTATTTGCCAACATTTTGGAAAACCAGTTTACTCCCAATCCCTGCCAGTCTCCCGAGTTTCATGCTTACGTAGAAGAGAATCTCAGTGAACCTCTACTTCTCTCTCGATTCCAAGATCACCTAACACCATCTAGAGTCAGAAATACCATCAAGAGGCTTGCCAAGAAGAAATCTTCTGGGCCAGACCTTATAACTAAACCACTGCTGTACCACCTACCAAGGAAAACTCTAGTCTGTCTAACCCAAATCTACAACAGCGTGCTCCGAACTACCTACTTTCCTTCAAAATGGAAGCATGCCAACATCATAATGATTCCAAAACCTGGAAAAAACGCACGAGACCCAGCAAGCTACAGGCCTATTAGTCTACTTCCAATATTAGCTAAGATATTGGAAAAACTACTATTACCCAAACTTATCGAATTTTTGGCCCCTTCCATCCCTCATTTCCAGTTCGGCTTCAGGTCACTGCATTCATGCCAGCAGCAACTCCACCGGGTAATTGAGGAGATCCTTGACACCTATGAGCATAAGGAGGTGTGTCAAGGCTTGTTTCTCGACACCCAGAAAGCTTTTGACAAAGCATGGCATAGTGGTATCCTGTACAAAATCAAACCTCTACTTCCAGACACATACTACAGGCTGGTACAGTCCTATCTCTCGGGGCGGACCTTTAGCGTCAAGTATGAAGCTGCCCTCTCACCATCGAAACCAATCCGAGCGGGAGTACCGCAAGGCAGCGTGTGGGGACCCCTGTTGTACCTCATCTACGTGAGCGATATTCCCACATCCAATGAAACCACAAGCGCAATGTTTGCAGACGACCTCGCGATATTATCAAGAAGTCTTGACGGAATAGAAGCCTCCACCATCGCTCAACAGCTACTCCTGGAAATTGAAGGATGGGCTAACAAATGGCAAATCATCATGAACCCCACCAAATCCTTCAACGTAGCATTTACGTACAAACGAAATTTTCAAACATTACGATTGCGCTTCAATAACAGTGAAATCCCAAGAACTGAATCCGTGAGGTACCTGGGAATCCAGCTCGACGCTAAACTGACATTCCACGCTCACGTTGACAACTTGATTAAGCGGACCAGAAACCGTATAAGTATGCTGAAACCACTTCTCAACGAACAATCTCCACTGCCTCTGGAACTAAAAAAGCTGGTGTACCTGGTGTTCATACGACCAATATGGCACTATGGCTGCTCAACCTGGGGCTCAGCGTGTAAAACCCAAATTCAACGCGTTCAATCTCAACAGAACAGAGTTCTTCGAATGATTACGTCATCTCCTTGGTACGTTCGCGGCTCTGTGATTCACCGAGATCTGAACATCCCCACGGTCATCGAAGTCTTGGAGAGAACATCCACTCGCATCCATGCCACAATTTCGTCCCACTCCAATCCCATCTTCGAGGGATATGATCAACGCCTTGACGACCAAAGAAATGCGCGAAGGCTCAAACGCAAACGGCCAGTAGACCTGATCCAACCTTCTCAACCTTAGCAACAAAACTACTTATTATGTACTAATTATTATAACTCAATTTATTATTTATCTAACGTTACCATTATTGTTTCTACCTTATATTTTGTGCAATTATTGTGATAGATTCTGAAGGACTATTGTTGAATAGAGACCTTCTTCATGTTTCATTATATTAAAGAAATCTTTGAAGTACCTAAAACTAACTGAAGATACATATATTGTATAAAAGTTTACAATAAATTTAATAAAAAAAAAAAAAAAAAAAAAAAAAAACAATTAAGGATCTCATACAAAGTATAAGCGTTGATTGGAAGCGGAATTGGATGGAAAGAGCTGCTAATACTACTCACTACCTCCTGTACCGATGTCTCAACCACGATGTAGTATGCGCCGATATGAACCAAGACGTTGGGTTGGGATTAACCAGATGGGTAATTAAACTCTTTTCAGAATTGTTAACCCTTAATTACCAACCCTGCATAGAGGGAAGAATAGAATTATGTTCGATGTGCAACCGCATGGAAGCCGAGGACATATGTCATTTTGTCGCGCAATGCCCTGTGTTGAGTGAATTTCGAACCAGATGGTTCGGAATGGCAGTATTTTCTAGAGACCTCCTAATACAGATGTTGAATGAAAGGGAACATTGGCCTAAGCTAGCTGGGTACTGTAGTACTGCTTGGAAATACAGGAAAATATTAATTCGAGAATTTAACTACAACTAATTTATAATATGTGGGTACATGACACAAAAATATTTCGAGTTATAATATAATGTTAAATTAATAATATAAATTATGTATTATGTTAAATATGTATAATATGTATGTATAATATGTTAAATATAAAATAACCATGCCATCAAATTATAAAATTATCTAACCTGGGAAGGAATGTAAAATAAAATAAATAAGTAAATAATAATTAAGTAAAATATGATAATAAAAACAGTTTTGTAGCGGTACATTAGTGTCCACATTTGTTAATTAGATAAACCGACTCCAAAGGCGGACGGCCTAACCGGCCATGCCTTAACAGCCTGTTGCTGAATTCAGAGTGTATGATAATCAAATAATTTCTTGTTTGGTTGAATAACACCACTTCAGATTCATTTTGTATCTTGTATTTTGTGCATGTCAACCAATACTGTTGTTCATTTGTTGTATTATTATTTTGAGAATAAAGGCTTTTATCTATCTATCTATCTATCTATCGGTAATAATTTTTCTATAAAAGAAGTACCTACCAACAAGCATTCATAATTACCTTCATTTCCGTAGCACGAAACGCACCTCAGAACAAAAAACTCGACATCACTAAAACCATATGATGTTCCAAACAGCTCGTTAGTATGAAAATTGACCTGTATTTCAACCGTTTGATTCACGATCGTGTTGACAGGCTCAACCTTTGAGCCGTCATTGTGAACGAACGGCTGGTCGTACAAAGCTGTGGATGGTCTTCAATAATTCTTAGGAATAAACTCTATCCTAATATGAAATAAAATTCTAGTCAATAGCTCATCATCAAAATTTAATTTGTATTATTACGAAAAGGTATTATTTAAACAATTTTACATATGAGAAACCGAGTGAATATTGCAACGTGGCCCTCCCCGACTGACGGTTAAAATTTCTAGACTGTAGTTTACCTGGAAGATGAAAAAAGGCAGTTTTATTCTGGGCCACCTTCTATTCTGGCCCACCTAATAACGGCCGTTTTCGACGCGAAGTTATGAACGTGAACGAACGGCTGGTCGCACAAAACTCCAATTGGTCTTAAAAGATTCGTAATTTTTCAGGTCATTCAGTGGTTTGTACGACCAGCCGTTGGTTCACAATGAGGGTTCAAAGTTGGAGGAAAGTCAAAGATCGAAAGTCGTCAACATGAGAGTGAATTACACGGCTGACCCAGCTGATTCTAACAGAGCAGGATTTTCAGATATCGAGTTAATTAATAATAAATAATAATAATTAACGACATTTCATTTAACATTATTTATTTAGACTTTAAATAAACTTTTGATCTCCCCAAATTAATTTTGTATGATATTTGACCGGCCCGTAGGATATTTGACCGGAGGTCAAAGAGCCTCAAGAGGTCAGAGAGCCACACTTTGCCGACCTCTGATATACTCATCAGCCGTTATAATCAATTTGATCTAATATACTTAAGTAGGGTTTACTAACGTTTATTGACGTGGCAAAAGACGTTTAGTGTCAAACACGAAAACAGTCAAAAAAGCATAGATCAATTAACCCTAGGAGTGCATACATATTTATTTGCTACGTGGACGTCACCCTGGGGTCAATAGTGACCCCACGACTTGAAATATCCATGATTCTTGTCAAATTCAAAAACATATCATTTTTACACTCTTGAACAATTCTATGATAACTCAATAGTTGATTAATTACAAATATAAGGTCATCTGAGACCAAGTTATTTTTAATTCACTATTTCAGCAACATCAGCAAATTCAATTGTTTCAATTGTCAACCTTCTTAAGGTCCTCGTGAACCAGGTGTTCGTCGTCCCTGGTAACGTCTATCCAGGTGTGATGCGGTACGTGGTGACTTCCATGTTTTGATGTGCACTTATACACAAACGACAAAACGTCTCACTTATATAAAATCCGTACTGTGTGGTAAATTCACTAATCGTGTACTGCAGAATGAGAGAAAGTCATTCAGGTCCGTGAAATATCCTCTTGATTGAACAGCTCCAAAAAGCGTTTCACGGAATCTGAAGAAAATCTATCACGAGTATATCGAGCATGCGATGATTGTGAGGAGATTTGTATGAGAATTTCAATACGTGGGATGATCGGCACTAGGTCCACCACATACATACCATATCATGTATAACTGCATAACTATTGAAACAACTTGTACATCGTATTGTAACTGAGGGAGGTCATTTCATCAAATAGCCAATTATTGAGCCTCCGTTTCTTCTTCTTGGGTGATTCTATTTTCCGATACTGATAACGACTGGTGACTATAGAATCCGACGGTGATTCTCAGGAAAGTCAATTCGGCCTCCGAGCTCATCTACTCAAACATCTCGTCCGTAATACCGGTCGTCCTCTTCGATCAGCACGGCCGTTCCCTATAATTCCTTATTGACGGAGATATTTTGCTAAATATTCTTTATATAACATCCTAATAATCCAGTCCTCGGTTATTGGTCATTCAACCCAGGTTAGAGTACCGAAGGTCGGAAATATTTCCGGAAAAATTGGAAATATTATTGGAAAGATTGCTTTAAACGCTCTAACTTGGCTCGCTGCGAAGTTCGGAGGTCTTTCTTCTCTTGTCTTCTGGCGGCGCACAGTGGTCGGAAAACCTGTGAAAGTTTCTGAATACTTACGGATTCTTTTAGGAACTTTTATGCTGAACAACAAATTTCTATAAACATGGGGTCTAAAATCGACCCCATAATATTCATCCATAATGTACGAGTATCAATCAGAATTTCATTAAAAGGTGCTCCTTGTTGGCAATGCAAGAGATAGATGCAAACAAATGTTATTGCTATTGCAAATAATGTAATATACTTGGTAAACCGACATTAAATATATAGTTCAGCAGTATAATTACGCAATAGGTGAAACATCGTTTTGCAGCATTGAAACAGTTAAAAAAAAAAAAAAGTTGCTAGCAGTAGCAGCTGATTTTGGTTTTAATACTTTACAGGAACATTACTGAAGAGATCCATAAAAGGATCTTGTTTAAAATAAGTCAAGTTCACTTTTGGCAGACTTTGAACGTTGAAGAAAAACTTTTTTTCTCCATTGTATCATTTTTCTAAATAGGTACGATCAAAAGTTTTTAAAATATTTTAGTGCATGAAATACGTTTGTTATGTACCTATTTGGGGAGTATCCATCGTAGGTAGCACTAGAAACTTGTGAGACCTATGTTTATTGAGTGCGAATGGGAAGAAGGGATTTAAGCGTGAAAAATGGGATTTTTGATATTTTTAGGGAAAATAAGCCAAAATAACTAGGAAACTGTTAATTTATTCTGTATTCTATTCTGAAAACATTATTGGGACGGATAAAATGTAAAACTAAACAATATTTTTTGGCAAAGGGATCGAGCGCAAACACGACGCGGGTCGCGGATAGCCATTTTCCCGTCGGTTTTAGTTGAAAAACGTGAAACAGGGGGTCTAAATATCATTTTTCGCGTTTGTGGGATTTTTTGGTGTGGAAAGGGATTTTTCAACCCTGACTGTGGGAAAAGGGGAGAGGGCCATCTTGCAACACTACTCCCCTTCCACGGTTCCCGCTACCACCGCACACGACGCTCGGTCTTTAATAAATTTGCAATGCTTTTTGCTCTAAAATGATATTTTATCTACTTTATAATCCTACGTCCTCAAAATATTTCTCCAAGACCAGTTCATATGATCATAACAGTCCGTTAAATATTTTGTTTGAGTTCCTCATGTTCAATTTCTGTAAAAAACGGCAATCTTTCCAATTTTTCCAATCTTTCGGAAATATTTCACGAAATATTGCCACGATTTTATCTTTCCGGAAAAATAAGTACTCTAACCCAGGTTTACTCTAAGAACGATTACAGTGCGCGAGAGGGGTCCCCAGAATATTTAGAACATGCCGCATTTCCCTATTCTACCATTTCTAAATCAAACAGTATGATCTGAACAGGCACAATGTTCAGTTATCACAATGTTGAATGCCATGTAAGTTCGATTGTGTTATGGATAGTTTTGGTATCCGCAAATCATGATGGAATCGAATAATCAATAATTTCCAATGTAGCGTGAACTTCATGTTGACATAACCGACGTGCGATGCCTGTACGTTCATAACTGTACATGCCCAGCGATAATCGTGTATGGAGGTTATGGTCGTGTATGTAACAGGCTTGGAATGAGGGTTTGTACACTTCCTGTTTCACTTCTGTGTTTCTATGTCTTGCTGGAAAAATAAATAAATTGAGACAGGTAAGATACGAATTTTATGTGTTTGAAATACGAGGCCAGTCACCAGAGACGAAAAATGACTGGTCCTAAGAAAAATTGCAGGAAGCTGATTTTTTTTGTATGTTGTTAGAGTAGTATGACACCAACTTTGCAGCTTCGTAATCCCCAGGGAATTTTTGTGAGAGCCAAATAACCTCGAAATGGACTTCTTTCAGTTTTTTTCCTCATAACTTGTAAAAGGTTGGTTTTCTACGAAAGGTTTTTCCCACCTTTATTAAATTAAATGGTAAACGCTTGAATTTAAACCCAACCTCAAGTCGGTAGGTCCGATAAATCCCGAGATATTGGACTTCGAAAATTGGCTATTTCTTCCAAGAAATTCAAAATCAAGTTTTATCTAAGTCTTGGTTAAGGTGTTTTTAAGTCATCTCTTGGGTAGAATGTTGGCTCTATACTCATCCCACGAGGATACTCATAATGAAGAAATTTCTAGAGGAGTTATCTAGCTTGAAATTATTAGTGTAATCCATTAAATAACGAAATATTTTTTATCGACTTCAATCGTCTGGGTGAATTTACTAAAGAGTCGGATTTTTCTACCTTTTCATTTTTTCAGATCACTAGAGACCTATTGGACCTAAGGACTTCGCTTTGTGCTTAAATTGAAGCTCGATAACTCCTCTAGAAATTTCTTCATTATCTTCACCATTTCTTCACCACTTGGGATGAGTATAGAGCCTAAATTCTACCCAAGAGATAACTAAAACTTATATTTCGAATTTTTGTGGAAGAAATAGCAAATTTTCAAAGTTCAATATCTCGGGATTTATCGGTCCTACAGAGATGAGGTTGGGCTAAAATTGTAGCTTATACGACTAATTTTGATAAAGGTGGGAGAAACCTTTCGTAGAAAACCAACTTTTTACAAGTTATGAGGAAAAAACGGAAACAAGTCCGAAAATTTCGCGGCTACAAACTTGGACTATTCAAACATGTCCTAAAAACCTACAAAAAAGTCGGCTTCCTGCAATTTTTGGACCTAAACATACGCTGTTACTGGCCTATAGTAATAATTGAATGGGTCATTTCGAAAAGGGATCATGTCCAGCTGACCAAATTTTACAGGAGAGAAAAAAAACTGATTTACCATGACCAGGATAAAGGTATGAGTCTGAAATTGCTACTGAATTGTCTTCGAGCCCATTCAAGCTCACTCACCAGTTTTCATGACCTCTTCATTATTTACTCATTCGGAAAATTACTAATAAATTTCCTGAGATGATCCCTTTTCGAAATGAACGAAGGAAATTCCATAAATAAAGCACATTTTGCGGAAAATCTTTATTGAGGAAGAACTGTATATACCAAATATTAATGTATTCAATTCCGTATCAACATTTGGAAGTGGAAAAAAAAGAAAACTCGAAAAATTTCAATGTGAGACTTCTTCGCCCACCACTTCAGCTGTGGTTGTCGGCCATTTGAATAAATCATCATAAAAATGTCGATGGATATCAGGAATGTACCTACTGATACAGTTTTTTCACGTCTTCCATTTTCTTGTAGTTGATGGGTATCTTGCTGGTGTATGCAGGTAGTGCTCTTGCATCGGGTATTTGCAGTCGTTCGTGGGGCTTTGGTTTGAGTAAGTTGAACTCTCGCTCCCCGAAAGTGGTGTCCAAAAATTTCCGGCAGGTGATGATTCCGGGCCTGTCGCTGTTACACTCAAATTCATAAAATTTGTTGATTGCAAAATACTCTTTTTGTGCCTTTGGAACAGCCTGTCCGTCCGAAAAGGGAACAACTCGGTGACTTGATCCCTTTTCAAAGTGACTACCTGATCGGTGACGTTAGAATGCCGTGGTAGACTAGAGGAAATGATCCCTTCTCACGCGGAATCGATGGAAAGACATAAGAAAACCCTTAATAACGAAAAAAGTGCATTTCAGAAAAAAATGTAGATGATTCCTTTTCGAAATGACCCATTCAATTACTGCCTGCGTAAATTATTTCGCTGCGATTGTGGCAGGAGTCAAGTCCCCACTGCCAGCGGTCTCTCTATTCGACTTTTAGAACGTTAACTCCCTCCCAAGTTCCAACGAACGCCACGAGAAAGCGCTACTAGCTACTATATACCGTCCACTACAAACCATCTAATCACACGAGCAGAATCGGTTTCGAATTATTCGCACGCGTACAGGTCCATAGAAAACCTATTAGCTAAGACATTGGAGAGCCACTTCTTCGATATTAATTACAGTTTGAACAGTAAGTGTAACAAAGTTTGAACAGTGTGAATCATCGATATGGATGGTTATTATTAAAATGGAAGTCGAAATTTAAATGGATGGTTATTATTAAAATGGAAAATCGAAATTTTCTCGATAAATTAGAACCGTTGAGATGAAGTAGTAAACAATATCAAGTCCCACTCAAAATTTTATGGTTTTTATTTTTTATGGTTCTGATCGAATCTAAAAAAATCCGTTCGTCCACCGTAACCGCAATTTTACCCAGTTAACGTAATCCATAGGTACATTATAAAATTTGGGTTACGGGTTCGGACCAGCCTCATATTGATCCTTGCAACTTTTCATAACTTTAGGTCAAGGGGAAGGGGTTGGCGATTCATATCTCGGAAAATGTGGATATAATGGTATAGTTTCTAGTTCACATTTAGATAGAGTTTAATTTTTAGCATTTAATTATACTATCCAGAAATGTAAGACCAGTCTTTCGTTCACAATGAGGGCTCAGTTGGAGGTAATTAAAAGTCGTCAACATAAGGGTGAATCATGTGACAGCCTGTCGGGACAATGTTCATACTGGCACAGCTGATCAGAACAGCAAATGGTTCCAGATATCGAGTTAATGAATTATAATTAATGATAATTACTAATAGTTACTAATAATAATTAATAACAATTATTTATAACTAACAATAAGTAATTATAATTTACATTAAGTACTTGATAAGAGTTATTATTGAGTAATGATCATTTATAATAATTAATCATTTAGCGATCATGACAGAAGGGTGAACTGTGCAAAGAAGATAATAAAGCTTTGTGTCAAGAATTTGTAGAGTTTGGTATACCCCCGTCGTATACCAGCCAAAGCCTTTTTCGACAGCATCCTGGACCTCCTCGTCATTTGGAAATATCCACCCAAAAACACCTTCAATTTATTGAAAAGCTGATAATCCGATGGTCCAGGGAGTAGGGTGGATGAGTCACAATATCTCACCCAAATGAAACGAGCAGGTCCTGAAGCGTTGTCATGAAGGAGTGACACACCACGAGCCAGCATTCCTCTCCTATTGAACTTGAGTTTTTTTTTTCGACTTCTTGAGTGTCTCATAGTTTATGGTTGTTCCTTCAGGCATAAAATCACATTAATTTCCCTTTCCTGTACCAAAAGACAGATGCCATGATCTTCCTCTTTGAAAATTGGACTTGTTCAATGCGACGTCATAGCACCAGCGCCAATAAAATGAGTGGGGTGATGAAATACCCCACTTGGTACTACGTGCGCCAACCGTCCACCTGTTCCACGAAAGATTAACTGGTTTTGATACCAATAACGCGTGCTGGTATCGGATCTTTTCAGGTATAGGTACCTTACGATTTGTTTTTGATTTTTCAATAAAAAAACGGCGTTTCTAACCATTTTGATCAGTGCATTCTTTGATTCGGCTTACCTAATCACGTGCTTAAGTTACTTGATGAAAGTCCTCATTCGATCCGATACTCGAAGGTGTCGAATATTTGCTTTTGATACCTGGGTGGTATCGAATAAACGATTCGATACTAGTAAGGAGTATGGGTATTGCATGACCTTATTCCGTCCTATTCAACCACATAGATTTGGTGGATCAAGCAGAACACACCTTGAGCTGTGATTTAATAGTAATTCCTGCATTATTCAGGCTGCATTGTGGGGATGTGAATGTGCATTCACAACTCGTAAACGTGATGCACATCCGCATCTCCATAACATCGACCTTGTTGTTTATACCCGTTTGAAACTGGGAGAAAGTACCAGAAATAACTTTGGATTTAGGTCACGGAGGGTCATTTCTACGCATATTCATACATGCGAAACGTGTGTATGTACTTGCATCGATTACCCATACCTACAATTAGTGAGTCATCATCACACAACTAGTTGTATCTTGTTCAACGTAGAGGCCATCTATTTTTTAGTTGAATGGAATGGATATATTCGGATGACATCGGTGGATCTGTGACTTCTTCTACATTATAATTGGATAATTACTTGTGCAACAATAAATTTATCATTAACGACGGTACTTATCAACTTGTTTTTTTTTTTCTTTTTTTTTCTTTCTCTGCACAGACTACGTCAACTAGGTAAATCTTAAACGAGAAATTATTTTCTAGTCGTGAACGGATTCGGAAACAAACGAACACGTCAAATGTTAACACAAAACTGAAAACTATGAGGACTATTGAACAACAAACCCGAACCCCGCAAACTCAAACCTTAGGCCATGAAAAATGTGAAAATGAAGAAAAAGAAACAGCTACAAAGTATGGAGTTCAACCTCCAATCCAACGAATTTCCTCAACCAATTTTCCCACTAGAGCCCAAAAAGTATCCATAGAAAAATGCTAGGTACTACATCTAACATCTGAGTGCGGTGTCCAGCTCGAGGGCTCCAGCTTATTTTTGGAGGATAAAGAAGAAGAAAAACACTAGTATTAAACCGGAGAGTCATTCTAAACCATTATTCTTAATTCAACTTCAGAAATTAAAACAGTTAGGTCCACAACGATGTTGGACATAAACATACAACCAAAAATATAAACCTCGTTAAAGAAATTGTCGTTTTAACAATACATCTCATACACATACATACCTCGTTTTTCACATACATACATACAACACATACATACCACATACGTACACATACATACATACATCACATATATACCTCGTTTTTCTTCTGCTCAGCTTGACCTTTAGCACGTCACCCTCATTATTTTTCTTAATTTTTCCAATTTTAAATATTTATCTTCATCTACATTACACAGAGAATAAGGTAAACTTTGCTCGCCTGAACATTTGTAAAACTGTGGGTTTCCTCGATCTTTCCCTGTGGCTTTCATATTATGTCATGCTGTGTAGGTTCAGCCTGAAGCCCATGAATATATATTTTGGTTTATTATCTTCGATAATGAACCATTGGAATCGCCCAAAGAAAAAATTTTTTTAACCCCCCCTCAAAATTTGTTGGTTTACGTTTCAAGATACGTAGATTCAGAAAATCGAATAAAAAAAAATCCGTCCGTCCGCCGTACGCCGTCCGCCGTCCGCCGTCCGCGCCACTTTGCCCAGTTAACGTTGAGCTAAAATTACGAAATTTGGTTTCTGGGTTTGGACCAGCCCCACAATGGTCCTCGAAACTTTTCATAACCCTAGATCAAGGGGAAGGGGTTCAAAACGAATTTTGAAATTTTGAAAATTCCATATCTCGAAAAATTCCCTCCAAACGGTATGTTTTTTTATTTCATATTTAGATAGAGTTTGTTCCGTAGAATTTTTTAAGACCATCCGCAGCTCTGTACGACCAGCCGTTCGTTCACAATGACGGCTCAAAGATTGTGCCTCACAACACGATCATGAATCAAACTTTTGAAATACAGGTCCATTTTCATACTAACAAGCTCTTTGGAACATCATATGGCTTAAGTGATGTCGAGTTTATTGATCTGAGCGTTTCGTGCTGCGGAATGAAGGTAATTTCGAATGTTTGTTGGTAGGTACTTCTTTTATAGAAAAATTATTACCGACGTAGTATTAAAAACCCCAGAATTATATCGTATTAATTAATCATAATTAATAATAATAATTATTAATAATAAATACAAATTATTAATACCTAACAATAAATTATAATAATTTTCACTAGGTACTTGATAAAATTGTTAATAATTAGTGATACCTAATTGATAATAATAATTAATCTAACATTTAGGATCTAGACATTTAGACCTAGTGATCTAGACAGAAGGGTGATCTGTACAAAGAAGATAATGAACCGTTGTGTCAAGAATTTGCAGAGTTTTTTCAATTGCATACGTTCAAAGATACCGACTTGGTGAGTATCATGTGGCGCTGCATTGACGTGTGTTCTCAGTCTAAGCTACAAAGGGATGTACTGTTATGATCACAGTCAGTATACTAATTCAGATTGGAACAACAAAACGATTTTCCAGTAAGTGGTGTACACGTCGTAACTTGGATCAGGACTCTACTTACTACACCTTCGTTGGGGAACGTTTGCTGAATGCAAAATAAAACTTATCGACGTCCAAGTGACTCACATACGTTTCACCTACTAAGAGCAGAACCATACACATTCGAAATAAGCTACTTCATTCTGCCATAAGCGAATACAAAAACGTAACTTGGTTTGACTCTGAATTCAAAACTGCTATGGAAGGAGCACGCAAAGAAAGTTTAGCAACCTGAAGTTCAAGAAAATCTAAAGGCTGCTCGAAAGAAAATCATAACACGATACATTTTTTCAAGTTGTACTGTCTGTGCAAGTAATTAAATATGTTTGGGCTTCCTCTGGAGGTTTCCCTTCATATGGCCGTACCAAGGAGAGCGACTAACATAACACCTGATCTCAATCGAAACCTAAAAGCTGAGATGTCAGAAAAACCTTGCAGAGAACTGTGAAATCCTCGGAATTTTTGAAGTATTGTCGAAGAGAACTAAAACGATTGGAAGACTCAAGTTACAATTCCCTCAAGTTGTAATAAGTGACAATGTATGAATTAACAAACGTTTTGAAAAAATAATAAAAAATGAGTTCAAATTTGGCCTGGAGATCCAATTTTTGTTCTGGTTCTACTTGTTGTCTAACTATATTTCTCTGAATTGTTTTTTGTGGACCCCTCAATGAATTGAAGGAAATCTTGGTAGGCTGCATATCGGCTCGCTTCCATCTATTCTCGTTGTTTGGTATTCACTAGACTTTTGATAACCCTCTTTAACCCACGGCATATTTGATGAGTTCAACATAATTACCGCCATCTTTCACTCTACATTTCACTGTACAATAACCGTGGATTTGTCTGTTACAGGAAGAGATGGAGGAGCGGCCGCGAATCTCAACGCTCATCAGTTCACTGGCAAACTACTCAAACACGATCCCCGCGGCCGAATCCGCGGATCCCGACGCAAAACCTCAACCGTCCGGCGGCGCTGGGATGGGCACCCTCGTTGGTGTCTACCTCCCGTGCATACAAAACATTTTTGGCGTCATCCTATTTATTCGTCTTACCTGGGTAGTCGGAACGGCGGGGGCCATTCAAGGTTTCTTAATTGTACTCTGCTGTTGCTGTGTGGTAATTTGCTTATATTATATAACTCAACTAAATCACCAAACATAAATTATACTAAGTAGGTACCTATTGAGAGCAACCTCGATATGAGTTTTACCCAATTTTCAAAGAAAAAAAAGTATGTATGGAAAATTTTTAGGTGGTTCCACAACAAACGACCCAGCGAATTGGTACTTGACATTTTGATGGTCTACGTACACAAATTTATCGCTTTTGGTGTAAATTAATAGCTCCCCGATGTAGGTACAACTAACAGCTACCTACTATTGGGTCTTTTTGAACTTGAATATATTGAATTCTCATATAACAATAAACTGATATTTCACGACATGGGATGAGTAGTAGAACCTGACAAGGCTTTTGGAATGTTGAATTGATTCTTGAAGTTAACTGGCGCTGGCGCCATTAGTGCCATCGATAGCGCAACTGAACCAATGATGATGACGTTATTAAACGCCATTAAAACGAAATTTACAGGAATATCATATTTTACGATGATTTGCGCTTTCTGCTTGGTTCAATCATGATGTAAAAATAATATTCATTGCAAAAAGTCTCACTTGTAGTAAACATCTTGAACTGCTCAACTCCTGTCTCAGTTTTTTCACTTTTCTTACACAAGATCGAGTAGTTCTTTACTTATAAAATCGAATTCTTTTATAATCTTCTTCCCGATTCCGACAAAGATTTGAACTCCTTATTTCCCCCAAAAACTATGAGCTCTATCTACTGTTCTTTAGTCTGAATGGAAGGCATTTTAATATATTTATCACCACTATTTCCGTTAAAAAAGCAACTTCATTAATTAGGTACTTTCTGAAAAATTTCCTTTAGAGTAAGCCAATCTGTGGTATCTTGGATCATGCATTTTGGAATCCTCACTCCATTTTAGATTTTGGACTTATAATGAACGTCGAATGGGTTATGGTGCCACCACCGGTGCCATTAATGGTGCCACTATAAAATATGTGTTTGGTGTCGTTTTCTACTATTGTTTGGCTTTATCTTTGGGATAAGTACGCATTTCTAAGTGATGGATGTTTGGTGTTCGCCGATCCACTACTTTGTAGGTCCCAAAACGCCTTATTCGGTCATGCTGTACACCTCGAACATTTCAAACATGTTGTCCCAACAGATCAAAGCTTGAGTAGATGTACACTATTATCCAAAACACGATACAAAGTGGGGAAAACGTTTCTTCATTCGGTGTTCTGTAATGTCCATCAGACATACAATTAATTACTTAATCATAAAAAGTTCGCGAACGGCAAATTAAGAACTCCTTGCAACTATGTCGCCCTCCCCCTTATCAGCCTGCGGAAGGTAAAATCATTTCGTATTTGGAGCTAGGAGCAACCAAACAAAATCATCATCATTACTGAGCACTACTACTTTTAATAATCTTGGAGGAATTCCATGATTCTAACAAATGATTAGTTGAGACCCGCTCTTTTTCCACACGAGAATCGTTTGTAGGAATGTGATCTTCTTATCTACGATGCCATAATCCGCCTAATCGCAAACGCAACCTTGCCAATATTATTTTGGATGAGATCTTGATTTTTCCTTAATTTTCAATTGTTTCAGATTATCACTCAATTATCACAATTATCACCATTTCTACTTTAGAAATCTTGAGAACCTAATGTCAGTTTTATTGTTCTCCACAAAAATTAGAGTAATAATCATGACAAAATATTATTCAAACAACCCAAATCAGGTTAAAAATATAAATAATATTTTCTTATTGTTCCCTTTTTTTAAATATTTTTTTTATACTCGTAACAGACACTTGTCCCTTGATTTTGTTGGCAAGACACAACGATCGGGTAATTCTGATAATTCAACTTTAATCAAGGTTTTGATAGGTAGTTCAAGTTAACTTATTAGGAAGCAAAGGGTGATGAACTCGGTCTTCCCAACTTGTTGAGGGTCTTCGAAAGGGAGTTGAAGTGACTTCTGAACAAATGAATGAAGTTTAGACTTGCCGTTCCGCTTAGTTCTACTTTTTTAGAACTCGCTACATGCATCATGCCATTCATACTTACTTGATCCCACTCATCCACAGTAGGTATATAAGAATTTCATCTTACCCATCTTATATAGGTACATAACATACGGAAGGTGGATGATCCAACGAATTATTGTCTACCCCTTTCCAAACTATTTCCCTCGGGTACCGTCACATCCCATCCACCATTCACTCAATAGAGACCTCATCATTCATACCCACGCATGGGGGGAATCGTCTATGGTTGTGCATGACTGCTCCAATCTCTCCTCTGTGTGTACATTTTCTTGATCGTTTCGTTTTACAGTTTTTTATTCCATTATACCATGTGATCCCAGCCATGTCTTTACCAAGCATTTATGTGATGTGGAATGTGTTAGACGATGCTTACCGCCATCTCCATGAGCGCCATCGCGACGAACGGCGTGGTGCCGGCGGGAGGGTCCTACTTCATGATCTCTCGGTCCTTGGGTCCAGAGTTCGGCGGTGCGGTGGGGATGCTCTTCTACACAGGCACTACATTAGCTGCTGCCATGTACATCATAGGAGCCGTCGAAATCGTGCTGGTAAGCCACCAATAATATTCCGCCTACTTTTGATTGTTCCATCCATTTATTGAATCGAGCATAGCAACGAGGTAAAATATGATGAGATCTAGTAATCTCACGAAAGACCTTCAGCTGACGGGCCATCTAGAAACCATCCATTTAAAAGTTTGTGCTGGACTGTTTGTTGACAACTGGTAGATACAGTCTCAGATTAGAAGGGTCGGCTCTCATCAGGAGGACCTTCACTTTGAAGAACTCTTTAGGTTGATACTATTCTTTCATGATGTCGGTAGTCGCGTAAATTGGGACCATTTAGGTCGGGTACAGCGGACCGTGATCCCAATTTACCCCCTCCAAATCGTCGTTCACTAAAGAATGACTGCATTTTCCGTCGAAAATGAATGTAAATGTAGATTATCCAGCGAAACGGAATAATTCCGGAACAAAACGGAACAATTATTGTTCAATTACTTGCCTACTATCTCCACCTTGATAAAATACAAAATCAAAGTAATGAGCATTTAAAAAGATTTGAAAAAATAAAAACAGAAAAAATGAAAAGTGTGGAAATTGAAGCTCTCGAGAGTTTGCCAAATAAAAGAAACGAGGAACTACAAAGTTATGCAGACGTTACAGAGAAGAAAAGAAAGAAGACAAAGAACAAATCCCATTGAGGAGGAATATCGAGATGAGAGAAGAGGGCTTGGAGAAAGTTGAACGAAATGTGAAGGATGCGTTGATAGTGATGATGGAAATGACAGTTAAACAGACAGCTGCATCATCTGCAGAAGACCATTCACCGAAGGAGGACGGATCCACTGTATCACGTGATGCGGTCGAATAGGGTGTTTAGATTGTGGTGTTCCTTCGTTTTACAGATTTGTGTTGACATTTTGAACCTGATGTATTTTTCAATATCTTTTATAAATTAGATATATACATAAAGTCCATACTTTAAACAAAATTTCGTCATTTATATGAACTTCGTTCAAGTGCCTTGATTTATAACACAACTAAAAAGTTCGCTGTTATATTTGAAGCTTGATTCGGTGAGAAATTATCCAATTGGTGCACTGTGAGGTGTTGATATGTCGCACACGATCACAAGAAAATAGGTACTGTATTGGCTTTGCATAAAGTGGACCACGTTCCCTGATCGACTGGTCCACATTACCCAATCATCTGGTCTTGGATAAAGTGGTACCTTTTTCCCGAATAAGGTGTCAAAATTGTTTGATCGACGGAAGACAATAATATCATTTCTCGTCAGCTTGCAACGCTTACTATACATTACATTTTTCTTAAGGTACAAATGTTGAATCAGTATACATTGTAACTTTTCACGTTTTGCTTTCTCCATAGACGTACATGGCACCGAGCTTATCGATATTCGGCGACTTTACGAAGGACCCGGAAATCATGTACAATAATTTCCGGGTTTACGGAACTTGTCTCCTTCTCGTCATGGGGACAATCGTGTACATCGGCGTCAAATTCGTAAATAAATTCGCCGGAGTGGCTCTTGCCTGCGTCATCCTATCCATTATTGCCGTCTACGTCGGTATATTCGCCAACTTCTACGGCAACGATCTGCTCAAGTGAGTCAGTCCTACCTATTATAAGTCCGTTCGGCTCAGCTATCTGATATTGAACTTCTCATACCCCATAACAACCATAATGGTCATTCGTGATGAATTACACAGGTTTTCAAAACAAAAAGGCCAATTAGTTCCAATGGAGCTTTTTTGTCAGCTGATGGAACCATTTCATAAATACTTGAATGAATTTTGCTTATTCTTTTCCTGTTATAAAACAATATATCATTTGTCAACTAAGTTGATTTTATTTTCGTTTGAAATTATCATGAATCGTAATGTCAAGAGTGGGTACCTGAATAGATTCATTTGCATGAAAGTGACTGGAAAGGAACAACTAATTACAATAACTTGATAATTATAAATTATTTATAATATTTTATTATTACGTTATTATTATTTTCATTATTTTATTTAATAGTTTGTATAATTTATTTATAATTTAATAATCTAATAATTTATTTTAGTAGTCACTCTCCTGCCAATGGTTGTTGCATTGACTTGTGCTATCAATTAATATTTTCCTGTCTTTCTCCTTTAGAATGTGTGTACTCGGGAGACGGTTGCTCAAAGACATTGACGTGAATAATTGCACGAAGGAAGTGGACGGTCCCTTGTACAATATCTTCTGTACCACCAACGGGACCGGGAAACCTGTCTGCGATCCTTACTTCCTCCAGCATGAGGTCGAAGTAAGGAACGGAATCAAGGGCTTGAACAGCGGCGTTTTCTTCGGTGAGTTCTCTCAACTCGTATGAGCAAACAGTGGAATCCATTCGTGTTTTTCAGCGTATTTTCGAAAAAAAGGAAGCTATTGTTCTCGGTCCAAAATTGTTACAACATAAAGTGAAGTGTTACAAGGCAAAAAAAGAGACAAAACTCAGACAAGATCTTATTCAAAACTTGAGGGAATTATGCCTGCATATGGTTTATATCAATGAAATTTTCGTATTCTCTATAGATAATCTGAAAGACTACTTCTTGAATGAGGGACAGTTCATTGCCACGTCGAAGGATCCTGAAGAGATTAATGCACTTGACCGTCCAACTTACAATCAAGTGATTGTCGACTTTACTACTAGCTTCACCATTTTGATTGGGATCTTCTTCCCCTCCGTGACTGGTGAGGAACTATATGGCTTGTTATTAATTGTAATCTAACTAGGTCCTAAATCTTTTGTGTGTACAGAATTTATTTCTTACTGTGTTATGACATAGATTATATATTAGACATAGATTGTATATTATATGTATACATGAGATATATATATATATGTGTGTGTGTGTATTATATAGATATCTATTTTATTTCAAGGTATTATGGCTGGCTCTAATCGGTCTGGTGACCTTGCTGACGCACAAAAATCCATACCTATTGGTACCATTTGTGCTATTCTGACAACATCCACGGTCTACTTGTCATGTGTACTGCTCTTTGCCGGAACTGTTGACAACCTTCTCCTTAGAGATAAGTGCGTATTGCCTCAACCATGGCTTGATTTATGGGATTCCCTGCTTTTTATCCTTCATTTATTTACATTATAATTGACGTTGTTCCAGATATGGACAGAGTATAGGCGGAAGACTGGTGGTGGCCAATATGGCATGGCCTAATGAGTGGGTGATCCTCATCGGATCATTCCTCTCAACCCTCGGTGCTGGACTCCAAAGTTTGACTGGTGCTCCCAGATTGCTCCAGGTCATTTATCTGCCTCCTTTTATTACAAACGTCCTCAATATCCAAGAGCAATCTGACTAATCATGAATCGTTTCTGTTTCAGGCCATAGCTAAAGACGGCATTATTCCGTTCTTGGCTCCATTCGCCGTTTCATCATCTAGAGGGGAACCCACGAGAGCACTGATCCTCACGCTATGTATCTGTCAGTGCGGCATTCTTCTCGGCAATGTCGACTACCTAGCGCCTTTGCTATCCATGTTTTTCCTGATGTGCTACGGATTCGTGAATCTTGCTTGTGCTGTTCAGACCCTCCTACGAACTCCAAACTGGAGGCCTAGGTTCAAATATTACCACTGGTACGGCCATCCATGAGGAATACAATCATTGAACTGTATCATTACAACAGAGCCTGAATACATAAAAATAGATTCATGTCGTCAGAGTTGCGTAAGCCTCCGCTATGTGGCCCAAATGGTATCTGATTTGTACCGTGATTTTATTTTCAGGTCTCTATCCTTCATTGGACTCTCTCTATGTATAGCCGTGATGTTCATGTCAAGCTGGTACTACGCGTTAGTGGCCATGGGAATGGCTGGCTGTATCTACAAATACATTGAATACCGAGGGTATGCACAACCATTTACATATTTCTCCACTAAGGCTGACTTTTTGTGTTTGATAAATTATTATTTATTTATTTTATTTTTTTAAATAATAGAGCTGAGAAAGAATGGGGTGATGGAATCAGCGGTTTGGCCTTATCTGCTGCAAGATACAGTTTGCTCCGGCTTGAAGAGGGCCCACCACACACCAAGAACTGGAGACCACAAATTATGATCCTGAGCAAACTCACAGATGACTACATGCCCAAATACCGGAAGATTTTCACATTTGCCTCTCAATTGAAGGCTGGTGAGTCTATTTCAAGCATTACACCGTGAATAATATTTATTACACTCGTATTATTCATGTATGACTACACTGAACAATTATAATCAGTAAAGTCATACATGTCAGAACCATGACCGTTCCTTCAATAGGTTGAGCAGCTGAGACGCTAACCCATTATCTCTACTCCCCATCAGCCTGCTAAGATCGTTGGGATGAATAATGGTAATAATTTACAGGCAAAGGTCTCACTGTGTGCGTTGCCGTCATACCCGGAGAGTTCAGCAGCAAAGCAGGAGAAGCGGCAGCTGCTAAGCAAAGTCTCATGAAGATAATGGAAGAGGAGAAGGTTAAAGGATTCGTTGACGTCATGGTTTCCAAGGACATTGCTGAAGGAATCAGCCATATGTAAGCCACTCCTTCTAATAGCCAAGGTCTTACCATAAACTGTTAGTACTAAAAGAATTGATGTATTGCATGTCGAAGTACCCCACCACATTACAACGAGATGTATGAAATATCAGCTCATCCCCATAAAGCATGTCAGCTAATAATATAGACTGACACTGGATGTGATTGACAATGGTCTGATTGCTGAATCCTGTATACCAGTAAAAATGGAAATGGGAATGCAATAACTCCGTTCTTTATTTTGGCATTTTATCCTTTATTTATATCATTTCTATTGTGATTCTACGCCCAAAATAAAATAAGCATTGGAAATACCAATGAAAATATTGATTTTTACAGGGTACAGACGACAGGTCTTGGAGGTATGAAGCCGAACACTGTCATACTTGGCTGGCCCTATGGATGGAGACAAACTGAGAATGAAAGGACGTGGCACACATTCCTCAAAACCGTTCGTAATGTCGCTGCTGCTCGGATGGCTTTGCTCGTACCCAAAGGAATCAACTTCTTCCCCAATTCGACAATCAAGGTACGCTTCGTGAGACTTGGAATTGAAACTTAAATCGGGATTATACTTTTAAAACACCCAACTCAAACCAATATACATTATGTTGTCAGATGGCAGGAAACATCGATATCTGGTGGATAGTGCACGATGGAGGACTCCTCATGCTCCTGCCATTCCTGCTAAAGCAACATAGAACCTGGAAAAACTGCAAGCTCAGGATTTTCACTGTCGCTCAGATGGAAGACAACTCTATCCAGATGAAGAAAGATCTGAAAACTTTCCTCTATCATTTGCGTATTGAAGCAGAAGTTGAAGTTGTGGAAATGGTGAGACGCTTTGCTTTCTCAGCAGTAACTAGTTCCATAAAGCGTGGTCGCTATCAGGCCAAAATTCATTACGTAAGGCCTATACATGTGCAGATATACCTAACCAGATTTGGTACTAACATCGGTGTTGTTTCCAGACCGATAACGATATTTCTGCATACACGTATGAGCGGACACTTATGATGGAACAAAGGAACCAGATGCTGAAGGAGTTACGACTCAATAAGAAAGAAGCGTTAGGAATGGTAAGTTTTCCATACGTTCAAATCCGTTCCCTGCTAATTACAACAAGTATGTAACGAATATTTGGTGTGTTCACCATTTGACGTTGAGAATTTTCAGGAATGTTGATTAAATCATCGTATTGCAATACCCACAGCAGGTTCAAAAGTAGTGAGGCATTGTGTTTTGAACAAGATACGGCATCACAGTTTTTCTACACTGTACAATACTCATTAATAGTCGTATTACGGAGTGTTCTGCATTCCTGTGTGCGTTCTAACACATGTCAATCCACATTGGCTAGGTATTTGCATTTTTGATCAAGATCAACATTGTTCACTATCGTTAACACATGTTATTTTTCCGAAGCTTTTGGGAATGCGTAAGGTAAAAAGTTTATTATCAAGAGTAGTGATTTCTTATAGCGTGAAGTATCGGCCATATAAAAATATTTCTAAAGCCCATGTATATTCATAGCATTCAGTTCACAATGCACTCAGCCGGTCAGCACTGGAACTCTGCGAAAATGAATTCCAAGCCCACAGCAGTGATCTGGATTTCAAGGTTCAATGGAACTGTTTTGAACTGATTAACAAAATTATTGCACCCCAAACATTACACTCTTGTAAGAAATAGCACGGTGCACCGAGAAGGGATAGTCGATGTTTCATTCTCCATACACTAAGATAGCTGGAGATAGAATTGTATTTATTCGTCAACTTAAGAATACGCATTCAATTTTTCAACATCTGCCTCCAGAGGGTTGGATAAAATGTTTCAATTCATTCCACTAAATTCTGGTATGTTCCAATACTTCTAAAACCAGTATAAGTGTTTTCCACATTTTGTACGTTGCTCATAAATTGGCGAAAATGTTCGTCTATTATCAATTACATTATAACATAATAATGATGATGATGGTGGAGAGGGAAGGGGTTAATCGCGGAGGCAACTGCATTAATTGTCACCAAACCACAATACGAGCACGTTAACCTCCAAATCACACAATATGGTATTTTTTGTCTTTGACCTCATTATTCTATATACATTGTTGGCAAAACCACATTCCTCATTATTTTTACTAGATCACGTTGGTAACTACGAAGAAATACACTGGAAAATGTGCATAGGGTGTACATGTTTCATGGTATTAATATGCTGGGGACATAACAGCTTGAAGACTTTGCATATTTTCATTGAAAAAGGTGTATTTTCATTCAGTGGTGAACCAGTCGCTACTCACCATCTCACCCGCATGAATTTGGTGTCAAAGGCTCACAAACTAACAACGTTAGGATAGACCACTAATACACCTCGTAGCTTTGACAAAGAAACCACATTCGGCAGAAAAGAAAAATATGAAAAAAATATTATTGGAAAAAAGTATAAAATCAATCATAATGAAATAAAACTAAAGATTAAATCTCTTCACTATGTATTTTTATACACAGAAATCAGGTGGAGTCAACCTAGAAACTCAGGAGTCAACCTAAAAACTCAGGATAATTATCTATATTGATCATCTTTGAATATTTAGTATGTCTAGATTCAAATACTCAGTGGCTTCGAGGTGGAATTAGTTGGTCCCTATTTCATGTTCACCCTACTGACGTTTGATGTTGGATGTTACTATTAACTAACGTGGGCTGTAATTGTCAAGCTTTGAGTGTTCACTCTTGATTTACGATGAACAGATGCTGTATCGTAATTATTCAATTCAAATGGCAACACTAATATTCCAAGTGTTTAAAAATTGCTTATTTTTCATTCACCTGTTGTTGGAACTGGAATAATTATTTTTTATAACCAAACTCAGATCTCAGACGCTCTTTCACTCGAACCTTGCTTTGTTAGTTTTTGCCACTTTTGATTAATTGATTGTTGAACCTTGTAATACCGCTTTGTTGGGATAGTTTGTACAGATTTGAAATGGTTCGGTCCACAAATTGGGATCTTACTTCAAGTAGTTAGGTACCTCCTTATGGAAAATACCCTGAAACGTTGAGGGTTCCTTCATAATATTTTAAAAGTAAATTGAACATTTTGTTTATCTTTAACCCAATCTTTTTGTTCCTATTCTCACATCATGCCTTTTAGATTGCTATTTTTTGTAAATAACGATGCCACTCGTTTCTACCTTCAAACTTTGAACTGGTTAATATTCTCGATACTCCTCATAAGTTAGAGCTGCATCTGTAGTTTATATTCGTGTGGCTTCTAACGGTGATAATTTTGGTGTACACTTGGACAGTAAGTAGTTATGTATTATTGAGGTATCCTGAATGAAAAACAGCGACAAAAACTGATACTTTGGTAGAAACCAATTAATGCAAGTGCGAAGACATGCCAACGGGTGTAGTACACAGACTCCTATAAGAATTTCCTTAATACCTTGTCTGTTTTTTCTTTTCTGTATTGCCAGGCGGAGTTCAATGAGATTCCATCAGAAGAGAATATGCCGCTGGTGCGTGATAAATTGCATGAATGGGTAGAATGTTAGAATGACCAATACCTAGAAGTTCCGAACAGCCGGAACTACCTGCAATGCCAAACTTTTCTCCTATTTATTTCCATACATTTTTTACTTTTATTTTTAAACATTTTTGTTGAGCCTACAATGAGAACTAAGTGGGTGATGAAGGGATAGCTGATTCGAGGGATGACATCACATAAGTCATGAAAAAATATCTCATACGGCCAAGATCCACATCGTTTGTTGGTCGTAAGTTGCAAACGTTATCAGTTATAAACATTTGTAAAATGCTGAATTGAAAATTACGCTTGATTGATCCATGTTAAGTATCAGTTATAAGTCTGCCAACGTCAATAATTTATAATTAATGACTAGTGATGTCACTATTGACAGAAAGCAATCCTTCAGCTCCTCCATAGTTCACTAGAGCTTGATCATGAGTGGTGCATGAATCATCGTCATTCATATCATACGCTCCTGCCCCTGGTCATCCATCATACCCATTCATAATTCATCTGTATCTCATTCATCTCATGTACTCAATCTCAATCTTCTTCACATACGTGTACATCATCATCGCTTTAGTTTTCCTGATATCGACGTTTATACTCTTGATTATTCCCAGATGGAAAATAATATGAAACATCATGTCAAGTGTATTTTGGCTGAAAATGCGTTTCAGCCGAGCTCCATTCAACGGATTGCCACTCTGTGAACACCAGTCTGGTGATGTTCCTATGACCAATTTCGTGTTGAAATCCCTTCATTCCCTACACTGAACCGTACTGTTGCTCAGTTATGCATGATGGGAATAATTCCTCCTTAATAAAGTGCTCAGATACACATTATGTATATATTCCTTCCGGCATCCCACTCTTGTTGTGCACATGAATCTGTCGCGCTCTGGTTATGTACATCTTTTTGAACATTTCTTATTACCCTAATAGTCAATAATTAAAAAGAAACTGGTTGAAATTAACGGCATTCCTCGACGTATTTTAATAAGGTGACTTTTTCGAGTTTTCTCTATACCAGGGGTCGGCAACCTGCGGCCCGCGGGGCGCATGCGGCCCTCCTAGCCAATATGTGCGGCCCGCAAAAAATTGTAACATTTTGAAGAAAAAAAATTAGATTAAAAAAACATATAGATATATATTTCCTTAAATAATAATTGAATAAACAACTAGGTAAATTCACCAATAAAATGAAATCGCATAATTAATTTTTTCAGTTTCTGAGTGTAAGGGAATTAGGAACTGCTTGTGATCCTAAGAAAGGACAAACTGACAACATTGGGATAGTTCTGTGTTATGGAGACCCAATGAGGAGACCCCTAGAAGGGAAAGTCTTAATAGGGAAATGTAAATTCCCTTCATGAATTCCCTCATTTATAACAGGGTCATATAATTATTTATGATATCGAAATGCGTTTTGTAAATTTACTGAGTTATGAGGTTTTGAAATGTGCAATTTCAAATTAAAGAAAAAATATTATATTCCTTTACCGTGGTTTGCTTGGAGCAAGTGGCACATGTTTTCAACTTATTTCTTTCTTTTTTTTTGTGGCCTGTCTAGTAAAAATATTGCCAGCTTTGTAAAATTAATAATTTACCCGATAAACACGAAAATATCGTATTTTAGACGCTTATAACCTCAATTTTACCACACACCCTTCAACACGATTAAACATCTAATTCATTACTCGTGAACGGAGGGTCGTACAAACGTGTGGTGCTGATGTCCTCAGAATTTCTAGCAAAAAAATGAAAAAAAGATACCTTAAAAATTCATTCCAGACGAAAACTCTCGATAGAATTGATATAAAAGAAGCAAATTAGCACCAAAAATCTGTCTGGGCAGTCGAAAGGCTAAGTTCGTAGATGAGCAGAATCGGGCCACTGTAAGGAGAGGTTTTGGCGAGTTTTAGGGGAAGAAAAATTACCCATAAAGTTTCGAAGAGAAGGAAGCTATTGTTCTCGGTCCAAAATTCTTAAAATTAGTACGAAAATGCTTTTCAGAAGACGTGAATTATGTATTACCAAAATCCGTTTCAGAACTCATGAACTTTATGAGGAATTTTATGAGGGGCAAAATTACTCATAAATTCCAAAATGAAACAGTCTGAAAAGAGACACCTCATTTTAAAGATTTGTTTGGGCTGAAATTAGAATTGCGATACCTTATCCCGTTCTTAAACTGAAGATGCGAGGTTGTTGCTTGAGATGTTCTTCACGGTTCATCTGCTCTAATCTGATAACAGAATGAGATACCTATCGCAATTCTGACTTCAATATCGTGTTCAGCGTTGAAAAATCTCAACACTGAGGTGTTACTCGGCAAAAAGTTGAGACAAAATTTGGTACGTATCCAATACTTTATGGTATTCAAAACCTTTTTGATCACGCCCCTTCCACCCCAAATTTTACTTTGCGTAAAACTACTCCAGTTTTACTTATTCGTACAAATACTTACTCCTTCGACAATGCGCTCATACGATCATGTTGCATAACTGGACCTTTTTTATTCAAAGAAGCAAAATGAGCACTTTTAATGAAATTTCATGAGTTTCGAGTGCGGCCCTCTAAGAATCCATTAATTTCCGAATTTGGAAAAATTGGCACACCACGGAAAAAAGGTTGCCGACCCCTGCTCTATACTAATATTAATTGTTTATATCAATCATCTTCTAGGTGGTACCTAACTTGTGATATCCTCTATTTCGACTATTTTGAAGTTACAGCAACATCAATAACAGTAACACGTTCACCTTATTCTCGTTTCCCTCGATTGATACGAATTACAGAATGTCATCGCTACAGAATCGGAATCCGTCGATTTGGCAAAGCGAAGTTCAATACTGATGTTTATTGTTGCGTAACAAGTCGAGTCTCATTGCTATGTCCTGTAGAGTCATCATACAAAAATACATCGTATTTCTTCTCTTGTCAGGCACAATAATAATTATGACAGTGTCAAGCTAAAAAAAAAACTCTTCGGCGAACTGTGTTTGAGTGAGGGAATACCCCAAGCCAACGCTACGCTCCCATCTTACATTAGTTGAGCTCAGTGATATATAGAACGTTATCATCACATAAATATGCATGTTATAATTTTTTTTAATTCATATACTCATCACAATTCATAAATTCACAATCGAAAATCTTGGTGGTTACAGATCATTTTACCTACTTTGACGTGAATTAACACATTGTCGACACTAAATGTAGTCAAGAGCCACACTACCACCAATCATTGAGTATCCAACAGCTTCAATGCAGAGCTTATAATCCAATCCCATTTTCTCGAAATTTTGTTTTACAAGGCCTTTTTTGAGTGGGTTTGTCGTGCACTAACTAATAAATTATATTTTCGTGTTATTCATACACGGTCTATATGTAGTTTGATTTGTTTAAAAGATGAAAATGCTTAGTGAGATATGATATCAATATCAGAATGAAATATATAATATTGAAAATAATATACCTAACAGTTTCACACGCAACACTGTTTCATCAGTGTGGTGTAAATATGTACTGAAATGGAACATCTGGTTGTTTAAGTATGTTTCCCCTCGCAGCTTGTTCACCACATATAACCACAAGCTAATGGCAATATGTTTCAAGTAGTATTTTAATGAATCTTAATCAATGTGATCCTCTGCAATGTGCCTTTAGCTGGTAAGAATATTCACTTTTTGAAAGTCCTAGCCGAATTTAAAACTTGAACAATGTGAAGAAAATTATAGCAATTCAGAGGGAGAATGGAAACTATACCGTCGCCCATATACCTACGGTATAGTACTCATACAATACTCTTCCCGAATCTCTCTCTCCGCAGTATCCAATCTCTATTTACATTTCTATTCATTTTGAGATGCAAGCGTAGAGCGCATTAAGATCAGACATCTACTCAAAAAGGTGGTTGAAAGATTGATTGCACACTTACCTATCGTGCAAAAGAGCCGTGACCGTGGATGAATCCATTTGAGGAAGCGCATGTGGTGTGATAAGGATGAAGAACAAGGTCTCTTAAAATGTAAAAGACAATGGTATCGATCAATTGATCATCATCGATCAACTAAGAGAATACTTCACCAAGTAACAATTTGTGTACAATTTGCACACCATAATTCGGTTCTGAGCTCCATTTGTTTATGATTATTGTCATCAGATTGACGTTGGATTAGGAGCACTTCCCTAGAAACAGTTGAGACTTCATATTTTCCCCAACGTTACACTTCATTTTTTTAACGCATGCTCGTTTCGTAATAGTTGTAGCTGATTCCTGGCTACCATTTTATTGCGCTGCTTCATACGCCGCCCACCAGAGCATTCGTTACCCAAACAACACCAACTGCCCCCTCTCTTCGTACTTGGACTCAATGCATAGCCACTCAAACTGAATAATAACTCGCTGGTTCACAGGTACAAGCCATAGTGGATCAGCATCATGATGTAAAGCAAGCCACCAAGGTTCGATTCCAGGAACCTTCTGCTGGAGGAGCTGAAATGGATAAGGACAAGGATAGTGACACCAAAACCCAGCCTACTCCAGTAAGAAAAACATTACACGGGACCTAACAAAAAAACAAGAAAACAAAAAATACATAAATGGTAACAATAACTATAATTACCCATTGGTTTCTACCAATGCAGTAGGAAAGTACCTGCCAGATTGACAACAAAATTTTGAAACCCGCCTCACAACACAAACAAATGAAAATTCAACCCATACAAATTTTCAACTAAACATAGCATATAGAACAATAAATTCAATACGTATCCTTCTTCGTTCTTGAGTCAGATATGTTTATAGTGCGAGTAGTGAGAAATGACGGTCAACTTTCTCTGGACTCTGAACAAAACCATCAGATTGATGCCTGTTGGAAATGGACCAAACGACCAGCAACCCTCTCACGGAGTTGTGTCTAAATACGCTGAAGAATAAAAAGAGATTTGCTTTCTCTTCTAGTAGCCGCGGCCGACCAGTCGCCACATACACTCTCTAACAACAGGTTGTTTGACATTATTAGTAATCGGGAAGGTAACACGGTGTATTTTGAAATTGATTTCTCATCATCATTTATTATTATTGTGGTTTTGCTCGGTCAGGATGCAGCGCCTCAGGGTAAATTAAAAAAATCCACAATCATGCAGCAAGGCTACACGAGCGAAGTTTCGAAGAAATGACTGGTTTTATTTAAAATGTCTCCATTTTACTGGTTTTATAACAAATTTTGTCTCCTTTTTTTGCCAAGTCACACTATGGATTTTTCAACGATGAGCTCGATGGTGAAGTCAGAATTGCGATATCTCATTCCGTTATCAGATTAGAGCAGATGAAACGTGAAGAACATCACAAGTAGCAACCATGTTCATATAAATACTATGTAAATATGATTCTTGGTAGAAAACATTTTCGGACAAAAATTTTGGACCGAGAACAATAGCTTCCTTTTCTTCGAAAATTCGCTAAAAGGAGAATCTCCACCTTTACTCCATTGAGCTCGTGGTAAACGAAACAATATTCACAGCAGTATTGAAATTAGTTTCCGCCATTGGGACATTTCTTCGTATAAAATATTTCACTCAACATATTCGTCTTGTTTAAATTATCAGAGCCATTCACATATCTTCCCCAAGAATAATCTTGAAAACCTATAATTACAGGAGGAGAGCAAAGAAGAGGAAGCGAAGAAAGAAGCCGCTCCGAAATCTCCGATAGCTGAAAAGAGTTCCAACCCGTCTGAGAAATCTTCAATCACACCGTGCGTAGTTATGGATAAAAGAGATCTGTATTTATGGTAGTGGTTCTTAGAGGAAATAAAATGCCATGCTGTTATATTCAACCAGCTATCAACTAGATTTAACAAATCAACTAGCAGTCAACTATAGGGCGTCTTTAAATAGGGACCTCGCACGTATTGTGCGAGATGGATTGTTTTTGAAATTAAAGAATCACGGAGAGCGCTTACCGAAACATTGCAATTATCTTGAACCATCAAGAACATGCCTTAAAATCCTACTTTCGAACTGCCTACTGTAGCTTCTATGAAGTTGTTGCTGGTGGGAACCCTGATCCACGAGTCACCGTTTGTGACTTCACGGTTTTCTTTCCCACCATTTCTCGACTAAACTTACGGTTGAAATAACTGAAGATTTGCTGTTAGAGATTTCAAGAATTCGATTCTAAACTCCTATGCCACTAAAATTAACTGAATATGAACTCATTGAAATATCACGGTTATTCCAATAATTAATGTATCCGTCTATTTCAGTGACGAAGGGAACGTTCGAAGAATGCACACAGCTGTTAAACTCAATGAAGTGATTGTCAATAAATCTCACGAAGCTCAGCTGGTGATTTTAAACCTGCCTGGGCCTCCCAAAGATACTTCACTCGATAGAGAAGCCAATTGTATCCTTTCCAATGTTTTTATCACATTATTGACTTTGTTCGGATTCCAGCAGGTATGGTCAGTAGCGGTGCGTGGGCTCTGAAAATGGTGGGCCACCAAATTCGGAACACAAATTAACAGCTCTTTCTACAAAATACCTGTAAATGTTTTCCAACAGGAGTCTTCTTATGAGAGATGGTTGTATTATAATCAACCGCAGCTCTTAGCAAGTCAGAATGTAAGCTCTGTGTTCACAGTAGTTCTGACCAGTACCTACCCGGGATTACCAGAAGCTATAGCTTCATACGAGGAGGTGGCTGCGTGTATGTACAAAAATGTGTGAAGACAACGTAAAAAAATATGAGTAATGTCGTTAGGTAAGTAGCCACCACCACTTTCAGAGCACACAAGAAAGAGATCACGAGTTAGGACCATAACATCATGACTGAAGAGTATAGTGACTAGATTATTCATGGCTAGAGTAATGACTAGAACCAAAGTACTACAGAAATGACTAAGTAAAGACTAACGAGATTAATGGCAGACAAAAGAAATAAGAACTAGGTGTAAAGGTAAAGAAATGAAATGACTAAGCGAACGAAAAAAAAAGCAAATAACTACAAAATTTGGTATTTAATACCAAACTTTATTGTACGAAGTAAAAATATTTCAACATTTTAGGCTCAATAAATACAGTAACTGTAAAATGAAGACACTAATACTGACAAAGGAATTCCATTAAAAAACTCAGGAATTAAAATTTATAAGTAAAATCCAGCCTTCGTTCTTTTAGAGATGAGAAGTACCTACTCCATAACTTTCTTATTGAAATCAGAAAAATTAGCAATCATTTCCTTCTCTACTGACAACATTGTCAAAGCATTAAGTCTCTCTTGGGTCGTAGTTGATCGAATAAACGTTTTTATTCTTTTAAGGGTAGAAAAACAACGCTCAGCTTCTGCAGAAGTCATTGAAATTGTAATCAATAATGTTAGTAGTTTCTCAGTTTCAGAATAGGTATCAACTAAATTATTGTTGTGCAAAAACAACAAAAATGGTATTGCGCCTGTGAAATGAGTAAAATCGGTTCTCTGAACAATTGTCACCAATTCAGTTTTAAGTTTCCGAGATTCTAGGATAGAGTAAGCAGTGACCGTGTTTTCAAAATCTTCAGTTGGAAAACATTTTGAAAAATTCGGAAAACTTGCAGTATCAAGCAGTTTTGAAGCTGCCAAATGCCCCCTGAACGAATATCTGCTTCTAGCTTGAGCTATGATAATATCACAAACCTCCACTGCAGTACTTATCTATGTATGTTGACATTGATCAATCCACAAGACCGCAGACAGGACATAACGCACTTAATTACCACAAAAAAATTCAAATCTGTCACGGAAACTCGAATCCGAACTCCGAATTCACAAGTTTACTATCGAGATGACAAGATGAATTGAAACAATCGAATCGATTGTGAACACAAACGATTTTTTGATGGAAATCTGGGCCCGGGGCCGAAAAGAGGCGTGTCTTACCGAATTTCTACTCAACTGAGCATGCGCGGCAGGGCCACTTTTCTTTGTTTCCATGGGTTGCCATTAGCAACACCGGGCCACCGGCCCCCTGAGTTTCAGAAGCAAAGATTTCGATTGCAAGACATCGATTACTGTAGCTATATTCCGATAAAATGCTCGAATATCCATTATGATACTCTGTCTTCCTCTTCTTCCCAGTTACTTGTCTTGGCCGCAGCCATGCCAGACATAGGTTCGGACAGCGAGAGAGAGAACTCTGTCGAGTCGCTGTTGACTTAGTGAAAAATGCTAGGTGCACTATACGGAAGGAAATTCGAATGCCAACTGGTTGGCTTTTTTTTTTTTGTGGAGTTTTTTATGTTTCTGGATGCCGGGGCAGTGGCCCAAGTGGCCTTATGGACGCAACGCCCCTGGGTATGGTTGCAATGAATTTGAAATTGCGTACAAAATGGTGGAATTATTGAAGGAAACGTGTTGACACCAACACGCTTAAGAAATTGATCACCAACACGCTTCATCAACAATCCTGTCCGAGGACACTCTTTTACTTAGCGGCTCTAACAAGAGCATTATACCTTAGACTCAGCTTTCACATTAGATCATTCGGCAACATTTTCAACTTGTCCCTGGTATAACCACCTAGCGAAAAATATGGAGCAGGACCATTGAGAATTTCTACATACCAAATTATACGATAACATCCGCGTATAATTTTTTCTGCAGTCTCACGGTTTCCATTCGAGATTTGCAAATAGAGTTGCAAAGCTGAAATTTGCTTTGAATAATTTAATAGCTTATTGACCCTGCTAGGCAAAACATATCATTAGTTTCAGTTATGATGATGAATTGGGCACACTACTTTCCATTGGAAATTCATTGAACGGCCCATCACTTTCTGTTCGGCCCATTACTTCCTGTTCGATTTACGATATACTATAGTCCCAAACATTTTCGTTATATTCAAAAGTTATGTTGCAACAGCCATAATATCCTGTCCTAGGAATGTCAGTGAAAAAGCTGACAAACAAATGGGCGCCTGCAGCCTACGGTTACGGAGCCTGGGTCACACTAAACCTCAGATATGTACTCCCAATCGGACCTTCCAAGCAGGTTATTTACTATGCAGTTTTCCCACATCCAGTCCAACAATAATATTGTATTATATATTATATTACGTAATATATTACGTTCGGTACAGGGAACAAATCGATACCTTACTTCACAAAGGGAATATGTCCATAATAAATTATTGTAGGGGTATACGTTAAACCATCTCAGGGTGAATTACTTTACCCTGACCGCTGGAACAGATTATTAGCGTACCCTACTTAGAATCTTTAGAACTTTCCAGAAGGCAGCTAGGTGAAGGAAGGACACGCACAACGTCAACCCTACTTCAATATTATTTATTTAAATAGCAAATACTTATAAAATTACAAAATAGATGAGACTGAATTTAATGGGGAAAGAGATGAGTTCTTGAAGATATAAGTACTTGAAGAGATGAATTCTTGAAGGGTTGAAATGTTGGCTTATTGGGAAGAGATTGTAAAATCTCCTACCTTAACTCCTCCTGGCTGTCTGGCGAGGTTCCAAGATGCAGCAGCTTGAAGATCGGTTGGCTAGGCCGTCAGCTGAACCAGGTAGCTGTGAGTGAATGCTACTGGTGTCCAGTCCCAGAGGTTGATCGGTCTCCTGGGCGTTCTTCCTTTCCTCGAGCTCCAGCAGGGATAGAGCGTGCTTCGGATCGGAGTAGAATGGGCGAAAAATGCACGTTCTACTGGTTTTGATGAGCCACAGAAATTGTACGGTCTTGCGCAGAAGGCTCATCCAGAGAAGATTTTCTTGAAGGGGGAAATTCTTCGAGAGTCATCGTTTTCCGCGGGAGGCGTCGCGCTCTCGCCGTTCCCCACGCGAGGCGTTCTTGAAGAGTTTTAATATTTTTGGACTTGAGTAATATAGTAGTAATCCATCCATACATTTGGGGGTATGGTGGATGCCCTACAATTATTAACAACATATTCCCTTTGTGAAGTAAGGTATCGAAATACTGTAGACCACAGACTACACAGAAAGATGAAATTACTTCATCATTATTATATATCATGTGGGACATTCAATGGTCTGGAACCCACACTCATGTTCCACATTATTTAGGTCCAGAGGCCTACTATAATCAATTTAAAAAACTAACAAAATTGTAATGTTATATTTATAACAATAAAATTTACATTATTTAAAAAAAATTATTATAATTGTAATTTGTTGGCTACACTACTGTTTTTTGGATATCTTCCTTAACGATCGTACTCAGATATGGAATTCTTGGAAGTGCTGACTGAAGGCCTAGAAAGGGTGCTCATGGTGAGAGGAGGAGGAAGAGAGGTCATCACTATCTACTCATGAGCAGCCACTCTCACGATGTGTATCATGCCTCGCTTATACATTACAACCATCGTATCGTTGATATTTCAATGGATAAAGAATTTCATTCGTTTCACCTCCGAAAGGTCCCGAACAAACACGACGCAGCCCGACCGGTGGACGAGAACTCACGGCTGAGTGTCGAGTTCCATCGGAACACTTCCTTGATATTTATGAATAGTTGATGAATTTGATTTGACACGAACCGGTAAATTCTTCAATGGCAACACAAATTTGGTTAAGATGAATACTTATTTGGTTAAATAGCTATAATTCTTCGTTGTACCACACGTTTTACGTGTATCTGTCTTTCTATTTCAAAAAGCAGTCTCTTAACCGAGAAGTGTTGGTTGAAATCTATTTCCTGTTGTTACAAATGTAAATATATATATTATATTATATATATATACATATATATATAAATCTCTCGTTTGTAGCTAACGTTTTTACACCTTTGTGACCTTGTGGACTATTGCATTTCAAATAAAGAGAAAAAAAAGTAGCGTTCTGATATTGCATTCCATTTACGTGGTGTGCGCGCCTGCGCATATTGAAAATGTGGAGATGAAAAAGAAAGATGTGACTACCTCTGTGATGAACAGATTGAATAAAGAGATAGAGCATGAAAATTAGTGTCTTGAGACTCGAAATATTGTAAGTACTTCACTCTTGCAAACGCTAGTCAATTAATATGACAGCTCCATCGTGTTCTCAAAAAATAACTCTGGGTCATTTGCTAATTGTATTAGAAGCCGTTGAATTTTAAACAATGCACTAACACTGTCATCAGACACCACTTTCCAGTCCGATATTGTGAACATCTACCTACCTATTATGCAAAGAAGAAAATATATACTCGTACTGTCTGATTTCCCTATAGTTCTACCTCTGAATTTCAAAAAAGCATTCCTTGTTTCTCAATTTAGTGAAAAATGAACTGTAGTGATAGAATGTTTAGACGTATGTTGATTAAAGTTCCTTCTAGAGATTCTAGTTCCACTATCTGGCAACAGAAATAAATTGACCGTGTTTAATTTTGCATTTTACTTAACACCATTGCTGGAAAGGGATTCATTGTCACGTCAAAAATGATGGATGCTTTGTCAAATATTGTCCAATGTGGGTGACGGTGATCGTAGAAGAGATTTTAAAGAAACTTTAAGAGAGAATAAAATAAAATTTGTGTAGTAGGATTTTGATATTGCTGCGAATCTCAAGTCAAGCTAGCGTGCGTTCGTTGGTCTCCACATCCTATCATAATGGTAACCTTATTACGGCATCGCCAGTTTATTTCCTGGTACATCCCTTACATGGCTGTAACAAAAATGACTGCCTTTTTTAATAATAAAAAAAAACGTTCAAACAGAGTGACTGATTATTACCCTTTCTTAGTGTAATCCGGACATGATATGAATATAACCTAATTACCGTTTAAAAAAAATTGCGTAATACCAAAAGTTAGATTTGACCAAAGTTCCGGGTTATGAAACGTTTCCCCTCGATCGGCCATTTTAACGTACCATTGTAAAATACTTGGTTACCTATTGAAATCTATTATGTTTTTTTTCTTCTTATTCCTTCAGGCGCGCTATTTTATATACTATGTGTGCTCAAGAAATAATATTAGCGTATGACGTTATCGTTAAGAAAATTTAAAAAAAAACTGTTGAAACTTTCTAAGAGTCACAACTAAACGGACGGTTACTTAGAACGAATAACGACGTATTGATTCTATAGGGATCTTACAAACATTAATATTTGACCCCTAGGCGATATTCCAAGAATACATCAAAACTACTATCTAAAGCCACGACACAAACCACATTCAGCTCCCTCTTCTTCAGTAACGAATTATTTTACAATGTGACGATCGATTCTACATGATCCGATTTCGTTATATCCTCCATTGTAAAAATCCTCGCCTACCGTTCATTCATTTGGTGTACCCACTTTCTCGTTTGCATGTGTCATGGTTGCCATTTTATGAGTCTTACTATCCATGTCTTATAGTATTGTCCACCATCCATAATCTAGATAATTTGTCAATTGGTTTAGGAAAGTATTTTATAAATATAAAGTTTCATACGATATGAACGCACATTTTAAATGTGGAATGTTGTACTGATACGAGGAGAAGTACAAAAAAAAAGGGAAAATGGAAGAAAAAACTCATTAATGATCTCATAAAACGTAATGTATTAAATTTACTAACAGAATTTTTATATTATATAATATACTCTAAATTTTCATTCTCTTAAACTGTGGATGTCAACTTAGATACCGTAATAGGATTACAAAATAGAAGATTAAGTGTTCTCCATAATGTCTGTCAGTTTGATGTACAGTAATTTAAGTATAAAATATTAGTTGGTAGCTTTTACCATGAGGATGTGATATTTACAAAAAAAATCATGGATTAACCTCTTTGTTGAAAATAACAAGAAAAAACTAGACAATGCTGTTATGTCTTCAAGTGCTTTGTATGTTATTTAAAACAAAACAAAAAAAGGGTGAGAGTTCGTATGTGTGTGTGTGTGTGTGTGCTATGGCGATCCAAATAACTCGACACTCAAATCCTGGTAGTCAAATTCAATATTTGAAAAGATATAGAGAAAATCATAATTGGTATCACACATTTCGTCTGTCAGATACTAAAAGCACTGTACATCTATAGCTTATACGTGACCATTCCATATCCTCTGCTCACAGTAAAACAATATATCTAATATGAATATTTTAAAATGTAATTGAATAAAATAGTTGTTGTTTCAAATTAAAAAATGCAACACTCTTCGTTGACAAAAAGTAGCTGTAAATAGCTTTACTTAGTGCGAATGGAATGATTAACTATTTATAAAATAATACGTAGAAGTGGTTATAAAGGGTTCAACACTATGATACGGAAAAAGAGTTCAGTAAGTACCACCATTAAAAAATATTTCCTAAAACTGTAATTGTTATAAATAAATATAACTATAGAAAGTAGATACTCCACTTAATTCAGACTAACGTTATCTATCCCGAAAGTAAACTTGAAAAATTAATTCCATCTACTTCCAGCTAACTTGAGCTACGATTCTTACCTTACAAAAATGTTTATATTAAAAGCAGATGCCGACAGTATGAACAGTATGTATGGTATTTACAACTATCAAGAACAACGTTTACTCCGGTATTGAATATACTTTCACAAATAAAATGCAACACTTGTCTAATGGTTTGGTCATGTCAAGATAATATCTGTATGTACTCAAAAGTGATAGGTGTAGAAAGGGATGTTTGTTGAGGATCGTTCCTCTTCTAGGAGATCAATTATACAAAAGGTTTTGAAGCGAAAGACATGATCTGGATTGGTAGTCAGTAACTTACGGGGTTTGGCGCTGTATGATTAGAGCACTCGATTATAGTATCACATGTATAGCGGACCATAAACATGTATTCATCTCTTAAGGTAGAGGGGGGTTTCAAATCAGAAAAAACGACCAAACGGCCATGAAAAGCTCAAGATTAGTGAACAGATCCTCAACAAACTTCAATAAATATCATTCAACCCGTCAACTTCCTGTATACTATTCCATCGCATACAATCAAACTGAGTGACGTAGGTATTTACGAATGTACAAACGACACATTTATGTGGTGAAATAACGGCACACATGTACTCGTATAAACCTATTTATTCAACTAAACCCGACATTTTTTATTGAAATAATCTGTCAGTTAGTCTGATGGCACTGCCAAGAAAAATCTCACGTTAAACTCTTCAAAATGTACCTAGACAAGGGCCAAATTCACACATTGGTGCGTAGTACATTCATCAAAGGATATACTATGAATTGATGTGAAACAATAATAATAATTAGATATATATACTAAATATATATCCTAATGAGCCTTTGCGTAGCGTAGAGTATTAAAAATAGTTTTTATGAAAAAACCTTTTGTTTGGTGAAATCTTCGATTGGTACTTGAGATAAAACAAATTTTCTGTCTGCATTGCATTTTGAGCGATTGCTTTTCTTTTATAGTACTCCAAACGGGGTAGCAGCAACCTAACTGAGTGATGATAATCTCATTCACACAATAATTCAGTTGTTGCCGAGCGTACCACACTGAATTGAAAAATCACAGCAAAAAGGCTCTACTCTACCATTACGTTTCCCAATAGGTCTTATAGTTACTATTTTTCTAAATAATTATACTTTTGTTGTCTCTTGAAGAGTTTATGAAAATCGTTCAATGGATCTAAATTTAGCTGTTAAGTTTTACTCTTTCCATTCATATTTTATATGCCATTCTGAGTCTTGTTAAAAATTAATATTTTCATCTACGATAGATAATTTATTCTGATTGAAATGTTGAAGTTTATATTCTGTTACGTAGTGGGATATTTTAAGTAACTGTAACCTTTTAAATGCTTTATAGTCAATTGCGTATGTTATTTATGAATCAAATTAAATATACAATAACGAATTTCCTTACATAATATTTTTAATTTTCCTCCAACGTTTCCTGTCTTGTATCTGATAAATGCAGATTTTCGGATCAAATATGTCCCCTCATCGTGGAAGGTAGCAGATTTATTATGGTTTTAAAACCGGGGAAAGAGCCAACCGATGTTAGGTCGTATAGACCTATTTCACTGCTCCCAGTCATTTCAAAACTATTTGAAAAGCTACTCAAGAAAATGTATATAACTAAATTTAAAGACAATTTTCGTCTTCCTTGGGTATTTTCGAGAAATTGCACTGCAGTTATTCGTTTCGCGTGAAATGGAGTCGAACCATGCCGATTTTGAATTTGATGTCTGTCTGTTTGTCCTTCAATCACGCAAAAACGGCTCAATAGATTGAACCCTTCTCCCGTATTTAAATGTTTCCGGGATCGGGGAAGGACATAGGGGGGGTTCACTCCCAAATCCGACGCATAGGGTCGGGGGTTTATAGAGAAGCCAAAATATAAAAATCTCAAATTCTTCCTTCCGGTGAGACAGATGAATATTATTTTTGGTATTTAAGATTATAAGGGTTTGTAAAGGGACATGAAAGAGGTATAATCCGTAAAGCGACAGGTAAGTGTGGCAGATGGATCCATCCTGAGTTCGGCCCGTCCGGGACAGGTAATAGAGGTAAATCGACACACCCCGAGTTCTGCCCGTAAGAGATGGGCCCGACAGCTATTCAGTACTAAATGAAATCATCGAAGACAAAAACCTGATACCACTACATCAATTTGGATTCAGAGCCGAGCGCTCCACCGTAGAACAAGTTCGCAGGATAACTGATATCATTGAAGATGCCCTAAAAACTCTACAAATTCTTGAACTCAACGGTTCTTGACACAACGGTTTATTATCTTCTTAGTGCAGATCACCCAGATATGCAGATCCTGTCTAGATCACTAAATTATATATTAATTATTATTATGAATTATCATTAATTATTAATTTTCTCAAAATTTCAAAATGTTTTTGAATCATTTTCCCTTCAACTAGGGTTTGAACATTTTCAAGGATCAAATTTCGTTATTTCGTAATTGCTCGCGCGCGGGGTATGCGGCGGGGGGGGGGATTTTTATTTTTACTCAATATCGAATCTACGTATCTTGAAATTTCGCCAGAAATTTGAGCAAATTTCAAGGGGGGGGGGGGTCTAGATCACTGTTCTGTACACTTGCGAGTTCCACTTTACGGAATGACTGGACTAATGCGATTAAACATTGATAGGATACGTCATCTCTGGCTCTGAATGACCTTGCGGAAGGTTAACAAGCTTAGTGATGGCCTATAATTGCTTTATTCAAATGATGAATGAAACATTTATATTGACGTTAAATTATTTAGAATCGATTTGCATTGATGTAACGTTGGAGTTTTTACTAGTGCTAAATAATCTCAATACCTAATTTCTAACATGAAGAACACGTTCGAAGTTAAATCTTTCCGTAGACACGAAAGGAATCTCAGAACAAGAAACTCGATATCAAATAACCATCACATGTGATATCTGAATCAGCCGTTCCCGCTTATTAATATTGGCCCGGCGCGTCGCGACGTGTCGCCGAATGATCAACGTTATATTCACGATCTAGAACGCTTTGAATGGTCCTAAAAAATTGTCTGAGTAGAACTCCAATCAAATCTGTACAGGAAACTATACGGTTGGGTACGACCTGCTATGATGTTTGGAAATTTCGTATTGAACCGCTTTCCTACTGAATCAAGGTTGTGAAACTTTTCAAGGATCATCCTCAGTCTGGGATAGGCCAATTTATAGAATTTCCTTCTCCTTCTAAAACCCCTCGTCTACAGCAAAGTATCACTCTGGAAGACCTCGAGTCCTACGGTGTTGAATGTTTTCGTTACTTTGGGAGTACTTATTTTGCCAATATAAAATTATTCTCGTCACGTCTCCACGACCACGAAGCTTCGTCTTTATAAAACCATGGTTCGCCCCGTCTTACGTTTCGGTAGTGAACCTTGGACTTTGAGCAGATGATGAGAGATGATGCGTGTTTTCGAATGGTAAATAGTTACGAGGATACATAAAAAAAGTTTGTGATGGTTCAAGATGGAGGATGAGGAACAATCTGGAGATTGAAGCAATTCTAGAGAACATAATAAACCCAAAATTCGTTAAAATCCGTCATTAGGGTTGGAATCGAAGGTAAAAATCTGGAACGCATTTTTTCAACACTAATATTTTTTCAATTATTCATGCTTTGTCTCTAAAACGGACTTGCCAACACCTGGACATTCACGAGGAGTGTATGCGCCCAGTTTCCATCTACTTTCCATGCGTCCATATAACTTCACCTTTCACTTGCGGTTTATCTCTTTGTCGAGCAGCTTCTTGATGAACGGCTCAGTCATCCGCTTGTACGTCAAGCAGGTCGGTCGCAACACGTACCGTTGCAAATATATCTCACCCCCACCACATCCCTATTCCACGTCAACTAATCTGCGTCCCATCCCCACCGATCCATCTGCCCTGCGACAAGTGCTGTTTTCCCATCTTCGAGACACTCGGGCCGTTTCTCTCTTATTAACCGTTTACGACCGACCGCTTCCCATAATGAGCTCCTTATAACGGCCGGACGCCCGGATAAGCCACAGGCCAACGGGCTCTGACTTATTTTCTTTTTTTTCCCGGGAGAGCCTTCATTCCCGCCTTCAGCTCCAAGTTCCAATTACAACTGTATTGCACGTGACGTCCACAACTCGGTTATAATCATAACCACGCTGACTGACTAATAAAACATCTGATTCAGTGTAATCCATTGGCTGCACGGCTCGACATGATATCTATTTGTTTCATTCATTCAGAGCCATTTCACTACTAACTTCTAGATATGAGCACTAAACGTAAATCAAGATCAAGAGGGAATCAAGATCACGCTAACGTAGACGAATGTACGGGACGAAACCCGATGACATCGATATACTAGTATCCAAAGACCAACCTGTATCCAAAGACCACTCATCGGAGGACAACACATTCCGAAGAGAACACGTTTGCGCACGCCACGATAAAATCTACGGTCGGATTTTGATGAATTTTCAAATCCTTAACATTTCATCTCGTTAGAGCCATAGTCACTCATACAGTGATTTTAGTAGACATCCATTCTCTTCTACCTGAGACGTGAAATTTATGTTTTCATTGATGATATTGTCTTCAGGGTGACGGAGAATGGAGGAATAGCTCAACCTCTTTTGTTGATTGGTTTCTGAATGGGTTTCAACGAATAGTTCAAATACAAACTCTCAACAATAAAAATACAAAAATCTCAGCTGCAATACATCAAACCTGGTCAACAACACAGTATTTTTATGAACTCAACTAAGACCACAAAGAAGAACTAAAATCGAAATCTCAGAAATAAATAAACACTGGTGTTCTCTCAAGCTATCGAAACACGAACTGATACTTTTATTCAATCTCTATCTACCAACAGGTTGCCATGGCAATAGGGAATTTTGGCAGGCGACGATTGCTTTCCAAAATTCGCAACCAGTTTTACTGGCCTGGGGTACACGGTGATGTAAAGTGGTCATGTAGGTCATGTAAAGTCTGTTGTCAGCGTGGGGGGAAACGAAAGCAAAAGAAATACATTCGGACCAAGGAACAAATTTAGAGTCCATGGTGTTCATAGAAATTATGCAATTGCTCAACATTCATAAAACTCATGCTACGCCATCTGATACTGTACCCCGGACTGCTTACGCCCAGAGGTTGAAGGACCAATTAGTGCAAGTTCATGAGATTGCCAGGAATCGGCTTATAAATGGATCAGACACAGTTAAGCAACAGTGTGATGTGCACGCAGAAAGACTGAGATATCAACTAGGAGATTTCGTCTGGTACTTCCGGCCCCAGCTCAGAGTTGGGATTTGCCCAAAACTCCAGACATCGTGGAATGGCCCTCGCCAGGTTATCAAAACGCTCTCGGATGTCCTATTTCGCATACAGACGCCAAAAGGGGAGAGGAAGCGGAAATTGTTTGTGGTTCCTGCAGAAAAGTTGGTTCCAGCTGGCCCAGGTGCGAGCTCTAAAGAACAGGAAGGGGATGGTGTTGTGAGGAGTTGATAACACTACCACACTTGCAAGTGTGGTAGTGTTATCAACTCCTCACAACAGCTATAGCTCATGGGCTCAAGTAATCAACACTTCTTTTTGCATTACTTCAGGGACATGTATCTGTTCGTAGTAGTGACTGCCTGTATCATCCTCCCATAGCCTGACAAACAATCCATTTCTGAGGCGTAATCTTGGGAACTGTGCCCAAAGGCCCTTGACCTGTCTTCCAAATTTTACAATATCAGGCCAAGGTGGTTTGAACTCTTTCTGTACCCACTCATATACAGATCCCAGTATGGGATCCCTCATCTGCTCTTCTTTCCAGCTGTCCTCTCCTAGTGTCTTCATCCTTACTAAGTTGGCGTTTTCTTCCTGCCTTCGTTCTTGTCGCTCGCAATTTCGGCAATCCTGGTCGATACAGGGGCGTCGTGACATACCATCTGCATTGAGGTGTTTACTTCCAGGTCGGTACTCTATAGGGAAATCGTAGGATGTTGCCTGTCTGGCTCACGAAATTTTCTCAGCCATTGAAGGGAGGCGTGGTCAGTTCGAACGACAAACTCTTCCCCACTCACCAACCCAAATGAACTGAAATGACGCAAAGCCTTTACCACACTCAGTTCTTTCCTTCCTACACAGTAGTTGCGTTTCTGGCACTTACTATAGTAAGCTAGCACTCTCTCTTCTCCATCCTGCACCTGACTCAGCACAGCCCCTACTGCTGTATCACTGGCATCCGTGTCTAGGATAAAGAGGGCGTGTCCAAGAACAGGTGGCTGAGTTAGGGCTTCTTTGATGGAACCAAATGCCATCTGATGCTCTTTGGTCCACCTAAATTCACGTTTCCTGTCTTGTAATCCATACAGAGGCACCAATGGTATGAACATAGCCCTACAAATGATCGTACTTCTTTTACGTTAGTGGTTACTGGCCAGTCTCGTACTTTTTCCGTCTTCTTTGGGTCCGTTTCTATCCCCTTCCTTGAAATTATGAAACCCAAATAGTTCACGTGACGTGACAGTAAGCAGCATTTCTTTGGGTTGAGTTTTCATTCGCACTTCGGAACACAGTGAATTCTCTTTTTAGCCATTCTAAATGGTCATCAAACAGGTGTTGTGGAGTAGCACGTCATCAAGGTAAGCCTTCACTTTTCTCAGTCGAATTAGGGCTACAAGGGCTGCATGCAGGCGCCTCTTGCCATCCCTTAAATCAATTTTTACTTCCACTTCTCTCTTCACTGGGATTAGTTCACCTGAGATGGATTGAAGGGAGATTGTACCTACAGAGCTCACTTCTGAAATCAGGATGGTTCTCGTGGCACCTGTGTCAACGACCAATGCACATGGAAACCCATCTATCGTACCGGAATAGTGACTTGTCAGGTGCTGCTGTGTACACCAAGACACATTCTCTACTTCTTCCTTCCTGGCCGGGTTGTCCCCTCTCCACCCCCTTCTCCACCGCGTGATCGGCACCCGCGAGTTTTCAAAGAAAAGATCTTCTCTGAGATAGGTCGATAATTCGTTTTTAGCTATTGTTCTCGGTCCAAAATTTTTAAAACTCGAATTTTCGAAAAATGCTCATACCAAAATCCGTTTCAGACCATCCTGAATCTACTGCCAAAAGACACCAACAATTATTTATGTATGTGTCATTCCAGACGATAACTCTCGATAGAATTGAGATAAAAAGTTCACATTTGCAAAAATAATCTGTCTTGGCAATCGCAAGGCTAGGTTCGTAGAGGGGAAGAATCAGGCCACTTTAAGGGGGTTTTGGGGAGTTTTAGGGGCGGAAATTCCTTAAACATTTCCAAAATGACAAGTGACATCTCATTTTAAAGGTTTTTCCATGAATGGTAAAATTGCGATATCTCATTCCGTTCTCAAATTGGAGCACATTGAAGATGAAGAAAAGTGGTTGTTACTTGATGCGATCTTCATAGATATAGATATCTCGTATGATCTTCATGGTTAGTCTGCTCTAATGTGATAACGGAATGAGATATCGCAATTCTGACTTCACCGTCGTGTTTACAGTTGAAATTTCTAAAAGCTGAGGGGTGTTTTGGGGGTTGGGGGGGGGGGTCACCCAAAAAATGGAAGTCTGACAAGTGACACCTCATTTTAAAGGTTTTTACACGCTGAATATGATCGTGAATCAAGAATTGCGATACCTTATTTCGTTCTCAAACTTGAGTAGGTACCTCCTTTGAAGATGGCAGTAGATACCTACTTTGAAGATGGTGGTAGTTACTTGATATGATCTTCATGGTTAGTCTGCTCTAATCTGATGACAGAATGCGATATTGCAATTCCTGACTTCACCGTCGTGTTCAGCGTTGAAATGTCCAAAAGCTGAGGGGGGTTTCGGGGCGTTAATGGGTGGGGGGAGGGAGGTTCACCCATAAATTCCAAAAATGATCGGACTGTCAAGTGACACCTCATTTTAAAGATTTTTACACGCTGAATAAGATGGTTAAGTCAGAATTTTTATGTCTCATTCCGCTCTCAAACTGGAGCACTTTGAAAATGAAGAAACATGGTTGATATCTGATTTTCTTCATGATGTTCTTCACGGACATCATTTTCTTTAATGGAGACCTTTTACATAAAACCAATTATTTCTTCGAAAATTCGCTATAATAGCCACGATGCATGACTGTGGATTTTACCTTTACCCCACGTTATATTTATTTAATTTACTTCTCTACTTGTTTACCGTAGACGACAAAACTGTATTGATATTTCCTGATTCCAAAATAGAGCAATAACTAATACACATGCTGTAGATGGCTCTCAAATACCTGTCCACCGGTTCGTTTTGGTTGTCAGGATACTTTGCCGGTATTAGCCTGTCATCCGCTTGTCGATTTTGTTCACCAAATGTGTAGAACTATCGCATCGATAGATGAATCAGAATCTGGGAATGTAGCGTCCTCGGTAATCCCAGGATTACGACTAGATCGGAGTGGTGAAACCCATTTTTTTCGCTGACTCAGAGTTTGCGGTAACTCGAACCTTAACACGAGGTGGCGAAATCCACCTTAATTATTCATTCAGGTTAAGCAGCAGAAAAATTTGAATGAATAAAGTTGTCGGGTATAAGTGAACTTACATAAATACATGTGAATCTATCTGCAGTTTTCGGGTATAAGTGCACTTACATAAATACATGTGAATCTATTTGCATATAAGTTGAAAACATAATAAATGTTTTATATCCTGTGAATATAATTCGGAATTACCGTACACTCTTGCAACCATGATTTTGCTGTAGACATAATCTGAACTAATCTAAATTCCCCTATTTATTGCAAGACGTCATCTCAGAGGCGCGCCTAGGCGAGCCAAATTTTAAGCTGTGTTGACACGAAAGTTAATGGCATTTTCTGGTTGCCTTAAAGTTGAAGGTCGTTGGCACGTAGTTAGTTAATTTTTAGTGAAGGATATCCGAGAGGAGAAGATAGCGCGAGAGGGTTGAAATAATGGAAAGCCTGAGTTAGGACTCGCTTCCAAGTTTCTAATTTCGTCGCAAAGGGGCGAGCTAGAAAACTTCGTAACTTAGGCGCACAACAGGAAGTTTGTGACCCGGAAAACGGCAGATTCTTCACCACCTAACTAAACTGGCGGAGGAATTTTATTTGCGGGCACGGTAACTCGATAGGCGGTGGTTTAATTTTTATATTTTTTATTTTTCGGTTGTAGCAGTAAAAGTGCTCAAATGAGAGATGGAAAGTAGGTCAATGATCGAATATTTTGCTCATATGTTGGGCGATTTTAGGTAATATTGGGCTTCAATACGTACGTACGATGAATGCAAATACCTTCACATCGATGTGTCAGTTTTTTCAATATTACTTTCTTTTTATCAATTTAGAACGTTTTAACTCAAAAGGAAGTTTTGTCACGAATTTTACCGTAATAATGTTAATTCGAGCTCTGAAAACCATCCAGCAAACTATAAATTGCTAAAATAAATTTAGAATAACAAGACTAGCTGTCGCAAATTGATTTAAATCTATTTATTGTATCCAAATACTGTTATTCACGGTAACAGTCGTGACAGGTGCAGTGGATCGAAGAAAACAATTCTTGATTGCGAACGTTTTTTAATAAAAGTAGGTAACATGTGTTCGTACGACTTGAATTCGTATGACTTGTTATATAGGTAGGTAGGTACACATTACAAATCTCCTTAGTTATTTATAACAAATTCAGTCGCATCAGAGTAAATAAGTCTAACAGTTAATATTGATTCACTTCAGCCGACCCTGGGAATTCATAAACCGCTCTGTTTCCTTTGAGTACGTACAATTTTGGGTTCAGGCAGCACTCCCAAAATCTGTGTGCAGCATTGTCATCGTCATCCTTTCTGAAAAGGGAATTCCGTTTTCCCACGACCTTCATAATGGTAACACTCGTGATGTTTTTACACAAAAAAGTTCATCTTAACCTAAAGAAGTGCTGCACAGATATCAGAGGCCATCCAAAAACAAATGTCCCTGAACTACGTCTTTTGCAGTTAGCACTGGCATGTTCAATTGAACGATATTAAATACAATAGTGGTAACACTCATGATGAATACTTTTTGTGACATACCATGTTTTTCGATGAAAAATGATGAAATGGCCTGCCATCTTTTTCCTGGGCGAAGGCCGCACGTGGTCTGATACCTGGTAGCAGAAATAAACATGACTCTTTCCCGCCATTTTCAATGAACCTTGTAGTCCAGAACTGACGGTAACACTAGTGATTATTTGTTTTCTCCAAACAGTGGGACACTCCTGTTTTCCTACTTTACATGTAAAGTATTAGAGGTAACTGAAAAACCTTGGTAATTCGAAACAGCATCATATGGTATTGAAATCCCTCGTGGTTCAACATTTTTCATCTGTGATTGTTTCATTTCAGATGGTGATGAACTTCACACCCGCCCCCTTGGGACACTCGTGACGTTTTCAAACTTCAAACTTGAAATATTTTTTCTTGAGGATGTGCTAGGTACTTTTCAACGATACCGCTGCATTCCTCTCCAAAACAAAACCTACAAATTGATACCAAAAACCTTTTCTATTTTTTTAAGCGGAAACCCTATGTAAAAAACGATGTTAAAGACTGCGGACATCAAATGGTCAAATAATATGAGAATGACCCCCGCCTATGATTCAGTATTTTGCTGACCTGATCACCAGGTCACACCAGCTCTCTCTCATTTTATATTACTCGTAGAAGCGATGGAATGTTTGAGTAATATGTAGATGTTTAGAATATGTAGATGTATTCATAGTTATTTCTTCGAATTCCGACGCCATTATCATTTCTACGTAGCAATGGAAACGTTTTGAACAGCCTTCAAACGATAGGATAATTCATAGGTGAGAAATAGGCATGTGCCCTGTTGTTACTGCATTTGATCATGTCTCAATTAACGAAATTCAAGAGGTCAGTGTGCGGGTTTGAAATTAAACTTCTCTCGGAATATTTTACAGGTTTCATTTGACACGGATGGTTTGTTCAGTACGAACAGTCAAGCGGAGAAATCCCTGATAATGGTCTCATTCCTCTTCAAATAACATTAAACGGAATTATAACTGATAATCATTATTCTAATTAAATGTATAGACGGGCAGAATTGCGACTTCTCTTATTCATTTAATCACTCATTTACTCGAATACGGTTAACACCCACATAATTCCTTACACGGCACGTTTAACACCTCGTATGATGTTTCACATGGTAATGTATAGGGATACTGGTAGGTACCTACTAGATTTTATAGTTTTGGGAACAGCTAGTTTTCATAAGGCCATTCAGGTCGGTCGTTTTTGAGATGCTTTCGATTTCAGAAGTCGTGAATATCTGAGAAGGAACGCCTCGCCGGCCCATCGTCTCGGTACCGCCTCAGAATGGGATGTACCGCACAGCGGATTCCGTTTTTACTGCTCCTGTCCTCTACTAAACAAGGGCTTTCTAGCGGAAAGACCTGTTGTTGCCGTTTGATGTTATTGGAAGGGGATTGCCGAGAGGGGGACCCAGTCGGTTGGGTTGCCGAGATATCGAGGAAAAATGAAGATCAAGGTCGGGCCTCGGTGGAAGGTTCTATTCTGAGACAACGCCATCTCCATACAGGCCTCGCCTCCGGGATGCTACGGTTCTTCAATTATGGTTTGTCGTGAACCTCGATACCAATTTCGTATTTCAGGAGGCAAATTTTGTCAACAAATATTTGGGACAATGATACTGCAGGTTGATGTGTTCATTTACTCAACTTGCATGACGCACGCGCGAACGTGCAATTCCTGACCCGAACATTAAAATTAGCTGTCTCCCATGAACAATGCTTCGTTGCTGTCAAAGGTAGAGAAGCTTTGTATTCTAGTGAAAACTGAAAAATCCACGGTCATGCAGCATGGCTAGAAGAGCGAATTGCAGAATTTTTATAAGAGCTAGTTTTGTGTTAAATGTCTCTATTTTACTGGTTTTATAACAAATTTTGTTTCCTACTTTTGCGAATAGATAGTTGATAGATTTTTCAACGCTGAACACGATGGTGAAGTCAAAATTGCAATATCTCATTCCGTTATCAGATTAGAGCAGATGAACCGTGAAGAACATCTCAAGTAACAACAACATTTCTTCATCTTCAAAGTCCTCCAGTTGAGAACGGAATATGAAATCGCAATTCCGATGTTACCAGCGTTGTCACTCGGCGAAAAATGGAACGGAAATTTGTTATAAAACCAGTAAAATGGAGACATTTGACATAAACCCCGTTAACTCTTCGAAAATTCGCTCTCATAGCCATGCTGCTTGGCTGTGGATTTTATATTGGATATCTGGTGTTAATTATTAGCGCATTTACATTTGATTAGACGTATTTTCAGGATTTACATTAATTTAATGTATTATTTTAAATATTATTCACATTAAGAAATAATCAACTTCCTCAGTCGCAGAATAAAGTATGAACTTTCAAAACTTTTAACGAAGTTTCGTCCTTCCATTGGCCAGGATTCCCCACCTCATGGATCAATAGTGTTCTACTACCACAGCTGGTTGCTTGAGAAAAATAAGAAAAATTAGCATAAATTCCTTGAATCTATTTGAATTTGCACGAAAACTACACCGTTCTATTGTGCTCTACGTGCACCCCCATTTTGAACCCTTAAGTATCGACTAAGGGGAATGAAAAGTTTCAAGGAACAACCTTGGCCCTGTCAGAGCACGCATACGGGATTTCAAAATTCTCGGTCAATATTAAAGGGTTTCCGCGAACGGCGGCTGAAAAAAATTGGTGTATTTGAATTCGATTCTCATATTTGGTTGGGTCTTTGTCCATTCCAATGCTACATTATTTAGAATAATAATCCAAGAGCGAGGCATGTTGGTTGATCCAAAATAAAACTATTTATCCTATCGACACCATCGATCACAAGGTTGTGAAGGCAAAACGTGGTAAGGCAGTACCGAGTATCCACGACTTTCTCCTAGTAGTAAAATACTGTATAAAACTTGTGACGTCATAACGAAAGACCTCCGGCAACGGAAAAGTGGGCTCAGGCTCTTCGTATAGCATGGTCCTCACAACCTCCGTTATCCCTGAGACGGTCAAGTTATGATAATGACCCCAAGCGAGCTCTAGAAATGAGTCAAGGCTGCTCTGGTGCTTATTCTGCGGCCCAATTACCAAACCGGCTATCCTCTTTCCATGTAGGTATATGTATTCTGATTTATTATAGAATATGTTGGAGTCCTTTTTTTTCACGGATTATAACGAATGTGCTGGGAATCGTTGTGTTGCCTGCATGCGAGCTCCTTGCTTTTAACCCTCCAGCACTCGCTTCGGGTCATGGTGACCCGAGCCTCCGTTCAAAGGTGAATATTTCTTAGAACAGTGCATGTTCCCCCATCCAAACCCCTTGCTAATCCTCCCAGTCGGCTAGATGTACCTTTCAGTATGATTCACGAGTCCGAACAGTCAATTTCACAGGTAAAAGAGGTATTTTGACCCGACGCGAGTGCCTACGTATTGTTTTTGGAACCCCGAATGACCCGACGCGAGTGAACTCGTAACTTTTTCTGACGAGGTGCCTTAGTGAATGTTTGCTGTGGAAATGGAGAAAATACTTTTTGTGAGTGATAATGAACTGTTGCAAGAATTAGAGCGGCAAAATTGTGAATCTCCCATTCAGGATGACGACGAGTTGGTCGAGAGAGTCTATTTCCATGAAAATAATGAGTACAATTGTTAAATCGATTTCGACGATTAGGTCATCATCAGTAACAAACATGAACTATTGGTCTCTGAAATTGATATCGATATGTTAGTTTTTACTGCTAGAGCAACAAATAAAATAATTTCATCGAATTTGATTATGCACTGGGGAGACTGATGAATGGAGAGACTGAAAACCCCAAAAAATTGTGATTATTTATACAACGGTATCTTGCACCCCCTTGGGTCTATTGCCGAAAACCATTCATTTTGTGATTTTTCAACATTTAAAATGTCGATAAAAAATACAGAGAAATATAAGAAGTTGCACTATATAAAGGTAAATGACGCTCAAAATTGGGACTGTAGTGAAAATATGGGTAAATGGCATGTGATATTGAGCTCAATTTAAAAATACCAAGGATGATCTCAATGTGCAAATGTTGTTATTTAAATAAAGAAAATTAGTCCCTCTTTCAGAATATGTGTCTGTTTTTTGATTTTGTAACCATTCTACCCACAAAACTTGAAGTTTTTTTTTTTTTTTTTTTTTAAATTTTAATGGCCTCGGCCTTTATTGACCATTAACCAACTATAAAAACTTGAAGTTAAAATGGCTCGGGCCAAAAAGACCCGACGCGAGTGCTCACGTGTGTAAAACGACGCGAGTGCTGGAGGGTTAAATTAGGTACCTAGACATTTAAAAAATGTGTGATTGAGATATACTCATCGTTACCCTCGTATTAGCCTAATCACTCAATTATACCGAACGCACAAGACACGTTCCATTTTCAGTTTATAGGTGAATTTACACTAGCGTACCTATTAGCGCATTTATAGGTACGCCATGCTATAGCAATGGCAATGATGAAGTTTTCAATACATGGAGATCGTTGCGGCCACGATTTCCTAGTTCTAGTGGTGACGCATCATAAGACGTACGTGTAGAGTTTTTAAGGGGATTAATGGATTGCTGAATCGATTTTCGAACTTTATAAAATTAGTTGAATTGGTTCTATAGAATATAATATATTCTATAGAACCAATTCAAACTACCCCAGATTAGTAGTACGTATTGACTAGTTTACGATCTCTTATGAATAGAATACCGTCTTAAATTCGAATATGACCTACGTAAAATGTTCATTTCAATAGCAGGTATACTTTTCAGAACCAGTACAATTAGATAATATAACACGATACTGACATTCTTCTCTTTTATGCTGAGAACAAAATTTGTTTACATTTAATGTATTTATACCTACCTATAAGGTATTTTTGCTGACACCAAAGGTATCATTGTTCGGACCATTGACGACAGTGTTGGCTGTATACAGATATTCTATGTTGGCTGTATACAGATAATATAGAATATCTGTATACATCCAACACTGTCGTCAATGGTCCGAACAATGATACCTTTGGTGTCAGCAAAAATACCTTATAGATAGGTATAAATACATTTGTTGTCAGCATAAAATTGAAGAATGTCAGTATCGTGTTATATTATCCAATTGATAACCTCAATTTATGTACTGGTTCTGAAAAGTATGCCTGCTATTGATATGAACATTTTTCGTAGGTCATATTCGAATTTAAGACGGTATTCTATTCAGAAGAGATCGTAAACTAATCAATACGTACTACTAATCTGAGGTTTTGTTTTCTTTTGATCTTTACCTGGAGATTGCCCACCCAGTGTGGATATAGTTGGATACAGCTGAAATGATGTCTACAACTTTAACGAGGACTGTTGAAGGCACGAGGCATTGAGTTGAAATCCAAATTTGTCGAAGAAACACATGACACATCGACGGTGAAGACGAGAAACCTCGTATCTCCAAATTTTGAGAAAATGAGTTTTTTAAGGCTACCTACTTATCATCAGCTATGCCACCGATTTTAGCATAGAGTAATTGATTAAGTGAAGAGTTACCTAATTCCCCAAGGCGTCATAGGGTTCAAAAACAGTTTTTGCTCTCCTGAAAAGTTGGGATTTCGGAGATACGAGGGTTCTCGTCTTCACCGTCAACAGACGAGTACATAATGAGTCTGAAACCTCCTATAAATATCAACAAAATTTAATGGTTTTGGTTTTTGAATTTTACAAGTTTACATCTTTCTAAGGGCATCGGGAGCTGGTAGGTGGCTTTCCAAGTTATCTATTCGTGATTTTCTCCGGCCACTTTATCATGGGGACGCTTGCTTGACGAGCAACGGTTTATGTGAACCGTTTCTCGCTACCGCACAGCTGGACTGCTGACATTTGAGCGGAAGTGCTTCAATTTAGACTTTTGAAAGCCTCTTGGTGTGCAGTACTTAGTATAGCTGAACAAACCACCAATTAGGCTCCTTTATTTGTCTCTATAGAATCCCCCATTTAAAATTTGCAAATTGCTTCAATACAGACAAGATTTGAGTAAAATTCATTCATGCTTGTAGTAAGTTAATTGGTATATTTCAAATGAGGTATTATCCTCTGCTAACATCATACACTCCAGAAAGAACATCCAACAACATGATGTCCCAGAAAATCGTGAAGAATCCTATTGAGTAGTTTACAGTGAAGTGGTGGCTAATAAGGTGGCCAATAGCGGACGATCTTGTTGATGCGCTTCAACATTCGACCTCGCCCCTGTGTTGACTAAATAAGTGATCAAGCTTCAATACTCGAGGTCCTGTTCTACTACTATTTAGTTGCATTGTGAGTCATCCTTACTGATGATCAATGGGGGACCACCGGCGTTCCGCCTTCAAGTGACGGTCAAGCGTGAAGTGATGTAAGGGCGTGCGTGACTTTCCATTCTAAACAATCGGAGGCACACTGCCCTACACCTCGTGCGGGCCTACGTTCTGTGATGGGGCATTGATGGAACCAGGAGAATCTGCAAGAGGGTGCGTTGATGACAAGAGGACAAGCTTTGCGGGAACACCCCTCAAAAGCGAGACTTCTACACGATGAGTGCTCTATGGTTTTTGATTCTGAAGGGGACAGGGACCATCTAAAGCCGAGAGGAACCAACAAGTCCATTCCAGGCCACAGCAAATCCAAATCCGTTTAAACCATCTGCATTCTTACATGAATTTGTGTATCTGGCAAAATATAACACTATAATACCCAGGCGATAGTATTTTCCGACTATCGTAGTTCTCTTTGCAGTCAACTCAATCTTTGGTCGACTTTTGTAACAACTAGTTTCTTTAAACTCCAACATTCTTTTGATAGACAGAATAAATGACTGGACACATGAATCAGGGCCCACCAATTGTAACATTGTTTATCCATCAAAATTATTCCAAACGAAATGGGGGTTCAGTGATCCAATTATGGATGAACATCAACTATTCATGAAAATACATATGGAAAACATTGACGGGTGATTCGAATTTACTATGTTCCCGTACTTCAACACCTCTAATTACCATTTTTACTCGCGAAAAAAGCAATTAAGTAATCCACCGTTTATTGTTTTACGTCGCTTTGTGTGAATTTATTTTGTCCATTTATTCCATCCCACTTAGTACAATGACAGTGACGAATGCACATAAAAATAAACTTCATCTTCCGTATGTTTTGCACAGATAAGTATAGCCGAGTTCTTCAGGCACCTGACGACTAATACCGTCAAGTACCTGGTTGACAAAACTGATCAAGTTTGAAACCCGATTCTCAGGCATACATAATCATAACAAATCCAAAATTGTTGATATACTCGTAGTTACTATTCAAATGTTGAACGGAGTGGGAAAATGATTTATGTCATTGGATGCAAATTTAAATGATTAGAATTACGAAAGGACTTGCAGTTCGTGAGTACATTGGACAGTATGGAAGGTTCAACTTTCTTCAAAATGTCCTCCCTTGCGTTGTTGGGACTACAAAGCTGTAGATAGAAACTTCTCATCGTTGGGCCTCGTGATGAAGGGAAGTTTTCATTCTCCGTTTTCTGAGCCAAACCTATTGATATCCCTAGCCTACATAGATCTGTTGTGAAGACGAAGTGAAGGCCTCGAAGTAATTGTCAAAGCGAGAGGTTGGTTCTCTCTTTCAAAGGAAAGAGTGGAAAGGAGGGCAGAACCAACAGTCGAAGCAAACCATTTAATACTCACTCATCGGACCATTGTCAACATCCAGTCTCACCAGAGTTTCAGATGGCTGAGCGTGAGAGGGTTTCCTCTCACATGACGTTGGAATTTCTGCATCCGTACCAACTACATATTTACAAATTGGTATTAATTCTGGTGTTATTTAATCTATATATTTTATCAATCAAGGTGGTCTATCCTTAACCTTAAGGTCCAGACACGCCACCACAACCATAAATGATTGGAGGAACAGAAATGAAAGGGTCAACGGATTCGGCTGAGGAATTCAATTGGGACGATGACGTCGATGAATTCTATCAAGGTCCTTGGACGTTACATTTTTTCATGACGTAGGTACCTTCAATAACGAGGAGTTTCATTCCTCGATTTGAAAAATAAAACTTGTTGGAGGTCTTCAACATGGTAGCCTTTTCGGCAAGTGGAGACTTCATAGTCCCTCCTACGGCCGGATTTTCAAAAGTGACTCAAGGGCTGGGGAGTAGTAATGAGATACTCGTAGTAATAGTTCATGCTCGCAGGTGGACCAACCACAGTCGTTAGGGTCGTTTTTCGGTCCCTGGCCATTTTAACGTTTCGAACATTGGGAGACAACTTGCATTAACAAACAAACCAACAAATAATTACAACGTCACAAATGCTGACATTAGTGCTATAGTGATGTAGAGTATGTTAGCTCTAACATACTAAACACTTAGGAATGATTCTTGATTCTAAGTTGACATGGGAATAGAAGGTAAAGTAAAATTTCAAAAAAAAAAAATAGAAAAAAACAATAATTGAAGATGAAGTTTGGAAAACTGTATACACAGCTTTCCATACACAACTTACTAGCTAATATGAAGCAAGTCCTGAAACCTGCCTGGAAATATGATATTTAGCTCTGGGGCTGAACGAGAAAGTCAAAAGTGTCTGATCGAAATGATCAGCGCTGAAGCAGGGAAAGGAGATTAAACAGTCTACTGGAAACGCTATCGGAGATACTGTGCTCTCTCAAAGAGTTCATTCTATGAAAAACTCGAGTAAACTACAGGAATCCGTGAACAGTATCCATCAATGGACCAAAAGATAGAGAATATTACTCAACGCACATTAAAGCAAAGTCAACCCACATTAACATTACATACAGGATAGTGAGCCCAATACCTACAGAAATAAACTCCCATATGCTGATACTGCTAAGTACCTTGGAATGACCCTGGACGCCAAGCTCCGCTGGAAGGAGCACGTAAAGAAGAAGAAGGAAGAAATCAACCTAAAATTCAAGAAGATGTACTGGCTCATTGGGAGAAAATCCCAACTGCCTATACATAACAAAATGCTACTATACGAACGAGTGATCAAACCAATTTGGGCCTGCGGCTTCCAGTTATGGGGCTGCACTAAGAGGAGCAACCTGAAAATAATCCAAACAACGCAAAACAAGGAGCATAGTTAACGCCCCCTGGTATGTTCGAACGGATGATCGCCATCACGACCTTCAAGACAAGATGGTGAACGAAGTTTCTAAAAATCGAGCAACGGACCATGAAAACCGTCTCCACAAGCACAGGAATGTTGAAGTACTGAACCTTCTGGATAACAGCGGTGATGTACGAAAGCTGAAAAGGACCAAACCCCTGGACCTAGTTACATCACAGTAAAGTGATGTGATGAGTGGTAGTAGGAACCACCAGGTGATCTATGAACCACAATACGTTAAAATTAAATAACAGAGCGATGTTACTAGATGTAACGATAAAGATGATTAAACAAAAAAATTCTATGAAAATTCCATATTGATTCGAGAGATTGTGAATTTATTTGGGTTTTCTTGTCGATTTTGATAAGTTTAAAAACCATGAGCGGTCACGGCGTGAAAATTAATTTTTACTATAAATAAATCGTAGCGGGCGCAAACGAGCATTTGAATTTTGTCGAAATTCAAATTACAACATTAGTGCATGTTTACATCCCCATGTGTATAATATACAACATGCGCCAGAGTTCAGCTCGGAAGGAATGTTCTTTCGTCGAATTGGATTTTGTAGCGGACCACTTTGTTATGTTCAGGGATGGATGAATGGGGTTTTCACGTTCGGTCGTGAAGGAAGAAGGGACTGGAAAATAATTAGTTGAATATTTAAAATGAATCAATACATCATTTATGTGTACGAATATGTGAATGATTTCCTACATACAATCAATTTCTTCTTACTATTTCTAATTGTTGTATGTTGCAAATAAATAAACCTAAAATCCCGGACCTAGCAACGGACCGTCACGTGCCTTCAGAATTACAGGGAAAGTGCCCATTTTCACAACGAGAGAAAGAAAAAAGGCTACGACCTCCGATCAAGTGCAGCCGACCGATGAGTGAAGGTCGCCAAAGGGTCTGAGGTCGAGGTTAATCGGGACGATCAGTCCAGTCTCAGGAGGTAGCGGTCCATTTCTCCAGCTTCGGAACCTGCTGCATCCTCAGCGGTACCAGCTTTCTGCGTCGACCGGCACCGCGTCTTCCCCCATTGGCGGCTCTCCTGAACGGTGGAGGGATGAAGGTCCCTCGACTCACATTTTCTACCGGAAAGGATGTCAGTCAGCTTGTGAACGTTCCGCGCTCGAAAGGTTCCGTTTTTTTTTCACACACAAGTTCATCGTAGTGCCGTGATTTTGTTTAGCTTTCCGAAGTGATCCAAAGGTACTTACCTGCTGAAGACTTAATTTACACCCCAACACTAACCCACCAAGTCATCATAATCCCAGCAGATTTTTTTTTTTTTTCATTTTCTCTCCACATTATTAACGGAAAAAATTCATTTATATAAAACTATTAGGTTCAGATTGTTAAATCGAGCCCACACTCTAGCTACGAGTACATTCCATCTTGAAAAATAATAAACCTGAAAAAATAATAAAACAGCAATAATATTAGAACAAACTATATACCTAAAAATATTATTATAATAATATAATATTATTTTACCCTGTACGCAACTCCCTGCAATGTTATTGTTTTTTTTTTTTTTTTTTTTTTTTTTTGCAATAAACCTATTGAATTGAATTTAAACTATATGGGACCACTGTGCACATTTACCCCAAAGCTCAAAATGTCACATTTCATAGATATGAATGTGTTAACATATTGATTTTTATTGCTATTCAGTAATTTCAATAACTGACAAAAAATATCATACAACAAAAATCACCTGCACTCGACGTATTGTATCAGATAACACAGATTGCAATTCTAGTTTCCTCCACACGATCTAGGTTTTTGAACGGTTTTTTAAACGGTTAGCTCACTGAAACATTGCAGCTATGCATTCACATATAATGTATCATTGGTGTAATTGACATTACATTCCCTTAAAAATGCGATATGTGCAAGGGAATGGAATGTCTATAATATCTTGATATAGTCATGGGTAACGTTGATATATCTGCGAATGTTAGGTTATCATCGTATTTTGTAGTTGTTGACTACCCTTCAGTAACGGGTGGTTGATACCTACGACTTTGCCGGACCAGAGAAAATATACGCTTCCCCACACCCTCCCTAATTATTATTTATATTTCCAGTGATAGAAACAGAATATTGAAACAGACCGTATTTCCATACTTTCCGCGCGTTCCGACTAAACGTATATTCGGGATGTAATTGACTGTGATACACACAAGCCGCTGTAAAGGATATAACGAGTTCACGATTCATCGGTCCTTCTTCCAGGTGAGTTTGAAAACACTAAACATTATTAGTTGCCTACTGTGAGTTCTCTCCAACTCGCTTACAATTAGCATGCGTGTCTGTCCTTACCTCTTAAATGACACACACAGATAATATCTGGTATATGATAGTATCAGATAAGATCTATGATAATATCATATTATGATCGTTGTAGACAAAGACGTCATGTTTATGTTGATTAGTTTTCTCAGGGGTTTCTCGAATTATTGTAGGGGGATATGAATCAGCAATTGATGACCGAAAATCTTCCTGTATTAGGATTGGTTAGGATTGGTGTCACTAAGACTTATGATACTAAAGTGAAATTAGAAATAATCACAAATATTTCGGGCATTTCTTGAGAATAGGGTGGTTTAGAGATATATTATATGAGTTCTGAAAAATTCGAAACCTTCATGTAGTGGCAGCGTGAGTGTCCAACTGGTAGTCAGATTACCACCACATCATTATCATAAAGCTGCTCTACCAATCGTTAACCAAGCCACGCTAGTTCTCGTAAAGTTTGCACTTTTGGGGCGGTATGTCGGCCGCATTGCTTCTCAGGTCAGGGGACCTACCAAAAGACGCTGAACCTTGACTACTTATCAATCCACACAACTCATATTGAGTTTGAAACTCCAAATGTACTCAACTTGTACTTGAAGTTGCACTCACAGGTAACTATAACAAGTACTTGGACTTGTTCAGTCCTTGGAGGGGGGATGGGTGGGTGGAAGGGGGGGGGGGGAGGAGGGAGTTCAAGCGTTGGGAACTAGTACAAGTACGTGTACTTGTTCTGTTCATGGAAGGAGGGTAAGTACAAGTAGGTACAATGTTGGTAACTTTTAAACCAAAAGGTTGAAGTTGAACTTCCATAACTTTATTCAAGTACTTGAATAAAGTTCTTAAGGACTCCCAACTGTGACCGTAAGAACAAATTAATCCTCTTTGACGGTTCTGACGAGAACTAAATACAATACATTCAAGTGTGAGTCTCAGTCAAGAGTAATATTGGAACCAGAGGAAACATTAACAATGAATTGAGCGAACTGTAAAAAAGAAAAGTTTCATATTTGCATGAAACTGACAATTCCCAAATCATACAAGACAAATGTCGACTGACCGTTAAGTAGTATTGAACAAATTAACAGACTCACCCAGCACTGAAGAGCCACTGAGTGCAATAGCGAAGCTTGCACTGTGGATCAGCCACATCCACTGGCTCAAATATAATATATTATTATCTTTCTGTACAATGTTAAAACTCATTTTTGTGAATTTCAGTGATCTCATTGTGGCTAAGTAATGGCGGAAATGGCCGAATAAATGGGTATGGTGGTTAATCACTAAAATTTAGTGATTAATGTTGGAATGAATCAGGAACAGCGTCGTTCGCAGATTGCGGACATTCTTAATTTCGATCCACAAATTTTCCTGTAGAATTTTGGGGAGTTTAATTCTTCGAGAACTCCACATCAAAATGCCCTGTCCGGGGCTGTCGTGGCAATGGGAAATATACATTTATAACTATTACAGTGAAAAGTTCCTAGATATTCAGAATTCGTGTAATTCGAACCCTGGGAACAGAAACTCGTATTTCAAACAATTCCGTCTACTCAACACCTTTTCAAATATTCAGATTCCTGTCCCGATCCGACTTTGAAATCAACTCAGTAAGGAAGTAATAAGCCTTTGAAGTTGTCCAGGAGTTGGATAAACTAGAGGCTGCAACACCTTGTGGGGGATATCATCATGTGGTCAGATCTGCCGGTTACCTCGATCACAGGAAAATTAACCTTCTCCAATGGAACCTGACTCAAAGGCAAACAGGTCTAACTGCCCTCTGGAGAAAGTTCATAGGTTTTTTCTTCACCTTCCTCATTTCGTATTTTAATTGAGAAGAAATCTTTTGCTGGACGAACCATATTCATCCGTAGACTTACTTACAAGTAAATCCGCTCTCACTGTGACTTTACCATGTTGCTTAACGATCGGGAAATTATTCAATTTCATCTGTATGAGCACTTTTTGTGAGACTAATGAGGAAAATATATTTTTCTTGACAGTGAATACGAAATGAGTTACGTGATTCCAAATCAAGTCCTGTGATCTAACCAAACGGGTAGTCCCGCCGTCCTCCCCATCGGTAGGTATATTACCATTTGCTGACAGGACGTTCAGGAAATTCAGAAATTGGGGAAGTTGAGGAAGAGCCTTTTTTTTTTTTTTTTTAATACGTCACCGGAAACGTTTCTTACAGGATTGGATGTGGAATAAAATGTTATGTAATGATGGGGATCGGGGCGGATTACGTGATAAAAATATTATTATCCAATAATGTATTCACCCTCTGAATCGAATGTAGACAATAATTTACTACTTATTTATACTTGTTGTACAGAGTACCAAAATTTTAAACGATATAAACGGAACAAAATATCAAGTTAAAGGTACCATGAAACGTTCTTCAGCTGAATACGTTTTACCTATATAGTGGCTAAAATTATAACACATATGAGAGTTATACTTACTACTTACATTATTGTTCTTGGTGTACATACATACATACATGATATGTATGTTTATCACTCACTATACATACCTAATTAGGACTTTCTTATCCATATCTTGGTAATTTCTTCCCATTTCAATATTGGACTAGTGAGAACCCCATATATAAAACTGAACTGTGGTTTGGTCGGTTTATGATTGCTGAATTTGCTTCATTGCTTTTATTTTAAAGTTGTTGCGATTAGGCACTAGTCAATAGTCCTCAATAAGTGCATGGTCCGAAATAAATTCCAAGGTCAGTTTAATGATGCTAGTAAAATGATTTATATGCAATAAGCACAATTTCTGACTCATTTTAAAACTCAAGTTCAGAACATGGAAAAGCGGATGGTACCGTTTCCATCTTGGCAGTAAACCTTGATGTTGTAAGGAGAAAAAGTAAGCCTACCAAAACTTGATGTGTCTGCAATAGAAAAACCTACACACACACCATATCGTGGACGTAGACAATTGTATCCGGTCGTTCATTACTTTAATTGTGAATATTGTTATTAATGGATTATGATTAATGAAATTTAAGAGTGACCATCAATGAATAATTGCGTAAATACTAAGAGGATTCGAGCTCAATCGCATCAGTATTACAAAACGTCACATTCATTAAATCTAGCAAGGTGAAAGTGAAAAACTCTGCAAATTCTTGACACAACGGTTTCTCATCTTCTTTTTACAGATCACCCTTCTGTCTAGATTACTGAATGGTATATTAATTATTATTATGAATTATCGGTAATTACACAGCCCCATAAATGAAAACAAAAATATATCAAATACCGGAGCCCTGCATCGTATTTCCCACTCAATGAATTTATCCCTATAAATGACCCCTCAATCCCCAAGCGATGGTAAGCCCAAAACTTTTATGAAACTGTTTTATGTCCTTATGTCTTTGTATGCGATGCAGGGGGTGGACCCACCCCTTTGGACCCAAATCTCGGAGCTGATCTGCTATAACAAACTCCGAGAAAATCAAATAGCTCAATTCATTTGCCTCGACTGAAGACTATTGATACCCGTCACCTCTCACCCCCTAGGGTGTTGATTTTGCCCCTACAGAATAAATTTGGGGGTGTACGACTTTTTTGGAGCTCGGATTCGGATTCAGCGTCGAAAAATGCGTCGGAATAACGTGGTCGAACACCCAAATCACGACCTTTGTTACTTTGTCAATTCCCCACCCCTTGGAGGGGATCATTCGCCCCTAGCGAATACATTTGGGGGTATACGATTGTTATGAACCTCAGATTCGGATTCAGTGTCGATAAATACACTATCCTGTTCTCCGAAATTTGAAATTTCCGTGTTTTAAATATACCCAAAAATATCCGAAAACGTTTCATTTCTCCGGTGATTCCACAAAGTCCCAACGGATAGGTCCCAACACCGGACATAACCGATAAGGCCAAGGGATAGGGCTTTCGAACTTTGAGGGTAAACTCTAGGACCCTCATAATGTTCGATATAATGTTAGGCGCCTCTCCCGACGTGAGTCGATTCTGTGGAACCAACCCGTGGGTGCCTTACTATTGCAGTGCCTTATTATTGCACCTATAATTAGGGATGGCAAAAAAAATGAAAACATCGATGTATCGATGCATCGATGCATCGACAGGCCGGCATCGATGCTCCAGAAACATCGGACCCCAAAAACATCGATGTTTAAAAAAAAAACATCGATGTATCGATGGTTTTCAATCAATTTTTTTATTTATTTTTTTTTCATGGAAGACGGAAAGAAGAAATGATAAGCTCTGAAAAAGAACAATACTTTTATTTTCAATTTTATTTTATTTGTTACCATTATAATTCAGTTTCAAGAAACATATTACTCGTATTATGTAACTATATGTCATATTATGTAACTTTAGGCACGCGGAGTCATAAACACTCAAAGACGCCTTAAAACAGAAGTTTTTACAGCTGGTGGAGCCTCGTTCAATCAGCCAAGTGAAAACCTTCTTTTTGTACATCGAACGTGAAAATTGGCTGGTGATTTCACATCTTCAGAAAGGGATCGGATTTTGTGACGGTATGTTGAAGTGTAAATGTCTAGTTGTTTTTATTCTGACCGAATTCTCTTGTTTCCACGTCTTATTTACTGCTGGTGGTTCACGAAAAATATCCACCAGACGACAAAAAACAAACGAAAACCACTGTGAACCACAGTGTTGCTATAAATGAAAACGGTGGGTACAGCTTTCGTACAAGTACGCAACCACGAGGGACATTTTATTCTTTGCGCCCCCTCCCACACCCACACCACGAACCTCGTACTTCAATCATGATTACACACGTGTACAGGTATTTAAACAATCACGTTCATACCGCAGCTTGTCGGCCACGCACTCCGCAGTGGTTAACGTAATATGGTAAGGTAAATAAAGAGCTATCCAACGAGTGGTGAACGATTTTTGTACGATGATAACTGGCGAAGTTAAAGTTCCGTAGCAACGAATCGGTTGTACGTGAAAATCATTAGACATTTTTCATAACGCTTTCTTCGTCACACCGTAATGTCACACTTTTTGAGTTATGTGCCATAGTAAAGACATAAAATGTCAAAATGTAGAGCACAGTTTTAATTTCAAGAAAAGTATTGTCAAGTACTAGAGAAATACTTTGCATGATTCATTACACACTAGCTGTGCACTATTAATAAATCACATTACGGAATAAATAAAATCACAAGATAAATGTTTAATTAAAATCACAAGTTGGTAACTTATTATTGCAAAATGAACAAAATCACTTGGCAAAATGTATCTCCTGTCCTCATCGTTGTCTTCCCCAATCAATACAGGGTTTAATTTATCTGTAACATCTTTCACAAAGCACAGCTGAGAATCTTCTACTTTGGCCTTGAAAGTAGTGGCCCAACAGCTCATTATCAGTCTCAAATTGCAATAAGTACTTGAGTAAAAAGGTATGAAAACTATAGTCGAAAACTCATTGTCAGAAAATTTACATTACAGTTGGGCTTAGGTACCTATTTACATAGTTTTTGACATTTTCATGTCTTTGCTTTGGCACATAAACTGAAACGGGAAAAATTTGATCCCTTGATTCACTTTATCCCTCAGATCACGTCAGAACACAAGCGACCGGCAGGCCACTACGTCAGAGCCTATGACGCACGAGCGTATGACGTCAGACGGCTGGCAGGAGGCCAACTAGTACGTCAGAGCCTATGGCGTATGACGTCAGAGGGCTGGCAGGAGGCCAACTAGTACGTCAGAGCCTATGACGCACGAGCGTATGACGTCAGACGGCTGGCAGGAGGACAACTAGTATGTCAGAGCCTATGACGCACGAGCGTATGACGTCAGACGGCTGGCAGGAGGACAACTACTACGTCAGAGCCTATGACGCACGAGCGTATGACGTCAGACGGATGGCAGGAGGCCAACTAGTACGTAGAGCCTATGACGCACGAGCGTATGACGTCAGACGTAGGAAGCAACAACTAAAAACGTCAAACCATGTCTTTATCCTTAGCTTTTGCCCACTTTTGAAGAGGGTGTCGACTATTAGTGCAGTGTCGACTTCTGACGCATTACCTTACATGGACTTTCTTAAATCCCATGAAAACCCAGACGACTCATAATACTTATATGCGTTTCTGAGAACTTGCAGACAAAAAACGTTGCAAATTCTCGTAATCCTCTGTATATGAGTGGCCTTCCAAGTCAACTGATTAATCGCAGAACCTATGCTATTGGACAAATTCATATCTCGAAAGATTCAAATGGAACGGTATAGTTTTTAGTTCATATTAAGTTCTTTGAGATAAAAACTATTCACAATGTTGTTACGTTCTAAACGTTGTATTTGATATAAAACGATTCACAAAAGTAAAATACTAGTTAAAATCACTGTACACTGCATAATTGTTTGTCTGTGTACAGAAATTAAGGGCATGCAGGACCTAGGTCGGGAGGTTGTTGAAGGATATCAAGGGCTGTGATTGACTTAGAGTTTTGAAATAAATTTCTAAATTCACTGTATTAGTAAAATAAATTTTTTTAAATTGTGGATAATTTTTTTTTTTTTTTGAAAATAAACCAAAACGAGACTAGGGGGCATTTTTGGAAGGCTAATAGACCACAAAATGCAAAGTTACTGTAAATTTCGATTTATTTAAATTTATCGATTTTCCGATAAATGTCTCGTTACCTTCTGCTTATTGCATGTCTTGGCGCTTCTATAGTGGCGGAAAACTCCCCCGCATCTCAAAACTGCGAGTCAATCACATCCTAAGATATCCTTCAAAAACCTTCCAACCCAGGTCCTGCAGACCCTTAACCAACATATTATTATTTCATTAATCAATATTATTTCACCAACCAATATTATTTTTTTCATGGTGTGAGCCAACATATTATGTTAATTAAATAATGGTTAATATTGGTTAATATTAATGTTAATACCGGTTAATAAAATGATAATATATTATATTATCATTTCATTAATCAATATTATTTCTTCAACCAATAAGTATTATTTTTCTATGATATGAGCCGAATACCAAGTACATGCCGATAGTATTGAGGTTTATTGATAATTATGATTATAATCATTTACATCCGATTACATTATGATTATAATCATTTACGTAATTATGATTATAATCATTTACATAATTATGATTATAATCATTTACATCCGATTCACAAGATGGTGGTCGGGGTGGGGGTACCGAGAAATGCATGAACGAAGTACAGACGTTGTCAATGGCAACCGCCTCGGTTATGTGTCTTTTGAGTACTGAAGTATGACTATGACGTCGGTATCTGTCTCTGAGCGCTTGAGGGTGAGCCATATAATTTCGCAGAGCAATCAAGGGACATCAGGACAGCCATCCGCAGTGAAAAAAACCGGCCGGTATTGTTCGGCTTTGAAAAACGCGGGATGAGCCTCTCACATAACTTTTTGAGTTATGTGCCATAGTAAAGACATAAAATGTCAAAAATCGTATAAACGAAGGCTGGGCTCAAACCCAGTATTTGGCAGGTACTCCATTCAAGAAAAACAAATTTGAAAGCAATTTGCCCCCCAGGCGATTTCTCTGCTGCGTAAGAGTGGCACCAGCCTTGGAGAATAATCTTTCTGCCGGTACAGAGGTGGCTACCCTCTTGATAACGTGTACAGCTTGGGATAGACTGTCTTCATGTCTTCCCACAATTCAAGGGGATTTGAACGAATATTTGATGCCACTGGAGTTGAGAGATACATTGATATCTCCGTGTCAAGTTCATCGATAAGCTCTGAGAAGATGACATTTTCTTGTTCGTTTTGAACGCCAACGATTTATCCCATATGTCAACGGGACTTCCACGGTCAGATTCTGAAGATGACGGGAAATTAGAAATATCAACAGACGCCACCAGTTTTTTAATTTGAGTGAGGGCTTTTTACGATGCGATGGAATCGGAAAAGTGAATATTTTTGAAACGTGGGTCCAAAAACATGGGTAGGGTCAGCAAGTGACAGCTTTCCCGCCCCTTAAATCTTGAGTCAAATCCTGACATTAGAGCCTGTTTCAGCTGCTTTCCCACAGGCGAAATATTGGAAGTATCGATACTTTTCAGCCAACACGCCTCGACATTTTCATTTAAAGGAAATAAAAATTCAGAAATAATATTCCTAGGTATGTGAGAAAAACGTTAGAATAAAACATTCAGCAGCCTATGGCAAAAAACTCTGCAAATACTTGACACAACGGTTTATTATCTTCCTTGTGCAGATCACCCTTCTGTCTATACCAGACTGTGTTGCAAATCGGCACCATACCATATTCTCACCGTACTCATACCATAGGTACTATACGAATTTCTTTCCTATCATACCATACTGTACTATACCAAATCATACATACAATAATATACCATATCATACTCATACCATGTCATACAAACCGAGTGAATATTGAAATGTCATCCATTTCTGACTTATATTTAAAATTTCAAGTATCTAGCTCATCATCAAAATTTAATTTGTTTAAACAAATAGGTATTATTTAAACAATTTTACAGACAAGAAACCGAGTGAATATTGCATTGTGATCCAGTTCTGAACTATTTTTAAAATTTCAAGTCAATAGCTCATCATCAAAATTTAATTTGTATTATTACAAAAATGTATTATTTAAACAATTTTACAGATGAGAAACCGAGTGAATATTGCAATGTGGTCTATCCCCGACTCACGGTTAAAATTTCTAGACTGTAGTTTACCGGGAAGATGAAAAAAGGTAGTTTTTTTCTGGGCGTCTGGGGGTTGACCCACGTGACGAACGTTTTCGACGCGATGTTTAGTGTTTTTCCTAAACCTTTGCGCGGTCACTGTGAACGAACGGCTGGTCGCACAAAAATCCAATTGGTCTTAAAAGATTCGTAATTTTTCAGGTCATTCAAAAGTGAACTAAAAAGTACACCGTTTCATGAGAATCTTTAGAGATATGACATTGTCGAAATTTCAAAGTTCGTTTTGAATCCCTTCCCCTTGACCTAGGGTTATGAAAAGTTTCGAGGATCATTGTGGGGCTGGTCCAAACCCAGAAACCAAATTTTATCTCAACGCTAACTGGGCAAAGTGGCGCGGACGGCGGACGGCGTACGGCGGACGGACGGATTTTTTTTTTTTTTTTCGATTTTCTGAATCTACGTATCTTGAAACGTAAACCAACAAATTTTGAGGGGGGGTTAAAAAAAAGTTTTCTTTGGGCGATTCCAATGGTTCATTATCGAAGATAATAAACCAAAATTGAAACATCGATGTATCGATGTGCCAATGCATCGAAACCCCGGTTTCGATGTTCCAAAAACATCGACACAGAAAACATCGATGGAAATACATCGATGTGCCCCGCAAAAACATCGATGTTTCAAAAACATCGATGTATGATTGCCATCCCTACCTATAATACTGAATTATCAGCGCTATTGGCCGTTTCACTGGTACTTTCGAACTGCATTCTCAACGTGATTGGCCCTCATCCATTTGACCCTAAACGATTGGCTGGTACATTAAAAGTTACGAGTATTATTAGATAATACTAGCTGACGGGCCCGTCGCTTACGGGCAGAACTCGGGGTGTGTCCATCTACCTCTGTTACCTGTCCCGGACGGGCAGAACTCGGGATGGATCAATCTGCCACTCTTACCTGTCGCTTTACGGATTATACCTTCTACATGTCCTTTTACAAACCCTTATAATCTTAAATACCAAAAATAATATTCATCTTCTAGGGTATAGGTACCTTATACCAGAATCAGAGTGAACGTAAAAAGAGAAAATGTAATTCACGAGATAAGAATTTTTTTCACTCACACTAGACTTCAAACGCATTTGATCATCCATACTTCTCTACAGTCCATGGTTACATAATAATTATTGTAGAATCTCGATACATCTGTCTCACGGGAAGGAAGAATTTAAGATTTTTATATTTCGGCTTCCCCATAAACCCCCCCATCCCTATGCAGCGGATCCGGAAGTGAACCCCCCTATGTCCTTCCCCGGTCACAGAAACATTCAAATACGGGAGAAAAGTTCGATCCATTGAGCCGTTTTCTATCCATAACACGCCATCGTCGACTCATTGGTGTGTTCCATCGGAAATCTTCAATCTATCCTAATAATATTAATTAGAATACAACATTTTTGTATTGTTTCAGGACATGCAAGTGTGAAGAATGTGGCTCAGCCTCGTTGGGCTTGTTGTGATTCTCATGCCTGCAGCTTCACATGCCCTCACTTTGGTCACCAGACAAGATCCTGTCGATCATTTCCTTATACCAGGTAACCGGCATTTCCGTAAAGTCGTCTTTTGCCTTCAAGGACTCTCTGAACCATTTTTTTAAATTTTCCAACACTCTTCCTAATGCGACAGTCATTATAATTGTCATGTCGGTCTGCAGAATCTTGCCAAACGCTTACCTAGCAGTTTTATTCAAACAATTATAATGACATTTTTGTGGGTCATTGAGGTCTCTAGAATAACACACCAACCACATGATACCATCAAAAACTGTGGTTCTCGCCCCAAGCATAATAATTGCGGTTCTCTTCTAACAATTGCCATACAAATCTGCACAAGTCATGAGCGTTGACAATGGGTGATCCCAATTTTTCAATGAAATATTCAGTTTCTCGAATGTGTGACACTGTGGTCACATTGTGAATATCAGAAAACTATGTGTCATGAGTTTTTTTTTTTTAAATCTCCATTCCTTCGAAAATCTCACTCATAGTCGAATACCATTTCACCACAGAACTCATTGTGCAGTAGTAGGTCCGCACTCTATTCTATAGGTCTCGTTTCCTGTCATGATTCTGTGAGGTTTTCCTCATATTCTTTCTTCCTTCGGAGAAGTGGACGTGTATCAGCCCGGGCAGATGTGAGCAAATAGAAAGAGATAGAAAGGGAGTCGATAAAGGAAGACTGGGAGATATGGGGGTTGAATACTCCTGCCTTCACAGCGTCGGCCCCACTCCGCAGCTGGTGACTTTCTGATGGGATCACTACACTAGTATATTGAGGGATCCACTCATGGATGACAAAAAGATGTCCGTGGGGGGTGTGAAAGGATTGTTGATCAATAAGTGAATACCAGCAAGCATTGAATACATATGTTTGATTCTCTGTGTTACAAGGGTAACGTAACTCCTGTTCAACCCATCCCTTAGCTCATCTACTCCATGTTGTTGAATGTTGTTTTTGGGCAGTTTCCAAAAATGGTTTATTATTGAAAATAAGACCACAAACAATGTGCTGAGACTTCATTTGCCCACCGGCGATGGTGGGTCGAAAGAATGACTAATTTTGCTTAGAATTCCAAAATCATGAATTTCCCCTTCGATGATTGAATGAATCCCTAGAATCAAGTCTATCCCTTCGCTGGCATAACGCCTACCCTTTGCGAACCCCTCACCGCTCACTAGGGCGACTCTTTGTTAGTTTTCGGTGGGCAAGATCTAGGGACGCGGGAGCGTCCCGCCCGCCAAGAAAACCGAAGCCCTGAAAACCGAAGCGACTGAGACACTGATTACGCGACGGAACAAGTTGGGGTTTTCACCCTACCATAGCTCGGTCCCCTGAGTGTCTCGAGAGTTGATTTTTTGTACACCAACTCTCCAGGGGCACGTGAGGACGTAAAACAAATTTCAGCTCTTGGGAACATCAGGTGTCGGGGGTATAACAATTTTAAAACCACTATTTTTCACGTTTTTCGTGTTCTTCTTCTCGTCGTTGTTGTTGTTGTTGTTCATTGACGGGGCTACAGCCCAGCAGACAAATCGGATCGAGCTGAAATTTTGCACACACGTTTGTTATGCTCCAAGGGAGTGCCTTTTGACCATTTTTTCTCCCTCCCCCCATTTCCCCCCCAATTAGGGGGGAAATAGTGTTTTTAGGAATTTCAAATGGTCATAACTCCTTCAAAATTGAAGCTTTTTCAGATTTTCTTTTTTAGTTATGTTCAGCTTTTCAAACTGTTTAATTTGAGATCAAAAAATGCTTCCTAAGGGGAAAAATAAAGGAGTTATGGTGATTTTTCTATTTTCAACAACAACTGCCGCAAATATTGATGAAAATTGGTGCGGTTGGTCTTAAAATGTCCGCTAGGTTGTCTAGAATATGCTCAATAATTTTGAACTAAATCTCAATCGATTTGACTAATCCACAGCCAAAAATACGTGAATAAATTCCACATCTACTGATTTGGCTAATTCCCGAAAACATCAAAGTTGAACGGTGGTCAGAAAAATTGTCGTAGAGTGGCGCCTGTATAAGGATCGATAGGAAATTTTATGGGCTTTCGAATGAGGGTAGCGCACTTTGGCACTTTTCCCAACGGTTCTCGAGTTATTCGCGATTTTTGGTATAAAAACGTGCGTTTTACCAGTTGCAAACTTTCTCTTTCCTCTTTCTCTTCGACACCAATAATTACAATTATTGTAATGATTCTCAACAACAAAAATTTGCACAATCCCCAAGAAAAAATGCAACCAATTTTCAAAAAATTTCTAATTCAAATTTATTCAAACTTCTAATTCTTTCTATTTTTTAAATTTAATAATAAGAATAATTGTATTAAATTTTAATAATTGTTTTTAAATTGTTGATTGTTTTAATTAATCGAAAATTTTAAAACTAATATTTAACCAATTCGCAAAAATTTTAAAACTACTTATTTTTCAAACACATTTCAGATAACAAACAATAATTTCCAAAAAATAATTATTCTTGTCACAAAAACAAGAAACAAAAAGGCAAATTAGTAGGCGTACTAATTTTAACATGAATAATGTTTTTGCGGTGGCCTACCAGAGTTGAAAAGCGTAACGAAGTTTAAGTCACGAAATTATGTCACGAAGATTTTTAATGATTTTCACGTACAACCGAGCCGTTTCTAGGGAAATGAAACTTCTTTAGTTTTCAACGGACAAAAATCGTTCTCCATTCGTTGGAAAGACTTTAATTTATGCATAAATTATATACTGCCAAAACCACTGTAAATATCGAAGAAGCTGAGATACAGCCCTGAGTAAATAAAAAAACTAATAAATTTTCCGCACATTTCTTAATATTTTCCATACAGACAAAGAAAAGGGATAAGGAAAACTCTGCAAATTCTTGACACAACGGTTCATTATCTTCTTTGTACAGATCACCCTTCTGTCTAGATCACTAGGTCTAAATGTCTAGATCCTAAATGTTAGATTAATTATTATTATCAATTATCACTAATTATTAACAATTTTATCAAGTACCTACTGAAAATTATTATAATTTATTGTTAGGTATTGATAATTCGTATTTATTAATTATTATTAATTATGATTAATTAATACGATATAATTCTGGGGTTTTTAATACTACGTCGGTAATAATTTTTCTATAAAAGAAGTACCTACCAACAAACATTCGAAATTACCTTCATTTCCGTAGCACGAAACGCACCTCAGAACAACAAACTCTACATCACTTAAGCCATATGATGTTCCAAAGAGCCTGTTAGTATGAAAATGGACCTGTATTTCAACAGTTTGATTCACGATCGGGTTGTGAGGCACAATCTTTGAGCCGTCATTGTGAACGAACGGCTGGTCGTACAAAGCTGCAGATGGTCTTAAAAAATTCTACGGAACAAACTCTATCTAAATATGAAATAAAAAACATACCGTTTGATGGGAATTTTTCGAGATATGGAATTTTCAAAATTTCAAAATTCGTTTTGAACCCCTTCCCCTTGACCTAGGGTTATGAAAAGTTTCGTGGATCATTGTGGGGCTGGTCCAAACCCAGAAACCAAATTTCGTAATTTTAACTCAACGCTAACTGGGCAAAGTGCCGCGGATGGCGTACGGCGGACGGACGGATTTTTTTTTATTCGATTTTCTGAATCTACGTATCTTGAAACGTAAACCAACAAATTTTGAGGGGGGGTTAAAATTTTTTTTTCTTTGGGCGATTCCAATGGTTCATTATCGAAGATAATAAACCAAAAGGGGAAACGGGACGCAAAAACATTATTCATGTTTTGCATAGCAAATACCTCGTTCTATACAAAGTATAGAAGAGAAAAGATCCGGGGGGTCCAGGGGGGCTTGCCCCCCTGGCGAGGCGCAAAGCGCCGAGTTTTACTAAATTTTGACTAGGATAAAACTTCATTTAGGAAAACATTTACTAGTTACCTCGTAGGTACTTTTGTATTGTATAAGTTGTTGAACCGTATTGTATAAGTACCACTCGAAAACTAGCCATGCAAAAAGATGTGATATCCCCCAAAAAACAACTCCGTTGTAAAACCCGGCCCGCCAAAAAACCTCAGCCGCAAAAAGGAATGATATCCATTTCGCCCGCCAGCCACATATATAGGATGCTCAGTGCTTCGCACCTCGCTGTTGAGTGTGCATATAGAAACCTGATCCTCCTACCCCTAACCTCCACCGTCAATGTTTTCCTGTTCCCTGTCACCTTCCCACAACCCCCTCTCACCCTTAGTCACCCTCGGTTTCACCTAATATGTTTCCTCTGTTACACCAGCAGGGAGCTTTACGCTTCTTTCAATGCTGTTGGCGGGAGCTTTTTGCCAGATGAACAAGCCTGAATTGAAGCATTACTTCATTACAGTTGTACCACCGCTGATTACTCGTGACCACCAGTAATACTTATGTTAGCTTGTTCATCTGGCAAAAAGCTCCCGCCAACAGCATTGAAAGAAGCGTAAAGCTCCCTGCTGGTGTAACAGAGGAAACATATTAGGTGAAACCGAGGGTGACTAAGGGTGAGAGGGGGTTGTGGGAAGGTGACAGGGAACAGGAAAACATTGACGGTGGAGGTTAGGGGTAGGAGGATCAGGTTTCTATATGCACACTCAACAGCGAGGTGCGAAGCACTGAGCATCCTATATATGTGGCTGGCGGGCGAAATGGATATCATTCCTTTTTGCGGCTGAGGTTTTTTGGCGGGCCGGGTTTTACAACGGAGTTGTTTTTTGGGGTTCACCTTACCGTAACCTCCCTTCAGAACAGTTCATTTTCTCCCCTGGGGGCTTTCAATAGGCCTTTCATTGGTCCCTTTGACCTCAACGACAGAGTTTACTAACTTCCCATTCCCCCGCTCATTCGTTTTTCCCCAAGTAGCTCTCTTTTAAACGTGACGCCTGCTAAACCTCCTTGATCCACGTTTCTCTATATCGTCGAGAAAACTTGAATGATGGCGTTTATTACACTTCTAGAATGCACTTGAAACGCAACCCTTTCCCGCCAGGTCGCAGCAGAGTTCAAGATGTTTTTGAATGGGACAAGCCGGTTAGATACTAGTACTTCTAACTGGGGCTCTAACTAATAATTGTCCTGCATACGCAACGGAGTAGTTTTCCTTTGTTTTTCTCATACCACTGGACATGACTCTTCTTAAAGTCAGACCCGTAACTTCCTTTTAATTTTTCGTTTTAGCTTCTATAAACTTCTGTAAAAAAAAAAAAAAAAAATAAAAATAAAATGTAATATTACTTCTTCTACTTTTCCTCACCTGGGTCTTTTAATAGGCCCCTTTGACCTCATCGACGGAGTTTGATAACTTTCGATTCCCCAGCTTTTTTGTTTTGAGCTCTGTTTTGAGTTCTCTAACCCTCCTTCATCAACTTTTTCCTTTTATCGCCAAGAAAACTTTAATAAAATAAGTACAGCGGCTTAACAACGCCATGTATTAGACTACTACGAGTATGTTGCAATTGAAAATCGAGCCTATTGGAATGAAGTTTGTACTATGATGCATGAAGTTTGTAATAACAGGAGGCACTAGCGACTACTATTTTAGAAACATTATATAAGTGGTGACCATAATTTTAAAACTAAAAAAGTAGGAGTCATCCTCAAGGGAAAAACAAATTAATGAGATAGCATACTTTTTGTTTCTTTCCACAGCGTTTTTAAAATAAAACTTACGTACCTACCTAAAAGTTACTACCTAGGTTTGGGTAAAAACCCTTGGAAATACAACCACAAAATAAATGTAGGACCTATTCTTCCTTTTCAGGAGTTCGAAAATACGGAAGGAGCCAGACGTAAGCATTAACTGTGTCACCGCTGTAATTATATCCCTTATCCTCGCATTCATCAATCATTAGGAATGTTGAGGTATCAACTAGGCTACTGCAACTCTTATTATCAATAACAGTAATATTGAAAAAACCGAATACATAAATGTTCTGACTCCTATGTGTCTTGGCAATGTTGGGTTGGTTTGTTCCATTTGCTAATTAGTTTTATGGCGCGCTATTCGAGAATATTCCCTCAGGTGATCTCGTACTAGGTTACATAGCGATGGATTTTCTAAGGCATCAGTTCCGACGCGGTTCCCTCACTGACAGGCACTCTATACAATGATCTGAGGACATACCAATGGTAGGTTCCTTTCACAAGCAACCCTAAGACCTTTCAATTTTCTCTCAAAGAATTATGAAGGCAGAAGTAATTATTATAGCACTGTGTGGTTTTGAACCCGTGACGTGAAGGGAGAGTGTTCTGGGAATATTATGGTCTTTTCTCTGAGGAATCGGAAGGTTTTATTATCCCTTCGTCTGCTTCCCCTTCACCCGTTTAGAGTAGGAAGAACGGTCTGAGGGCCCGCCCTGTCGGTAGAATGGGGACTATTCATCTCGAATCCTCTACCTTTATTTAATTATCATTGGTTGCATTGTTAATTAGGACGCTGGGGCATAACAATAAATAACACAAGGGGTTGTAAGCTTAGGTTATTTGTTCGTTACTTAGAGAACTCGCTCATCAGGTGGCAACTGATCAAAATGTTGCCACGAAAGTTTTTCTCACATGAGACAATTATCCCCTCTAACAATTGTCATTTTATTCGCCTTTTTCACCAATATCACACTCACTGTTTATTATAGCAATTAATAAATATGCATAATAATCATAATAATCATGATGCATAATAATCATGATTTAATTACTTGAATATTTCGTGATTTCAGGGAGATGCAAGGCAGAGACGTGCATGATGGAAAGCAGCGGTACGGGCGAACTCGGGGGGACCTGCACGTGCCGCTGCTTGCCTCATCTGCCCGTCTTCAGAGAAGACTTGCAGGTCTGCGTCGACGACATCCACGGTAATACATCAATAATATTAATTTACCAAACTTCTATGCATGTGGAAACTAGAATATGTGAATCTACATTCGAGGCGGGCAAGGAAACCAGGGATAAAATACTAGCATACACTATACCATCATTATCTTCGAGTGTACACACGTACAGCTAGAAGATTACAATTTAATTTGAATAGCAATTAAACTTATATCTTTGTCTGCGCAATAGTCCATATTTAGACATCACTTTCTTCACAACATTTATCAAGATTTTCACGCCACTGTTTCTTGTGTTATCTTTTCATAGTTATTTTCTGATTTACCCCAAAAATATGAGTTATACAAAAGCTCAGCTCTGCGAATCTAGGTCAAGGGGGGTGATCGACGTTCGGTTTCTTAACTAGTTGTAGAATCCTTTTTGTAGAATGAGATTTAGTTTTGCAAGTTCGATTTCTGCTACAAACGAGAATTTATACACATCAAAACATGTATGAATGAGTATAGAAACTAAAACTTTTTCCGACGGAATAATTTGTCAGAATCAAGCTATTCTGCATGATGGCAGTTCCTTGATTCGTCAAACGTTGTAGGAAGATGTCGATATCACATTCGACGAGTATATACTTCCCGGTGAGTTCCAGACCTGCAAGCGACTCCCGTAACGAGTTCCCACACCACACTGCTCCAGTTTCCATTGAGTTATACGTCATTGAAGAAATTATACATCATGCTGTAACTTTTGTACAAAATAAACCATTCGACAGACGTTGTAGAGCATGGGAGTACCCGGAATTGTTCCGTTTTTCGGAAACTCTCACCATCTCCATCGTTAAGACAGTCGCCGGACTAGAAGAATGTTACACCACACACAGACATGCCCCAGACGTGGGAACTACAACAAAGGTCATAGCATTATCAATCATCTGAGACCACACCTAGATTCATCATGCTCCCATATCTCTTAAACACAATATTATGAACCCACAGTTAGTTTACATACAGTCTTGATAAAGGAATTAGCCCATGATTCACTAAAGGATTCCATTAGTTGTTGTGATTTTCCTAACTGCAATTGTTAGCAACACGCTAGATGTTTAACCCTTAGGACTCTGCGCCCCTTTATCTTCCACTTTGTACCACGTGCGTTTCAACATCTTCCGATTACTTTTATTTGCGATATAAACATGTAACCAAAATTTACCCGTACCTAAAATAAATAAATATGCAACTTACAACTTTTTGCAATTTTAATTGATAAAATCGGAACTCAAGAAACATTATAATATGCACATCTTAGAAAAATCACTTTTATGGATGAAGATGACTAGTCTCGTGAGAATCATTAGCGAATAGAATATAGCAAGTTACCTACATGCGAGTAGTAGAGGAAAGGAAAAGACTGGTCGTTGTAGAGGGACTCGAAATTCATAAGACCAATACATTCAGTCTTCATATTCTTCAATTTCTCTTGAGCAAGTCTCGCAAGTGGTGGCAGATTTAGAATGAATCTTTCTTACAGACTGAACTAGTGTTGCTTTGCCAAGAGACGGTCGTGGAGACTAACCTGTTTATGGCGGTGAAAACGAAGAAGAACTAGCAATTAATACTATCCACTGCTTTCACTCAACATCTATGAGATGTCTCTCTACGTGTGTGCAATATTGGACATGCTCATTAAAGGAATGATATGAAGTTAGAAAATCGATTGGGTAGTTAGAAATCGACAAACAAGTGAAAATACCAAAGAAATATTTTTCCGTCAGGCGTAATTGTGATACCCAATATTAACTGTTACAAGCACCCTGGCGCCAAAAGCTTTACAATAATTGCTGAGGGCTCCACGTATCCAGCAGAAATGTTTGAAGGAATACTGTTTTTAGCGTTTTTGTCACCCACAACACTGTTTTCAAAACTATCAATCAATCGTGTATCAATCAATCAATCGTGTATCAATCAATCAATCGTTTGATGTTCGAGAATTTGACTACAAATATTCTGTAATCGTTCGAGAGGGTCTTCTCCGAGTGGGAGCTAGTCGGATACTAGCATAGCAATACCAGGTAGGTCCTAGTCTCGTCAATTCTCCAATCGGTTTCCGTGTTTACTACGAACGCCGGCAATAATTGATATCAAGAAATACTTACCAGCAGTTCATCGAAACGTACCTACTTTTTTCCCAAGACACGGAAAGTATCTCAAAACAAAAACTCGACACCACAAAACCATGTGTTTGTTGTTTGAATCGGCTAATTCCCAGTTTGGATTTTTCAAACTGCCAATTCGGCTCAGAGTGTTACCGTTTAACTCACACTGTTTTCGATGATGTTTTTCTCCAGTTCAGCGTAGGGTGGAGGTCGGATTTCGTAATTATTCGATGTTTGGATTGTCCGTAAAATAACGACTAAAATAAGAATAATATTGTAAATCGAACAATTTTAGTATTTTTTCAATCGTACTCCGTTTTAAATGAAGATTGTCCGAAGTTAGTTCCAGAGTTGGACGAAGACTGAGAAGTTGGTAAGTTTAACGGAATAGGAACGGGCAATGGGCACCACGAAAATCGGTTCAGTCAGGTAAATAAAAGTTTCTACTCGTGGGTAGGTACTTCTGTAAGACTGGATCATTTGTAGTTAGTTGTTTTGTTCCTTTCAAAAAGCCTCTTTCTCCCTTTGAATCGATTTCTTTTCCTAGTTGGAACTTTCATGTAGATCCGGTACCCTCTTCAAAATAACACACCTGTTAGAATGGAGTCTCTCCGATTAGTCGCTCCGAGCAGTAAAGGATCGGCCGCTGGTCACGGTATATTTGAATCAGCATTATACTCCCTACGCTAATAAATATACCTACCTCTCGACCATGACAGTATTCTATTTCTATTCATAATCACAGTATATTAAGTATGTTCGTTAGTCATTTTCTCCCTTGAATATCTCCATATGTCGCCAGATCAGGATCTTGGATCCCGCTAATGAACCGGACTTCCCTTCCCAGAATAGGACTTACGAGGATTGACGACGTGAGAGAACCTACTGTACTCTGAATGGATTCATTTTAAGGTTAAGTCACGTCCTTTACGCAACAGCCCCTTTAGTAGTGAATCGTCCGTGGAAAAAGTTGATGGTCCTCCTTCCAACTTTCTTTGATTAATTATAGCAATGAGGGAAAGGCGGCAGTTGGGCTCAAAGCGGGAGAGCAGGAAGTGTGATGACGATTTGCAGCGAAGTCCGTGCAAACCCATCACCTTGGACCTGACCTCTCGACCAGTACAACCAGTTTCGAGGGTCATCCTCATACACACTCAGCTCGCCGATAAATTTGATCGAACACAGTGAAAGTTTTTTAGGATAATTCATTCACGGAATCGGAAAAGTGGCTTTTTGATAGTCGAGTCCACCGTCCGTACAGTTGTTCCACGAGATAGGAACACGTATTCCTAAACCAGAAATAGCTTTTTAGCAGTAACATTCTCAACAAGGCTTTAAAAACTAAAAACCACGTTAATCAATTATTGATACCTGGACGTATCATTAGCTTAAAATGTTTGCTTAGGAATGAATAGTTGAAGAGATCACTGTGGCGTGGGCTTCAACAAAATGTCTTTACGGAATATGATATTCATGTCATTAGCTGCAATAGTGTCATATCACCAAATTTGATGCTTCGAGGTAATTGAACTTTGAAAACCATTTGAACTTTCATTTATTCTGCTACGAATTTCACAAAGCCAGTTTTTAAAGCTCAGAAATTAGAGCTTTAAAAACTCTCTTCGTGAAATTCGTTTTCAAAATACTCGAACACAGCAATTTTTCGGTTATTTTACAGAACACGACTTGACATAAGGATTTAGGGGCATTTCTTTGGTCGATTCCAATGGTTCGTTATCGAAGATAATAAACCAAAAGGTTTAAATCGTTCCATTGCAGAAGACAATTCGGTGGATTTCAGGTGGATGATATTTCATTATTTTTTCACCTCGTCATCAGCAGTTATGAGGCGTTATGGATTCCTAATTTTATTTACCTCCGGTTTTGTTAGTGTAAAGACTGAACATTTTTGGTGAAAGTTGGCAGATGCAGATAGTTTGCATAAATTATATGCATAATGGCGACGGAACGATCACAAGTTCAACCGAAAACAAGAAATACTCGTATCCGTAAGATTGATTGACAATAAGAAATGTCGTGGCATAGGAAGGTATTTGAACGGTCTCGATTGGTACCTAATTCCATAAGGTGCCAGACAACATTATCTCGAACCCCTCATTTTCTAACACATACCCCTCATTTCTCATGTGTCCGTCGAGAGAAAATTTCTGAAACATATCACGAGGTGCCTCAGCATCTAATTTCTGAAAACCGATAAGGAAACTCAGAATACCGGAACATCGGTGATTTGGGAACTGATTGGTTGGTAGGCTGGGATTTGTAAAGCAAATCGGCGGGAGGGGAATGGAACACCGCCTGGGGCGAAGTGTGGCATCCTCGTTGATGGTCAAAACAGCTTTCAAGCATCAGTTTTTATGAAAGTGCTGCGTTCAAATACGTTCAATTCGTCCAGTAAACACACTTTCGAGGTCATAATAATGCAGCGATCCCCCTTCGAGCTTTCACTCGCCACTCGGTACTTTTAGTTCCATTGATGAACTATTCTTCGAATCAAGAGGCTGGTGGGAAGAGCCTTCCGCCGCCCTAATCCGGCGGAACGATCTGAGAGAAATGTGAGCTCTTTAGAGCCAACCTATCACTTACACCGTCCTTTGCAATCTGTCGCGGTGATGGTAGAGTTGAATGATGCAGTTTAGAAACGTTCTAAGTAGAAATATCTCGTACATTGACCAGAACACCACACGTTGAAATAAATAGTGCAAACCATTATCAGGTCAAGATCGAAACATCAAAAAATCATAGAAAATATTAGTACGTCTAGTTGTGAACTGCTCATTATTATTTTCAATGATAAAGACTGAATTTGCCAAAGCGCTTGCTGATTGATCAATCGTCCAGCTGTAAACAATCAGCGTCAAACAATATTCATATACATTAGAAGCAATTTACGATCATGAAGGACAACATAATATTCGATATAAAGAAGTGAAATGGTTATTTAATGTAGTATTACGTAATTATGATATCATTTAATGAGATGAATTCATGGTAATTTATTGTAACATTATCCTCCAGTTTTTATAATAACTAATACTATGCCATAATCATATTTAATATCAATTAAAATGAAAAACAATAATTGACGCTTTCCTAGCCTGGACATTAAATTCTTGACACAACGGTTTATTATCTATTATGTGCAGATCAACCTCCTGTCTAGATAACTAAATGATTGAATAATGATTATTATGAATTATAATTAATTATTGATAACTATTATCAGTATCACCTGTTAATAATTATTGTTAGTTAATATTAATTCGTATTAATTATTATTAATTCATGATTTAATCGCATCATTCACCCGCATGTTTTCGAATTTCGATCTGCTCCAACTTTGAGCCCTCATTGTGAATGACTGGCTGTTCCGGAGGAACTACTCAAATGGAGGAAGAGTAAGCACCCACAGAGCAACCAGTCTTCGAGGCAGCAGCGGATAAGTGACCAATAGCAGCAACTGGGTGGCACGGAACATATGGTTTTGAGTTGGAATGTAAGCGGCATTAACAATTTACACAACTTGATAGGAGAACAATTTTCATTTTTGTGCAGTTTTGATTTCATTTGTCTTCAGGAAACTTGGGCGGAAAAAAATATTGATTTGCCAATGCAGTTGCAACAATATAATTTGATTGAGTCATATGCTAGTCGTACACATAACGTAGGAAGAGCAAAGGGTGGCCTCTTAACGTTGGTTAGAAATAATCTCGGTGCTGTGGAAGTCCTGAAGAAATCTAGATTTTTCATTTTCGTAGCTGTAAAAAAGCTCAAATTGGTAATAGGGAACGTGTATATGAACACAAAAGATGTATCAGTTACTTTTTTTGAATAATTGTACGTCTTGCTGAATTCTCTTACCTTGGATTGTCGGGATTATGACATTGTTATCATTGGAGATTGGAATGCTCGGGTTGGTGCATTAAACCAGGGGGAGGAGGCAGTGTTTCAGGGCACCTCTTTTTCCTCGCATAGAAAAGCTATGGACTCAAAGGTGGATGGTGTTGGACGGAAGCTAGTTGACACTATGGAGGAGTACGGCTTTATGATGGCAAATGGGCGAAGTAGAAGCGACCAGGAAGGTTGTCTGACTTTTTTGGGAGTACACGGGCAGAGCACTATTGATCTGTGCTGGCTCAACAACAATACATTGAAGAGGGCATCCGATTTTTCAATCCGGAATAAGCTAGGGATTGTGACCGAACACTCTGAATGCTGTTTATCCTTGAATCACGGGAATGAGAGGATCGGTGGGATTAGGACAAAACGAGTTCAGTGTACTACTGTTAAATGGGATCCTTCCAAAGCTAAGCTCTTCCAATCAAGCATATTGTGGGTTCGTGGATTACCGAAACGCATTTGGGTCACTACCTCATGAATTGCTGTGGGGCGGAATGGCTGAATTGGGGATTCGAGGAAGGATTTTGGAGGTTCTGCGAGATTTGTACTCTAAAGCTAAGATAGCCATTAAAGCTGAAAACTCGACGACAAAATTCCATAAAGTTGAGCTTGGAATTTTGCAAGGAGATTCGCTCTCACCGTTGCTCTTCAGTCTCTACATACAAGGCCTCGAGCAATTCATGAGGAATAGAGGATTGACTGGGATAAATGTCGGAGGACATTGCGACATATTAATCCTTATGTTCGCAGACGATATAGTCGTATTTGGACACAGCCGGGTTGACATAGGACGAAAAATGGAAGCTTTGGAATAATATTCAGTGTCATTGGAATTGGCAGTCAACCCGAAGAAAACCAAAGAGGTCCGTTTCAGTAAGGGCCCTCCTCCTACTGGTGAGAACCACATTATGCTAACCAAGGACCGCATCGATTTCGCACAAGAGTACACCTACCTCGGAGTCCCCTTCTCCTCCTCTGGCGTATTCCACAAAGCTAAGGAGGGATTCAAGGCCAAAGGATTAAGAGCTTGGGGTAGCGTCCGTCAGGTCTTGGCGATGGGGAGGTGCAGTAGTTGGGAATCCACGTGCAGGTTGGTGGATGCTATGGTCTCGTCGGTTGTTCTGTACAGCAGCGAAATTTGGGCATTACGCTATCTCGACGAACTGGATTTAGTCCAAACAAGGATTTTCAAGAATCTCTTGACTCTCCCGATGTCTACCCCAAACTACATGGTCCGAGCTGAGACTGGAAGACTGAAGTTGGGAGTTTTCGTCGTTGAAAGGGCGCTCGGTTGGTGGGAGGCTTTGCTGCGTATGAGTCCGAAAAGATATCCTCGTGCATGCTATAACCGACTCCTGTCTACCTCTAACGTGGCTAAGAGCAACGACAGATTTAACTGGGTCACTCACTTGAAAAAAGTAATTCTTAAGCTTGGGTATGCCTCTCTGTGGGAAAGCCAGAATGCGGAGGAAGTTGCCAAAAAAAAAAAAAACAAGCCGTACTCAACAGCTTTGCAACGACGGTGGCTTACGAGAGGGTAATCTGTTCGTCGTACAGCCAGACTTACCTTTCCACGATCGATGGCTACTCGTCCCTGCTGGGTTACCTGAACTGGGACATCCCATTCGACGTCAAACGTGTGATTGCCCAGCTAAGACTGAGGAGGGAGACTAGCCTTCGCATTTATCATAAAGGGGTTGTGTGGAATGTTGACGCAGGTTCCGCATGCATTCTTTGTAATACACAGGAGGTCGAAAATATCGAACACATTTTTTGCAGCTGCCCTCACTTAAAAAACGAAAGAGTTCATTTTGGTTTATTATCTTCGATAATGAACCATTGGAATCGCCCAAAGAAAAAATTTTTTTAACCCCCCCTCAAAATTTGTCGGTTTACGTTTCAAGATACGTAGATTCAGAAAATCGAATAAAAAAAAATCCGTCCGTACGCCGTCCCCCGTACGCCGTCCCCCGTACGCCGTCCCCCGTACGCCGTCCCCCGTACGCCGTCCGCCGTCCGTGCCACTTTGCCCAGTTAGCGTTGAGCTAAAATTACGAAATTTGGTTTCTGGGTTTGGACCAGCCCCACAATGATCCTCGAAACTTTTCATAACCCTAGGTCGAGGGGAAGGGGTTCAAAACGAACTTTGAAATTTCGACAATGTCATATCTCTACAAATTCTCATGAAACGGTGTAATTTTTAGTTCACTTTTGAATGACCTGAAAAATTACGAATCTTTTAAGACCAATTGGATTTTTTTGCGACCAGCCGTTCGTTCACAGTGACCGCGCAAAAGTTTAGGAAAAACACTTAACTTTCGCGTCGAAAACGGCCGTTATGTGACCCAACCCCCAGACGCCCAGAATAAAACTACCTTTTTTCATCTTCCCGGTAAACTACAGTCTAGAAATTTTAACCGTGAGTCGGGGATAGACCACATTGCAATATTCACTCGGTTTCTCATTTGTAAAATTGTTTAAATAATACCTTTTTGTAATAATACAAATTAAATTTTGATGATGAGCTATTGACTTGAAATTTTAAAAATAGGTCAGAACTGGATCACAATGCAATATTCACTCGGTTTCTTGTCTGTAAAATTGTTTAAATAATACCTATTTGTTCAAACAAATTAAATTTTGATGATGAGCTAGATACTTGAAATTTTAAATATAGGTCAGAAATGGATGACATTTCAATATTCACTCGGTTTGTATGACATGGTATGAGTATGGTATATTATTGTATGTATGATTTGGTATAATACAGTATGGTATGATAGGAAAGAAATTCGTATGGTATGGTATGAGTACGGTGAGAATATGGTATGGTGCCGATTTGCAATACAGTCTGGTATAGACAGAAGGGTGATCTGCACAAGGAAGATAATAAACCGTTGTTTTACGTTGAATTTTTCCCAAACTTCTTGCGCATTTTGATACTCAGATACTTCTACGTTTTGTTTATTTAGTGTGCTGTAAAATTTTTCAATAGGAGGTAGAGATGTTTCATCGTACTTTTCTAAACAATCCATGTACTCATAGGGGTAAGCTAGTTTCCTTTTCAAAAGTTCCGATTTCTCCGGGCTGAAATGTTTTTCTAATTCTTTAAATTGATCTTTCGTTAAATTTCCTACTAGTTTTTCCAAAGAGCTTGCTAGAAATTTGTACTAATCTACGAATCTTATTTCAATTTTATTCATTACTGGGTTTCCTTTCTTATCCAATTTTCCAGAGTCGTACCTGAGAATTTTGGAAAATGAAATGTACTTTTCCTCAGTATTTGGAATCAATCGTATTTCCCCTTCATCCTCTCCGAGTTGTTTCGCGAATAGGTGGGCATCGTAACCAGCTAGATTGTGGAAAAATACTGGTACGAATCTCGGGCATTGATACTCCAAATTACACAGAGAATGGGCGGCACCTCTACATTCTCCTGACAAATGGTCATGGTCAACCGCTCGACTTTTATTCATATCGATATTTTGTTTCAATTCCGTCAATTCCGTTTGTATTTTTGTTGCATTACTTTCATCTCCTTGCAAATGAAAGTAGACCAAAGCTTTTTCCTTTACCTCGAGTACATTTTCAAGCAATGGAGGCAATTCGTTAAAACCTCTCTCGCAAATGTGACAAGCTTTAGCATTTTTGAATTCTTGTTTCTGTTCGTCAGTCAAAGGTTTCATTGGCACAATTTTATCGTAATATTCCTTAGCAATGTGTAAAACATCCTCTTTCAGTTTCTGGTAAAATACTTTTGGAGAATCTGGACCAGAATATTCGACTGGAGGTTTATAATATCCGTTGGAATACTTTATGTAATATGAAAAACTGCTAGCTTCGTGTTTTTGGATTTTATTAGTGAACGCCTTAGTTTCATCAGGTTGACAAGTATGGAGTGTCTATAATTTTTGAATTGTAAAATATTATCATAAGATTCTGGTAATTCCACCTTAACAGCTTTATGAACTCCGCAATATTCTTTATGGTCGTTTAGTTTATCCTGAGTTCCAAAGCTATTCAAGCACATTTTACACAAGTACCTTCGTTTGTGGTGTTTTGTTAGTTGACTATGGCCTACCAGTTTCCATAGATCTTTGATCCAGCAGTAATGTTCAGTTTCCTCGTTTTCCAAGTACAACAAGTCAATGTGCCTTTCCTTTTCATCTTTCGTTATTTCCAAGGGAACTATAGTATTTTGGTTTATTATCTTCGATAATGAACCATTGGAATCGCCCAAAGAAAAAAAAATTTTAACCCCCCCTCAAAATTTTTTGGTTTACGTTTCAAGATACGTAGATTCAGAAAATCGAATAAAAAAAAATCCGTCCGTCCGCCGTACGCCGTACGCCGTACGCCGTCCGCCGTCCGCCGTCCGAGGCACTTTGCCCAGTTAGCGTTGAGTTAAAATTACGAAATTTGGTTTCTGGGTTTGGACCAGCCCCACAATGATCCACGAAACTTTTCATAACCCTAGGTCAAGGGGAAGGGGTTCAAAACGAATTTTGAAATTTTGAAAATTCCATATCTCGAAAAATTCTCATCAAACGGTATGTTTTTTATTTCATATTTAGATAGAGTTTGTTCCGTAGAATTTTTTAAGACCATCCGCAGCTTTGTACGACCAGCCGTTCGTTCACAATTACGGCTCAAAGATTGTGCCTCACAACCCGATCGTGAATCAAACTGTTGAAATACAGGTCCATTTTCATACTAACAAGCTCTTTGGAACATCATATGGCTTAAGTGATGTCGAGTTTGTTGTTCTGAGGTGCGTTTCGTGCTACGGAAATGAAGGTAATTTCGAATGTTTGTTGGTAGGTACTTCTTTTATAGAAAAATAATTTTTCTATAAAATAATTATTATTACCGACGTAGTATTTAAAACCCCAGAATTATATCGTATTAATTAATCATAATTAATAATAATTATTATTAATAATAAATACGAATTATTAATACCTAACAATAAATTACAATAATTTTCACTAGGTACTTGATAAAATTAATTTTATAAAACTAATTTTAGTGATAATTGATAATAATAATTAATCTAACATTTAGGATTTAGACATTTAGACCTAGTGATCTAGACAGAAGGGTGATCTGTACAAAGAAGATAATGAACCGTTGTGTCAAGAATTTGCAGAGTTTTTTTGGTTCGGCCAGGTTAAGTGAGGAATACCTGAAAAAGTGCTTATTATGCTGTCTGAACAAGGACCTTGTCTTTAGACTATATAATTTCACAATGACTTATTTAAAGCGTAGGAAGTTCTTAGAAGAATTGCTGGTGGACATAGGCTTACTACATTGAAAATCCACTTTGAAAGTTTATGTTTATTCATGAAGTACTTAGTTTAATTTCTTCTGTTTGTTACTCGTGTCTTTGTGGCAAAATATTGTACTATGTCTGCGAACTCCTTTGTTGTAAGGGTCGCTGCTACCCATAATAGCGAATAAACCATTGATTGATTGATTGATTGACTGGCTGTTCTTAAAAACCTCCGGACGGTCTTAAACAATTTTAAATACTAAACTCTATTTCAATGTGAACTAAAAAAAAAAATCCATAGTCATGCTTGAAGGACTTGCGTCCATGAAGAACATCTCAAGTATCAACCACGATCCTCCGCTTCAAAGTGCGCCAGTTTGAGAACGGATTAGAATATCGCAATTCTGATTTCACCATCGTGTTCAGCATAAAAAAAGAATAAAAATAATAATAATAAAAAATATAAAACCTCTATGAATCCTCTCGTATGAATCCTGAGAGCCTTGATTGCTAGTTATGAAGTATGACGTATCCTTAGAGAAAAGTGGTAGCAGTACAAGCTGAAGTCTGTTCAACCCAACCAAACAGATCGATCAATTTATATTGGATTTGGTGGGTATCGGATATCATCACCCACTCAACGTGACACGTAGTAATTAGAGACCACCTAATCACACTCAACCATCACAACCTCAGAAGTTCGGATATTTTCATTTCGAGGCAACAGGACACGACTGACCACGTCGTTCGCCAAAGACACTAGTTTTCTAAGGCCGAAAATTTACGTCTTTAAATCTAATTTATCGATCAGACGTACATTAAATAGAGTATTAATTGCTAACAACCAACAACCTTCAACCCATCTGGAAAACACTTTAGCATGATATCTAGGGACGCGGGAGCGTCCCGCCCGCCAAGAAACCCGAAGCCCTGAAAACCGAAGCGACTGAGACACTGATTACGCGACGGAACTAGTTGGGGTTTTCACCCTACCATAGCTAGGTCCCCTGAGTGTCTCGAGAGTTGATTTTTTGTACACCAACTCTCCAGGGGCACGTGAGGACGTAAAACAAATTTCAGCTCTTGGGAACATCAGGTGTCGGGGGTATAACAATTTTAAAACCACTATTTTTCACGTTTTTCGTGTTCTTCTTCTTCTTCTTCTTCTTCTTCTCGTTGTTGTTGTTGTTGTTGTTCATTGACGGGGCTACAGCCCAGCAGACAAATCGGATCGAGCTGAAATTTTGCACACACGTTTGTTATGCTCCAAGGGAGTGCCTTTTGACCATTTTTTCTCCCTCCCCCCATTTCCCCCCCAATTAGGGGGGAAATAGTGTTTTTTAGGAATTTCAAATGGTCATAACTCCTTCAAAATTGAAGCTTTTTCAGATTTTCTTTTTTAGTTGTGTTCAGCTTTTCAAACTGTTTAATTTGAGATCAAAAAATGCTTCCTAAGAGGAAAAATAAAGGAGTTATGGTGATTTTTCTATTTTCAACAACAACTGCCGCAAATATTGATGAAAATTGGTGCGGTTGGTCTTAAAATGTCCGCTAGGTTGTCTAGAATATGCTCAATAATTTTGAACTAAATCTCAATCGATTTGACTAATCCACAGCCAAAAATACGTGAATAAATTCCACATCTACTGATTTGGCTAATTTCCGAAAACATCAAAGTTGAACGGTGGTCAGAAAAATTGTCGTAGAGTGGCGCCTGTTTTAGGATCGATAGGAAATTTTATGGGCTTTCGAATGAGCGCACTTTGTCACTTTTCCCAACGGTTCTCGAGTTATTCGCGATTTTTGGTATAAAAACGTGCGTTTTACCAGTTGCAAACTTTCTCTTTCCTCTTTCTCTTCGACACCAATAATTACAATTATTGTAATGATTCTCAACAACAAAAATTTGCACAATCCCCAAGAAAAAATGCAACCAATTTTCAAAAAATTTCTAATTCAAATTTATTCAAATTTCTAATTCTTTCTATTTTTTAAATTTAATAATAAGAATAATTGTATTAAATTTTAATAATTGTTTTTAAATTGTTGATTGTTTCAATTAATCGAAAATTTTAAAACTAATATTTAACCAATTCGCAAAAATTTTAAAACTACTTATTTTTCAAACACATTTCAGATAACAAACAATAATTTCCAAAAAATAATTATTCTTGTCACAAAAACAAGAAACAAAAAGGCAAATTAGTAGGCGTACTAATTTTAACATGAATAATGTTTTTGCGGTGGCCTACCAGAGTTGAAAAGCGTAACGAAGTTTAAGTCACGAAATTATGTCACGAAGATTTTTAATGATTTTCACGTACAACCGAGCCGTTTCTAGGGAAATGAAACTTCTTTAGTTTTCAACGGACAAAAATCGTTCTCCATTCGTTGGAAAGCCTTTAATTTATGCATAAATTATATACTGCCAAAATCACTGTAAATATCGAAGAAGCTGAGATACAGCCCTGAGTAAATAAAAAAACTAATAAATTTTCCGCACATTTCTTAATATTTTCCATACAGACAAAGAAAAGAGATAAGGAAAAGGGGAAACGGGACGCAAAAACATTATTCATGTTTTGCATAGCAAATACCTCGTTCTATACAAAGTATAGAAGAGAAAAGATCCGGGGGGTCCAGGGGGGCTTGCCCCCCTGGCGAGGCGCGAAGCGCCGAGTTTTACTAAATTTTGACTAGGATAAAACTTCATTTAGAAAAACATTTACTAGTTACCTCGTAGGTACTTTTGTATTGTATAAGTTGTTGAACCGTATTGTATAAGTACCACTCGAAAACTAGCCATGCAAAAAGATGTGATATCCCCCCAAAAACAACTCCGTTGTAAAAACTGGCCCGCCAAAAAACCTCAGCCGCAAAAAGGAATGATATCCATTTTGCCCGCCAGCCACATATATAGGATGCTCAGTGCTTCGCACCTCGCTGTTGAGTGTGCATATAGAAACCTGATCCTCCTACCCCTAACCTCCACCGTCAATGTTTTCCTGTTCCCTGTCACCTTCCCACAACCCCCTCTCACCCTTAGTCACCCTCGGTTTCACCTAATATGTTTCCTCTGTTACACCAGCAGGGAGCTTTACGCTTCTTTCAATGCTGTTGGCGGGAGCTTTTTGCCAGATGAACAAGCTAACATAAGTATTACTGGTGGTCACGAGTAATCAGCGGTGGTACAACTGTAATGAAGTAATGCTTCAATTCAGGCTTGTTCATCTGGCAAAAAGCTCCCGCCAACAGCATTGAAAGAAGCGTAAAGCTCCCTGCTGGTGTAACAGAGGAAACATATTAGGTGAAACCGAGGGTGACTAAGGGTGAGAGGGGGTTGTGGGAAGGTGACAGGGAACAGGAAAACATTGACGGTGGAGGTTAGGGGTAGGAGGATCAGGTTTCTATATGCACACTCAACAGCGAGGTGCGAAGCACTGAGCATCCTATATATGTGGCTGGCGGGCAAAATGGATATCATTCCTTTTTGCGGCTGAGGTTTTTTGGCGGGCCAGTTTTTACAACGGAGTTGTTTTTGGGGGTAGTTCTTTCTTTAGTAAGATATCTTTCAAACCAAGGACTCCACTGACGCTCTCAATTGCCGTCTTGGAACCTACACTCGCGAATCGTGCTCATTTTTCGGGTATTTCGGTTGATTAGTGCCTAAATCTCAGGCCCCGTACGGATCACCATCGATAAGAGCTAGGTACAGATTGTGCTTTGACCTGCGCATACTCCGTCAGATTTTATCGAAAAAGACGCTCCTCACTGGATGCGATGATTCATTAGAAGACAGCAGTGTGGCATTATTTTCTGAGCAGATCACGAAAATCGTAAAATACAGACAAGTGTATTTGGCCATGTTCACTCAAGAGAGAATGTCTCTTCATTTTTCTCTAACTCTGTCGTTCTTTTCCACGTTCAGAGATATAGAAAGGGAGAGTCTTTGGCTCTTACATCAAAATAAACTCCCATATTTTCATAACTCCAACATCTTCTTTAATTCATAAATAAAAAGAAGGTGTGGAAGTCCTATTTGTTCGGATGGAAGTTCTATTTTAAAAAGGGCAGTTGAAGTTCTAGTCCCTGGAAGTTGGAATGAGGTGGAGACCTTTCATTTCGATGACAGCTTATATTATATTATTATTATTAGCTCATATTATTATATTGTTGGAAGGAATTTACAAACATTAGAGATCTGCTTTGTAGGTACTTGATATTCAATACAAGAAATGGAGAAACTCATACCTAATATTTTATGGATTACATGGCGTGGATTAAGTTGAATAATTCACTATATCAACACTGAGCTAGAATACCACAAGTGTTCGTGGCCCAGGAAGAACGCGTGTGCTTACAGTCGACCCCAGATAAATTCGTTGGCGACCTACACAGTTTTATCCTCATCCATATTTAACCTCATTTCGCACATTTAAGCTGTCGAATGTTGATGTGCGTTTCAAGGATATTGCTTCCAAACACAAACACATTAGTTAAAAACTCTGCAAATTATTGGCACAACGGTTTATTATCTTCTTTGTACAGATCACCCTTCTGTCTGGATTACTGAATGATAGACTAATTATTATTATGAATTGGTATCATTAATTATTAATAACTGTTATCAAGTAGTGTAGATTATTAATAATTTTTATACTTCATTATTAATAATTATTATTAAATATTATTTATTAACTCGATATTTGAAAACCATGTGCTGTTTGAATCAGCTGAGCCAGTTTGAAAATTGACCCGACAGGGTGCCTCGCGATTGACTCTCATGTTGACGATTTTTGATCTTCTCCAACTTTGAGCCCTCATTGTGAACGAACGGCTGGTCGTACAAAGCTGTGGATGGTCTTAAAAAATTCAAAAAAAAAAAAATAAATACACCGTTTTATCTGAATTGTTCAAGTTTTGACATTTTCAAAATTTCAAAATTTGTTTTGAACCCTTTCCCCTTGACCAAAAGTTATGAAAAGCTTCGAGGATCATTGTGGGGTTGGTAAAAATTTCGTAATTTTAGCACAACACTAACTAGGCGGACGGACGGATTTTTTTTAATTTATTTTTTTATTTTTTTTTTTTAATTCGATTTTCTGAATCTACTTATCTTGAAACGTAAACCAACAAATTGTGAGGGTGGGTTAAAAAATCGTTTTCTTTGGTCGATTCCAATGGTTCATTATCGAAGATAATAAACCAAAACGGCCACGGAAATCTAGGCAGAAGTGTTGACTAGGCGTTCTGCTTGAAATTGTTAATCATACCACTTCCGGGCTTATTATTTTATTGTAGATCTAATTGTGGACCATTATTACCAAAGCGCATATTTGACTACCCTCAACCCACCATGAAATAGGGAGTTGAAGAGACATTCTATTACATAAATCGCCGTCTACCCTTGCCACCGTGAGTCGTTCATCGCAAGGATTTTTTCCCAGCCCTTTTAGAAAACCGTAACTTGCGGTCTGTGAGAGCGATTAGCATTGGATCTCCTCTTGCCGTGAGTCCCATCAGCTGAGGAAGCGACCGACGTATCAAAATTCCCTCTATAATAATTGGAGGCCCAGACTGGATGAGCTGTGTAAAAACGGGACCGTACACCCAGTCCCTGCCTACTACCACTCCGATAACTTCGAAAATCCAACCGGTTTCGTTTTTTACTGCACTCTTGCTCCGATTACCTATATTTTTTAAATTAACTTCTCCGACCTTGTTTCGGCCGAAGGGTCCAGTTTAGAAGAATCTGGTTGTTTGTTAACCCCCAAATTAGGTCTGGTTCCGATCATTCCTGTTTATTTGATTACTTACTGTCAGTAATGAAGGATTGGAATCGACCAAGGAAAGGATAATGTAACCGCGACTACCAAATTGATGGGTTTACGTTTCAAGATAAATACAGTAGAATCTGGATAAACTGGTGTAATGGTGGGGAGAAGGACCACAGATATGAGAAATCACCGTTAAGCTGCTGATTAAAAAAAAAACCCCTTCCTTGATTGAGGCTTGATTGAAGACCCAATTTTTATAGGGTCTTTTTTATTCAGCATGAAATTTCCTTTAAGAAGCATTAATCGGCGGTAGTATTTTCCAAAATAGTGTTGTTTTGTTGACGGATTATTTTTTATTCGATTTTTTGATATCTTGTCCGTCCGTCCGTCCGTCCGTCCCACGTAAGCCATACGCCGTCAGTTGGCGTTTTGCTAAAATCCAAAATTCGATTCGGTTGGGGCAGATCAACCCCACAACATAGGTCAATAAGAAGGGAATCAATTTTGAAATTTTGGAAAATTCAAATGGAATGGTGTATTTTTCAGTTCAAATTTAAGAAGTGCTTAATTTGTAGAATTTTTCAAGACCATCCGGAGGTTTTTACAACCAGCCGTTCGTTCAGCAATGAGGGAGGGCTCAAAGATGGAATGTTCAACATTGGCAACATGAGGGTGAATCATGCGGCAGCCTGTTGGGTCAATGTTCATACTGGCCTTTCAGATTTCAACAGCACATGGTTTTTTAGCGAATTTTCGAGGAAAATGCAGCTATTGTTCTCGGTCCAAAATGTTTAAAACTCGAATTTTCGAAAAATTTCCATACCAAATCCGTTTCAGACCATTCTGAATCCACTGCCAAAAGACACAAAAGACACTGCCAAAAGACACCAAAAGGTTCGGTTACAATTAAAGACGTATTTCCCAACGTTTCGACTATTTACATTTAGTCATTTTCAAGACTAAATAAAGAGACCGAATTCATCGACGGAATCGACTAAATTCATTGAATTGTTACAACTTTGCACCGAAGAAAGAGCATTTCAGTACAACAATCAAATTTATGAACAGAAATATGGGTGTCCAATGGGGTCGCCAATCGCTCCAGTTTTAGCTGACATCTGTTTGACTTCTTGCTTGACACTGTAGTTCCTAACCTTCCATTCAGAATACCATTTCTATTCTGACTGGTTCATCTAGATGGCCGAAACCACGATGAACATGGCGGGAAATTCAAACTCGAAAATACTGTATGATGACTGGTGTGAATTGAAAACACTGTGAGCTCACGTCAGCGAGAATTACTGTCACGTCACGGCAGAGGGTGAATAGGCGTTTACTCGGCTACGAATGGAGACAAATTTCGTTATAAAACCAGTAATAGAGACATTTTACATAAAACCTGTCATTTCTTCGAAAATTCATATACTCGTATTATGTGAGTAGTCTCGTAGTAGGGAAATGAGTAGAGAGCTCATAAAATGCCGTATGCTGGTCTCAGGATGCATTAAACTTATGAAAAATAGAATTCATGAATTTGAACGTGAAAAATCCAGTCCTACAGCATGGCTATAAGAGCGAATTTTTGAAGAAATAACAGGTTTTATGTAAAATGTCTGTATTACTGGTTTTATAACGAAATTCGACATTGCAATGATATATATTACCATATATCATTGCAATATTATACCTTGTAAGAACTTTTCATGTACGTGTCTTGTCTTTTTTAAGTTTTGCTGTTACTTTGGAACATTTTACCTCATAAGCGGTCAAAGTCAATATCATGAGCTCTCGAATTCGCAATATAAATTACAACGCAGGTTTATTCAATTTTGATTAAGCGCAGTATCTTTATTTTCTTTGGATTGAACATCTAATTTTATAAGGTTAACAAATTACCTACCAAGATTAATCCGTATCTCACTAAAACCCAAACTTGTTAGACTCAACTTGTACATTTTGTACATATCAAAGGCCAAAGATGACAACGATGACGTTTCTGGCGGTTCGTGTCGTAGCTTCCAAGTTCAGAAGGCATCTAGAAAGCCCATCACCACTCACCATGCCATCCCATTTCTAACTCTTGAGAAGCCCCACGACCCTAATTCATGCGGTGAAGATAATGAGGATTAGCCGGACACCGAGAGAAGGCTTGACCGTGACAGGTCACTGAGAAGAGGCAGCCGTAAAACATCGCCGTCATGAGAAGGTGAAAAGGATGACAGGGAAAGAGACCGTCGCCGACGGGTGGTCAATGAGTGGGACCAAGAAACGACAAAAACTGCCCTCTTTCCAACACTCACCTGAAACCCGCCTCAAGTCATCACCGTTAAATGTTTGAGTTACACGTACCTAACAAACTCGTTAAATCAGCATTTTCTGAGTTGCAAGGTTCATCAGCAGATGATTCGAATGAAGCCATTCACATGGATGTATGTAGGTACCTCAGTTCCCTTCTGTACTGTCCAACAATTTTCCAATTATCCGTCTAGCAATCGCTTTTAACTTTTATCTTTTTAATAGAAATGAAATAGAACTTTTATCTTGCGTCAACGCCCAATATTCACATGGACTGCTCCTAGGGTCTGGTTCGATAAGACACATAATTATGTACCTGACGAACTTGGACTGATCTAGGGACGCGGGAGCGTCCCGCCCGCCAATAAAACCGAAGCGACTGAGACACTGATTACACGACGGAACAAGTTGGGTCCCCCCCCCCCCCCCATCTCGGCCCCTGAGTGTCTCGGGAGTTGATTTTTTGTACACCAACTTTCCAGGTGCACGATAGGACGTAAACCAAATGTAGAAAGAAAAACAAAGGATTTATGATGGTTTTCCTATTTTCAACGATGACTGCCTTAAAAATCAATCGAAATTAGTGCGGTTGGTCCTAAAATGTCTGGTAGGATGTTTAGTATATGCTCAATAATTTTGAACTAAATCCCAATCGATTTGGCTAATCCACAGCCAAAAATACGTGAATAAATCCAACATCTACTAATTTCCGAAAATATCAAAGTTGAACGGTGGTCAGAAAAATTATAGTACAGTAGCGCCAGTTTAAGGATCGATAGGACATTTAATGGGCTTTCGAATGAGTGTAACACACTTTGTCACTTTTCCCAACGGTTCTCGAGTTATTCGCGATTTTTGGTTAAAAATCGTAGATTTTACGTTCAGCAAACTTTCTCTAATCTCTTCCACACCACTTACGAGTATAATGATTCTTAACAACAAAAACATAATTCCCTAGGATAAGTTCAACAAATTTTCAACAAAAAAATTCTTTTCTTTTTTTTTTATTCAAATTTTTTTAAATTCGATTTTTTTTTTTAATTCAAACATTTTTGAATGTTTTGATGTTTTGAATTTTTGAACCATCATCAGATTAGGAAAGTATCACTGTACCAGCGCAAAAAGATGTACCAGTTGCCCGCCAAAAAACCTCTTCAGCCTCAAAAAGGAATGATATCCATTTTGCCCGCCAGCCACGTATATAGGATGCTGAGGATGTTGAGTGTGCAAATATAAACCTGATCCTCCTACCCCTAACCACCACCACAAATGTTTTCTTGTTCCCTGTCTTCTTCCCACAACCCACTTTCACCCTCCTCCGTTTCCTCTGTTGCACCTGCAGGGAGCTTTTCGCTTCGTTAATGCTGTTGGCGGGAGCTTTTTGCCACATAAACAAGCCTGAATGGAAGCATTACTTCTCTGTAGCTGTACCACCACTGATTACTCGTGACCACTAGTTGTACTTTTATAATCCTTAGACGCCTTGCTCTTGCGATGTCAGCCAGCCTGAAAAAGCTCATTACAATACTGTTGTACCACCACTAAGATTACAGTACTGTTGTACTCATCACCACCACTACTACATGTATCATCTAATTCTCAGAAGCCTAGCAAAAAGCTCCCGCCAACAGCATTGAAAGAAGCGAAAAGCTCCCGGCAGGTGCAACAGAGGAAACAAGAAAAAACAATTAAAATTAGAGTGGCGATCATAGAGTACAATGAACGATTATCTATATAACTAAATTTAGAGACGATTTTCGTGTTCCTTGGGTATTTTCGAAAAATTTCACTACAGTTATTCGTATCACGTGAAATGGAGTCGAACCATGACGATTTTGATTTTGGTGTCTGTCTGTCTGTCTGTTTGTCTGTCCTTCAATCACGCAAAAACGGCTCAAAGGATCGAATTTAAATGTTTCCGTGATCGGGGAAGGACATAGTGTAGAAAATTGAAGGAGGAATGGATTGAGTTACGTTGAATATTCACTCATCAATTCAAGTTGAATGACTGGATTCATTCTCCGGAATGAATTGGGACTCTAAAACTCCTGTATCTATCATGACCGAATCAGAGCAGAGCTTGGTTGATAATATCAACTTGATATGTAACTTAGTGCCCTCATTTTCTCTCTCCCTCTCATCCCCCTACCCCTCTTATCGCTAACCAAACTGAGTGCACCTAAAGATCTTCAATTGTAACCTACGCCGTCGTACTTTATGAAGAACCTTCGAAAAATCCAAGGCAAAAGCCGACGAGAACGGGACATACTGTGGGGATCAACTTTCCAGAGTGGGGAGAGAGAAACCTGATAACGAAAGCTGTCCTTCTTTCAGTTCAGATGAGTATTTAACATTTTTGCTGCCGCTTTCACCGTTCGGGGTAGGTGGATGGCTCTTAACATCCCTCTTGGTAGAAGATGGGATCACGTTGGCACTCGCTACGATCCGATGGAAGCGTACAAGGGGACGTTGTTGCGTGCGGACGGAGGCGTGTTGGTAGGTACGCGGAAGTCCGCAGTCTTCTACAGTGCATTAGAGTTGCTGGGTTTTCACAAACAGTGTGGATCAATTGAGAAGGAACGTGAGTTTTATTTCATTGATTCATGTATGTATATAAATCAAATTCATTTATGCATTCAAATATGTACAAACATACATACATACATACATGTATATATTTTTTAAATAGACAAAATGGTTACCAACACTGCAATATAGGGAGATTCATGAATGTTCACAGCTACTGCCCTCATAATCAAAAGACCTATTTCGCCCTCAATCTGATTGATCGATCAAAACGTTAAGCTATCCCCGACTCTATAAAGCCTTCGAGAATGAAATTGTACTACATCTGAACGGTTACCCTCATAAACACAGTATCGACGTATAAAAAAATAAGCCCGCTCAATCAGACCCACCTGCACCAACAACCTACGCAAGTTTCGGACACGAATTTAAATTGCAAGATAATAACCTCATGCTACTTGAAGTTTTGTACAATCACCATTTAGATCTGAATGTTACATATAACTGAAATAGCGAACGATGGCTTTCGCGTCCCTCACATTTTTCGAACTTTGGATCATTTGTATAATATGAAGATGCCAGGAATCGAATTGAGCGAATGGCTTGGAAATAGAGGATTATTATCAATGTTCTCGACAAAACCTGATATCTACTAAGGCGTTTTTGTTTTATAATGCATGCAATACAATCAAATTGCGAACGAATGGATAAAATCCGTTTGATCAGTATGATTTACATACAATTAGGTTAATCCTCCGAATACCGGGTGGAAACAATTACACTAATACAGCGAAGCATTTAATGCTTCTCGCTATAATAGTGTATGATGACAATGCTGGCTGGGTCCGACTCTCAGTTCAGATGGCTGATAGCTCCAAGACATGTGAATGGGTTCCTCATTACATTTCCTCATTTGTTCATTCTAGATCGGAGTCGCCTTTCTTTGGTCAGTTCATTTTTGGTATTACACAGGATAGTAATGGTTGAGTCAAGCTGATAATAGTAGAATTGAAGTATCGAGAGACCAAGACGCATTTTAAAAAAATTCCAATAGCTCCAGCAACTAAATTGGGACTTTCCTTGAATATCACCAAGTTTCTATTGAATAGGAACATCGGACCAGATTAGTATTCTACTGCAGTTAAACCAGCCTAGCAGGTTCATAAATGAAACATTAGAACTTGTTCTGTCAAATACATATTTTATTGTAATTTGTAGAGAAGAGGAAAACTGTATTTCCATGTACGAGGTCTGAATGTAAAATCAACAAGCTTTTAGAAGAATAAAAGAAATTTTGGATCGGACGAATAGACTTGGAGCTGTGGCCAAAAGAGACCGACATTAGTTAAAAACTGTTAGTTAGACAAAACCTTTCGGTCTAGAATCACCATTCTGGTCTTAAATTGAAGCGTAATAAATTGTCTTCAAATTATTCCCTCGTGACCTTTTTTTAGGAACAGTAGTTTGGCCGATACGAGACTAGAAAAATGACCGTAACATAAATTTTCACGTTTGGGAAAGAAATGGCCTGTTTTGCAGACTTATTTAATTAGAATTTATATTTTGTACAGTGTAATTGACTGTAGTCTTGGTATTTTCTTTTGGGAAAATTTTACCTATTTCTGCATTATTATTTTCAAATACACTTTGTTTTTCCAATTGTTTTTTTTAGAAACCCACCACTTTGTTACCAAATAATTATACTATCGCTCCCATCACCATGAAAAAATTAACTGTATAACATATTTTCGATGGTGGCTGAAACAATCCAGTGGCGTGAGCCTTACGTGACAAACATCAACATAAACTATTGCGATACCAGACGCCCTGACAACGCCTATTGCATTTTATATCAATACAAGACTAGAAAAAGAAAACAAAACGAAATTCTCAACAGCTCTGAACGCTGACGGTCCGATTTCAGATAATCCGATGATGATATTAATATTTCAAGATGGGTTTTTTTAATCGAACCATCAAATTAGACCCTACTCTGGTAAGAACATGTTCCTCTATCATTTCCATTCCGTTTTTAAAGATTCTGAGGATGGACTAGCCTCGGTGTATTTCAACTTTCAACCGGAAGATTTGTGTGATAGTGATCAGTGCAAACAAACATGCATGGAAAGATGCATGGACAGACCTACAAGGTTGTATGCAGGCGAACACCTCCCAACTCAGAGCAAAACAAAGAGTTGCCAAGAGCGATATCTATAAAACTAAATATAGAGACGATTTTCGGGTTCCTTGGGTATATTGCTCGTGAAGAGATTGTCAGTAAAAACTCTACAAATTCTAGACGCAACGGTCGTACAAGATGAGGACTCTGGTTGGTCGCCTCATGACAGCCTTGTTCGGGAAGCTAAGGCAGCCCCCGCAGTAGAGTAGTACTAAACGAAATGAAACAGTATTTCCTCAATAACGCCATTTATTAACATAATACGCATCTATCTATATAACTAAATTTACAGACAATTTTCGTGTTCCTTGGGTATTTTCGAAAAATTTCACTACAGTTATTCGTATCACGTGAAATGGAGTCGAACCATGACGATTTTGATTTTGGTGTCTGTCTGTCTGTCTGTTTGTCTGTCCTTCAATCACGCAAAAACGGCTCAGAGGATCGAATTTAAATGTTTCCGTGATCGGGGAAGGACATAGGGTGGTTCACTTCCGGTTCCGATGCATAGGGGTGGGGGTTTATAGGGAAGCCGAAACAAAAAAATTTAAATTCCGGAAAACGGCTCAATGGATCGAACCCATTTCCCGTATTTAATTAAATGTTTCTGTGACCGGGGAAGGACATAGTAGTAGTGTAGGGTATCCATGATTGGGGTGAGTTAAATCGCTGGTATCTGAGACTGAGTCCCTTCAAAATGTGAACGAGCTCCCTGAGGACGTATAGTGGCGGTTCCGATCTTTCATCATGAGACAGCTGGTATTTGATGAGACCTGCTATCGTCTTTATCATACGCCGGAGACTGAAATGCTATTTTCAGCAACCCCGCCAAAAACCCTTTATTGATTACGATTGAATTCACATCAAATAGTGCTCATGAATACTTCAGAACCCTTTCGCGCGCAGGAAATCATTTTCGAGTAGGTACTCTAATATTATGTATGTTGAATATATAAGAAAATGTAATTCGAGGCCGTAAGAATTTCAGGAGCCCTTCCCTTTGAATGGCTCTTCAGAACGTTTTCTTTATCTATCCCATCCTGCTTTTCTCGTAATTATGGACAACTGAGCATAGGCACCCAGAAGATGTGAGGCAAAAGGGCAAAGGAAGAAAGACAATTCAATTTTCGGAGTCCATCTACCTATATTTTGAATAATGATGAGCAGTTAGTGAACATGCAACGTTATTATTGACTAACCTCATGGGGATAGAGGTAACGAGTGCGTGTACCGGGTCTACTCATTTTGATGCTTGCAGAGGAAATGATATGAAGGGGAACACGAAGGTTAGGCATTAGTCAATAAAATAGACGGTGAACAAGTCGATTTCCATGTCCCCTGTGAACGTGATAGATTGAAACGTAATTTCGTCGAGGTTTAATGATGTAATTCCGTGGGTCGGGATAACGAATTTATCAAGCTCAAATAATGGCTGAGAAGCCATTTTCTGTGAAACACTCCAAATAATCAAGAGGCAAATTAGAGCAGAAGAAATTAGCACGTATTCATTAGGGTCACAGAACGGGCTAATTCGAGTTATGAGAAAATTCAGCCTTGGATATAATTATTCACGCTTCATATACAATCCTTACCCCGAAAAACCCCAATTTCTGTTATGTTCGGAAATGAGTGTTTGCTATGATTCATGAGTTGGCCAATTTTCATCATGTACAATTTAGAAGTAACACTTGATACTGCAAGCAGCTGGCGGCGAAGCGTAACGGCTATACGACCTAAAAGGAATGATGAGGTTAAATATTGTGTGTTCATGGAGTGGGGGCAGTGGGTAACGGTCTCAGTGACGGGTTCGTCAATTTTTCAACTTAATTTGGGGCTGATCTATTAACCTAATTCGTGGGTTGTTACCAGTATAAACGCCCAACATACATCGTCGATTCCCACTCACAAAACTATGTGGTTTCAATAAGGTTTTACCTAGTACCTATAGAAATCAGCTTGGGGTTTTATAGTTTCATACATGCTCATGATGATGAACGGAAGATTTTTTAATTTTATTCTATCTGATTAGGGTCCGTGTGAGTAGTGGACAGAAAATTGCCGTCGCTTCGAAATCTTGCTGTTTGCGGACAAGCTCTGGTCGTGTTTTCAAAGCGTGCTGTGTGCAGAGAAAAGTGGAAAGAGGAGTGATTATTGTCCCCCAAACAATTGATCACATAAATATAGATTAGTTGGACAGCGAGAACTTTACGTGTACTTTTACACATTAATTGAGTTGATGGGGCTGTTAAAATGTGAATTTTGCCCCCTCTAATCACACATCCGCAACTCGCACGCTTCGACAAGATTCCAAACGTTAATTGAAAATACGAGTAATAAAACAATAAACGATCCAGTAACCAATTTCATTCAACCAGATCCGTGAATGGGAGAGATATTTCAGAGCTGTCTGAATGATTTATATTTTCCAAGAACGAAGGAGTTTGTCTGCTAGTCATGCATGTGACCTCAGTTATCACCTGGTTAAGGAGTACACGAACTCGAGTTAACAGTTCTTGTCCATTTCGCTTTGTCGAGTAATTGGCTACCCGTGGCCAACGACGAGGAAAAATACTTGCTAAAATGCGGTTTGTTTTCCGTGTTCTTAGCTTAGCGTACAACAGTTGTGCCACTCATCGTTCGGATCCTAGAACTCATTCGTGACAACTATTCATTCCATACGATGTAATTGGCGGCACAAAGCAATTTCGTACAAGGTCGTGTGTGTGCAATTTCGAAATACGCCAGGGCAGTTTCAATTTTTGATTACAGCGTCAATTTCGTTTGGTTCTTGTTTGAATACAGAACGTTCGATAGTATGCAGAAATGAAATCTTCTATTGTAAAACGTCTGTCCCAACTTGTTGATCAAGGATTATTGTGCAGATAATAAAATTTCTCAAACATAGAAAATGAACTTTTATAAAGGGAAAGTAAAATCACCGGAGGCTTAGCGATGGGTTCTGCAAATGCATACTAAGTATTCACCCTAATTAATATTTGAAGGTCATTCCCAAATAGCAAAACTCAATGAAGTTCACGAAAAAAGCTAGGAATGAGAAGGGTTTTCATTGTAAAAATATTAACGTCAGGCTTGAAGACTGATGGATCGGGGTGAGTTAAAAAGGAAGTAAAAGAAGTAACGCTGAAAGCTCGGCAGTAGTAGTCCGCGAGCTACAACCCGGTGGTTGGAGAGTCCGTCAAGTGGACCCTGTCTATGATTTTGTTTTCTACTCTTTTCCAATATTAATCCATTTAGCTATGGAAAAAGGCAGAGACTCTTTGCCAAACATTAAAAACTCGATGATGAAGTCGTGCATTATTCAGTTCCTTTACGGCAGCCAGCGGCCCAGCGGCGGGTGATCAGAACCTCATGTGATTCAACGATATGCCTCAGCGTATGAAGTCGTAAAAACAGAGTGCCAACGATAATTTTGGAGAAGCGAATGCGGTATTCACTCATTAAGATAATAACACGCGGCAGGATATTTTCAAAATGATCCTAATGAATAAGTGACCCAGTTTTTCAAGAAACTTATCTACTCATTTTATCGTTGAGTTCCCCAAATTTACAATTTTTCCTAAACCTTTTTCAAAACTTGAACATACGAGCGTGACTCGTAGCGCAGTCAACCCAACGGGCGTAGGTTCGAATCCCAGTTGGACTTAATTGTTTTACCCATTTGATTCGGTCTCAAACTTTGATACAGAATACAGAACGTTTATTGGAATAATTCACAAACAATACAAGTTTTGAATCTTAAAATTATTTCATCAACACCGGCCTAAGGCCTTATTTGACTTAATATAAGTAATGACATAGCGTTTTTAAACGACGGGAGTTATAACTGATATACCTACCTATACAATAATGGTTGTGCCGCGGGGAAAGTGGAAAACCCACAGGTCAGGATGTTTTTCTTAACCTAAGGAACGTAACTAATAACATTTACAGTATTTACAACTTAACTAACTCAACTTAAACTAACGAACTTAACTAATAATAATTACAGTATTTACAATATATATAGTTGTCAGGGGGACTTGACGCGCGCAGGTAAAGAGAGGGTTGTCCGATGCTAACACTACTGTGGTTGGAGTGCGAGACTGATGTATGTCAAGCCAGCAACAGGGTTGCTACCGTCAACAGCTTTATAGACACAATCGAAATGTAAAAATCGCAAATATCATTCTACACCGGCAGGAAAAAGTTATGATGAAACGTGCATAACTTTTGCCGGCTGCTGTAGAATGATATTTGCAAGGCTCACCCCGCCTACAGAGTGTTTTTTGGAGGGATATCACATCTTTCTGTTGTTGAAATTGAAAAGACCTGTGGAGGCAATATGCAAGCATAAAATCAATTCATTAAATAGGGATCAATTGATAAATATTAATTAATTACTTATTAATAAATTTATAAATCATTTAGGTATTTATTTCTTTATTAATAAATTTATAAATCATTTATTTATTTATTTATTAATAAAAACTTAAGCACCAATGATTATTAATAACTAGTAACAATAATTAATAAATAATAATTTACACAACTTGATGCGAATTATTAGTAATTAATGATAATTCATAATCTACGAGTACCATGTAGTGATATAGACAGAAGGGCGATCTGCACAAAAAAAGAAAATAAACCGTTGTGTTGAGAATTTGCAGAGTTTTTTTCCGTTATCCACACCAAGAAGATTTCATGTTGATCGGCTGTTGACCCGTCGAAGTGGCCAAAATTAGCATAAATTAGCATAAATTTCAGTTTTTTGTTCCTTCAATTTTCTTGGGTTGAGATAATGGGTTAAATTTCAAGTGCGTCAAACGGTCACCTCGATTTTCGCTGCTTCATTCAATCTACGCTCGGCGTTTTTGAAGTTTTCTTACAACTAAATTTTTTTAAATGAATATCGCTGGCAATACACGTTACTCTATGGTCGTACTGTACAACAGGAGGATGATATATGGAATCGACAATTGACGCAAATTCCCCATTCTCAAGTCCTATGTCACCTCAATCCGAGGGAAGGTTTGGAAAATATATTCTTATTCTTACATGATTTCAATGCCAATTGAGAAAAAGAAGTCATTTTGACCGATTTCGTAGACTCATGCTAACTCTAAATTGCCGTGGCCGCTTTTTACATTCTTCCATCAGTTTTTAACTCGAAAGATTGAACATCTAGTAAAAAAAGGCCTAACTTCTGGGAAAATATATTTTTTTAATCCGAATAAGAAAAATAATGTTTTTACTTCAAAAATGCAATTAGTTCACGATCAAAGGAAAAACCAACATCGGATTCAGTTCATACGAATAATGTCTGAAAGATTCCTATGTTAAGATCCTAGTAGAACGTCTGTGTTCAATCTTCAACTCTTTAAAAGAAATCTCTGAGTTAAAGCAAACTCTGTGTTAAAGAAATGGTGATTTTCAACAATCGTGTTTCGGGTGGAGGGGCTGTTGGATTTTGGCTCTGATTTACCCTTTCGTAAATCAGAGCTAACGCCGCGCCGAGGAGAATGGAATCTTCTTGAAATCTCTAGAGGCCCTTTTCATCATACAGTCGGTGGATATCATTCGTTGTACAGTCACCGGTGGTTACCCATACCATACATGCAGCATGCTGCAGACGCCAAACAGCAGTACATTTGTGTCCTTCTTAAGTTGGAGCTTGATCACTAGGTTCTCCTAGGTTCTCTACTCGACATCCTAACGGATGAGCTTCTTGACGGTTAGACGCTAAAATCCCTAACGGAGACGAGGAGGACACTACCCACATTGAAGCTACTGCTTCATACATTTACCTATTCGACCAGCTCTTCGGATTCGTTCTCCTTCATTCACACGGTTATTACAACACGTTACACACCTTTTTTCGAAGAGTAATGTCCCAGGTTCCTCAGACTGGTAACGGTTCATCAGCTGTGTGGCCACCTTTCCCCGCTCTACATAAACTAAATTGGTTCTTTTTCAGGGAAGTTGAGTTGAGACTACTCAGGCGCACCAGAAGAAAATACCTACTATTTTCTATACACTGTGAGGCTCGTTGAGAGTAACTACCGCTTGTCTTGCGTCAACGCCCAATATTCACATGGACTGCTCCTAAGGTCTGGTTCGATAAGACACATAATTATGTACCTGACGAACTTGGACTGATCTAGGGACTGAGACACTGATTACACGACGGAACAAGTTGGGTCCCCCCCCCCCCCATCTCGGCCCCTGAGTGTCTCGGCAGTTGATTTTTTGTACACCAACTTTCCAGGTGCACGATAGGACGTAAACCAAATGTAGAAAGAAAAACAAAGGATTTATGATGGTTTTCCTATTTTCAACGATGACTGCCTTAAAAATCAATCGAAATTAGTGCGGTTGGTCCTAAAATGTCTGGTAGGATGTTTAGTATATGCTCAATGATTTTGAACTAAATCCCAATCGATTTGGCTAATCCACAGCCAAAAATACGTGGATAAATCCAACGTCTACTAATTTCCGAAAACATCAAAGTTGAATGGTGGTCAGAAAAATTGTCGTAGAGTTGAGCCTGCTCAAGGATCGATAGGAAATTGAATGGGCTTTCGAATGAATGTAACAACCTTTGTCACTTTTCCCAACGGTTCTCGAGTTATTCGAGATTTTGGTCAAAAATCGTGGGTTTTAAGTTCAGCAAACTTTCTCTCAGTCTCTTCCAAACCAATCATAATGATTCTCAACAACAAAAATGTGCATAATTCCCAAGGAAAATTTCAACAAATTTAAAACAAAAACTTTTTAAATTCAAAACTTTTTTTGTTTTGAATTTTTGAACCATCATGTTAAGAAAGTATTACTATAACTACCTATGCAAAAAGGAATGATATCCATTTTGCCCTCCAGCCACGTATTTCGCACCTCGCTGTTGAGTGTGCATATAGAAACCTGATCCTCCTACCCCTAACCACTACCACGAATGTTTTCCTCTTCCCTGTCTTCTTCCCACAACCCCGCTTTCACCCTCCTCTGTTTCTTCTGTTGCACCTGCAGGGAGCATTTCGCTTCTTTCAATCCTGTTGGCGGAAGCTTATTGCGCTATACCTCGATAAATGTCAAAACATGAAAGTTTGAAAAGCGGTATAAATCCGTCACAGAGCATTCTAAACCGGTCCCTGTATTTTGATAATTGCTTCATATTTTTAGAAGAGACTTTGAAAATACCAAACAATGTCAAAGAATGGTAGATGTGTTTGTTGTTCCAGGAAATTGAACCAATAAATACCTAGGTATAAGCTTGAAATGTTGAGGAGAAATTTAGAACATTTTTCAGTTAATGAATAAATGCACCACTAAATGGAATCCCTTAAGCTCCACACAGTCGTTCACATGTTAACATCGTACTTTCCACGGAGTAGAGTGATTGCAGACCTTGTTTCCAGTCCACCAGAGATTTTACTCGCATTCTGTTCGCACGATGCTAGCTCGAAACTTTGATGCTCTCCGCTCTTGATGACTCCCCGCTTTTGTTTACACATTTTCATAACAATTATCGGAGGCCGTGAGAACTGTGATTCTTCCTCCAAGCCGCTTCCCACCCAATCGACTGCACTGTGTAGATATCACGTTAATGTTAACGTAACACTGAAATTGTATTTCATTCGAATACTGGAAATCGTGCATGAATGAAACATCGTTCACAATTTTAGAGAAAGTTATTACTTTTGGCTTATTTTGTGTTTTGCATCTACAATTACTTATCCATGGATAACAACAATATTTATAAAGAAGAGATTGCAAAATTATGTGAATAAATACATAACTGGATTAAGGCTATTGAATGCCTTGGTAAGCACATACGCATCCTTGAGCCCAAGTAGTTACTTACTTCCACAGTCGGCTTCAACTAACCGAAGATGTCACCGGGCCTTCTTCTAGTCAAAGGCCCCGATTCGGTTACAGTTGGGCTTCATATTTTCGAAACTATTTGAATGCAGTGCTCAGTCGGCGCTGGAAACCGTTGTCACCGGAAAGGACACAACATATCCCATGAGTGACGGTTGCAACCGCTTGAGGGGTGATTTCCGTTCCAAACAAGACGTTTGATTCCCGATGCAGAGTTGTGAACTAAACAAAACTTACGAGTCAGTTTCCGCAATAGAAACTAAGTACCATCACTATTAGGAGGAATTACCGTAATACGCTGTGAGGATTATTGCACAGCAGGTGAACCGTTTATCCTATTTTGAATGTCAGAACAATGGACCAACTTGTTTTACTGCAAATTGTTGTTATGAGTTAACATCCTTCGAAATCAGGGAAACCATCGAATCTTAATAAACCACAAATAGTTTATTTATTTATTTATTTCAAGTTTCAATACAATAATATACATATAAATCGAATGAGTTCATCATTAAACCTTATTAAACCTTAGTTAATAGACCATTCACGGTCTTCACATATTCTCATTGGTTGAAAAGTTACCCAAGTGAAATGAATAATAATTATATCAAATTTTATCAAATACCTTCCCTACTGTGTTGTAATAATTACAACACAGTAGGCAAGGTATTTGATAAAGTGAAGTTCCACATTTGCATCCGGAATCCCGAATTGAGTCAATGATGTGAGGAAAGTAATTTGAAAATTATGTCAATTTTTCATGGTCCTTCGTCGCTTATCACAAGTTATTTTATAAATGTAAATACCCCAGAAAAATATACACATTACATGTTGGAGACACATCTGCATCTCTTCTCATTATGGCTCCAGGAAAATTGCATTCAATAATGTGTACTTGTGATGAGGTTGGACTATGCTTCAATTTTCCTGCATTTCTTCCAAAATATTAAACTAGTCCATTCGGATTCTACTTAATGGAATGTAACGGGCTCGCGGTTTCATTTTTGAAGTTGTTGAGATACGAAACCCAGTTGAGGGAGCAGGTTGGTTTGTGTTGATGAGAGCGGCCGTTGGCTGTGGAGGCCTACTATCTACTCCAGGCCGTGTCCCATATCTGTTCTAAATAGCTCGGGATAACAAGTCCCTCTCCAGGTCAGGGGGTAGCAATCCCGTTCAGCGCCGATTACTGACCGGTGATCTACATCCAAGTTCTTCCCCTCACCGCGAGATGAACACTCTCTGCCCTTGGATACTGCCAAGGACTCGCTACCGGTCTATAGGGGCTACTTACCTCATTTGACCTGCCCACCGACTAATTACGTCAGGGCAGCATAACCGTTCAATTGCTCCTATTTTTCGTCACTTGCCAGAAGAGTCAATTTTTTAGACTGTGATCGGCTCTACTGAAATTAGAAAATATTTCCTCGAACAGTCAACCCAAGTTACCTACATGAAATATTATGGCAATTTTCACCGTCATATCAAGGCACACTATAATCATTTTCTAAATGCATTTCCCAACAGCACAGCGGCTTCACAAATGAATAGGTACCTATGTATTTATTGGGTTATTATCAAGTTTGATATAATTGATTTAGGGACACAGGGGACGCTCGCCAGATCATATTCCAAATACCATGAGAATTGTAACGTGACCAGATCAGTATTACAGAGGGTTTAGTTCGTTGCAAGTGTCCTACTATTGTTCCGATTGCGTCTAATGTCCTGTGGCCAAAAAATATGGAGCCAAATTTGTTTTTTAAAAACTATGAAATGCAAATAGCAAGTGAACATTTTGATTTTTGATTATAAAGTTTGTTGGAGTTCCTGCATGAATACATAGCCTTCGAAATGTTGTAAGTGAGGATGCTACTAGACGAAGAAAGATTCATCACATTTTAGGTTTTTGAGCTTTAGATACACAACCAAAACATTTCAGTATGAAATTCAAGTTAGGTAGATTATGAATATCTAACAGACGATACCACAATGTGTACCATGTCATGGTTGAATAAAAATACGTCCCAATCCTTGAGAATAAAAGGACCAGAAAGAATTGGGTCTTACAAGTTATATTTTTCTTAACCTTTTCCTTTATGTTTATGTTTGTTTTTCCATGTCAACGGAAAGTAAAAGATCATTGCTCCTGAACTTACGAGTATATACCTATACTCGTATATACCTACCTTCTTTGATAGCGGAGAAATAGAGCATCCATTTTGGGCATACCATTTAGAGCATCCAGACTCCGGCTGGAACGGTGAAGCCCGAAGTTATGAAAAACGAACAAATCGATTGATAGGTACGTCTAGTCATGAAAAAGCAGTCCACGATTTATGAGCTCTTGGTGAAATGTGCTCAACATTTTGGTTGTTGAGGGCTGGGGTGAAGATACCACAAAACATTACACCAGTCACGTTCCAGACGCCGATTGGACAATACTTCTTATTTAAGTTGTAAAGTCTAAATACATTGCATACCGGTTGCTATACCCGTGTAAATACATTGGTATAGTTGCTCTACCGGACTGCATAACTGTGATGTGTGTTTTGAAAACATGCAGTACACAGCCGTAGGTTCCTATTTTAATGGCCTGGACTGTACATAACTTACCGTGTTCAAAGCCCGACGCTATCCTGTTCTTGAGTAATAACAATTGGTTCAATGAAGACATACAGTGGCCTATTGGTGCGGTGTATTGTTTTCTGATCCGGGTTGACCTGGCCGAATTTATAATTAATGTGCATGAACATAATTAGGGGATTTCTACTTGTATCTACTGCTTTTTTTCTTCCCCGATTCCAAAGGTTCATTATTAAAATCACATACTTAACATTCACTCCCATTTTCTGTCACGAATTGAACGCCAAGGGGAACGTCTCATTAGCACTACGCTAGTTAGTGTTAACGCATAGTGCGCTCCCTTACATTGGGAAACGAGAAGGAAAAGTATAGCTTGAAAGGTTTCAAACCACTTTTGAGCGAATGAAGATGATGGCAGGCACTTGATACAGAAGGTTGGTTGAAAATCGAATTTTATGCATATAGCAGTTCCATGTAGAAAGATAGATTTTAGGTAAGTGGTGAATGAACTGAAAAGTAAGGATTCAGATTTCAAACCATGAAGTACGAGTATTCTGTGAAGCCAACACAGAAGATATTGTCAATTCACGCACATATAAGTTATACGAGTATCACAGCCATGTTGAAATTGGTGTGATGAAGTGGACTATCGTTGCGAACTTTCGTCAATAAAGTTTTAGTTGTGGAGAGCAAATGGTGTATTGTTGTGGCAAATGGGTGGAAGGACGGCTCTCGAGTTGGCGGAGAAACCCCCGAAGCAACGCGTTCTGGAAGGAATCCATAAACTAATTGACAATAAATTCGAAGGAAGCATTATCGCGTCCTATTTACCACCGCGTCCAAGGGGTTCATGGTGAGTAGAGGAGGGCGGGTTGGCCGTGTGTGTAGGTATTGTCTCTAAACGAGAATGCCTACCTATAAAACATATTCATGGGTGAGGAAGGTGGGTCTCTTCAACATATGATCCGTCGTAGAATTCACGGGTCGGAACAAAATGCTACCTTTTGATATATTGAAATGTTTCAACTTGCATAAAATAAAATAACTGAACGCGACATTCCATAAGATTATACCAAGATAACTAAATGTTAAAATAATACGTATGTATACTTTTTTTTCTTTTTGGGCCTTATACCATTTTCCCCACTATACAAACCGAACGGGTATTCCACAGGATAGAAATCGTGTTGGCGGATCCTGCCCTGCATAGGCAAGAAAAATGTGGAGGGGGGTGTCGGGTCAGAGAGAAATTACATAAGCAGTTCTCCGTTATTGTCTAGATAGAACGTTGATGTAGAATGCTTAACTTACTATAATATTCAGCAAGGCACAATAAATTGATTCCCGACATGATAAGCCGGCACCCAGGATTTGTCAACGAGGAGGCGACTACAATCAAGTCCCTCCCTATCCGCCCCAACCAACCTACCGTGCAGACAAGTAGGTACAACATTTGATAAAGAAAGGGGCAGGGTATAATGCTCGTTTTGGGGGGAATTACACAATTAAATTCTGGTTTATTCATTCTACATTCGGGAAATCTATTTTAAAATATCAAACAACCGAGCACCGAACAGAACAAAAAAGTTGCCAAGCACTCTCAAAAATAAAAATAAAAACATTCCCCAAACCACAAATAATATACATATAGATTAATTTGACAGAGAGAACTCGTCATATACTTTTAGTTGATATCATACGATAGGTAGTATACGCTGGAAGCACCAGTCATTAAGATGTAGGGCGTTTTTAAATTTCGCTTCAACTCGCAGTGGTAACACCGGAAAACCTGGCTGCTTGGGCCGTGATTGCAACTTGCATGTTGCAAAAGATAGCGTCGATTAGCAAAAACGCTTGGACAGTTTTCACATAGAACACTGATACATGAAGACATTCGAGATGACAGAGAGAAACCAGATAACAACGAACAACACCATGAAAACGAAAGTACAAACGAATTCCGGCTGATTTGAGATAACAGATAAGGAAAGGTAATGATGAAAAATAATGCATTGCAGCAGCGCCCCTGGCGGCGGAGCAACAAGTTATTGTTGTCCCTCGCTAGTTTTGCTCTCTCTGATTGGTCAATCTCACAGGCCCTTCACATTCAAACCAAAAATGCCAGGCAGAAGTCATGAGACAAGGGAAGGGGACGGGAGCAGTTGCTCCGAGGTGCTTCTGATTGCTCCGGTTGGTCGGGTGCCCGGTGCGGCTCTGTTTCTTGCGTCGATTCAAAATTTGAATAGTAAAATCCCGTTTAATAGTAAATCCTATTTAATAGTAAAATCCCGTTTTCTGTCAATATCCAACTTACTCTTCAAATGGGATAGGCGATTTGGGTTAGTATTTTTGCTTTATTGGCTGGGGGTGCACGTGCTCTTATGCTCCTATCAATAGCCGCCACTGTTAGGTACCGTACATCACTTTAAAATGTCGCCTCCCCCTCCCTTTACATATTTTTCTGGCACCCCCTCAAGTGTCCAATTTGATGAAAGAATTTAATGTAGCTTTATCACGAGTTTATAGATATTGCTAACATTGAGCTTGTCATCACGACAAAAACTACACCTGATTTGATATTTCGTTGTTTCATTTAGTGATCTATACAGAAGATAAAAGATAATAAACCGTTGTGTCGAGAATCTGCAGAGTTTTTTAAATTTCTATGACCTTAACGTTCAAGTTTACTTACTTCGACATATCACCCAGGTTCCATCCACATCGTACAGTTCATTCATTAGAGTAGAGCCGTTATCCCCACACCCCTCTCCAAGGACTACTCTAGACACATTGAACAAGATTCATACACATCAGACCATTCAAATAGTTAAAACTACCGGCTCCTGGCAAATTTTGAATAACCCCTTCCTGCAGATTTGTATGTATAATAATTAGTTCATTACATAATTAATGCCTACTGAAGATCATTATCCATTTTGTTACAGAATGTCCTCTGGCGCCTTTCGCAACTGGCAGCGTCCTCCAGAAAGTGCCCTACGTTTTTCTTCCCCTCAAAGGACAAATTATCAATCCTAGTTCAGAAATAGTCTTATCAAGTAAGTAGCTCTATAGACCTTTAGTAACAGTGCTTGTCGGCATTTTTGTACCCCAACGATCATTAAACAAGGAAAAATACAGATATCACAAAGACAGTATCAGTTACCTACCATTGGAATGATCACAATCACGTAGAAGCTCAATAATAGTATTAGGTATTGTTGGAAGACCATTTGAAGCATCTGCAATAGTCATATTATTGATGTCAATGTACGAGTATATTGATCAACACCCAAATTTCATATGATTAGTTATGAAATAGATTGCGTTGTGATTGCTGTTTTGACCTTTATGGGTACTCTCTTATAATATAAAATAAGTATATTATACCTACTTATTTTATAAAATAAGTACCTTTTATAAAATAAGTATATTATACCTACTTATTTTATAAAATAAGTACCTTTTATAAAATAAGTATATTATACTCATTTTATAAAAGGTAAGAATGGTAGTATTTGGTTAAGGATTTGGAAAAGTATCTTCAAGATTTCTTATTACTCATGTATTCATAATTGTCACAATTTCGGAAACATGAACACTTTTGGAAGCCGAACAACTTATCTCTAGGAAAAATCAAACATCTTTTTGTGAACATTTACTACCTTCGTCTAATTTAGTAGAAGTAGAAAATTCAATTTTTCGTCATTATTTAGTAAAAATATGTTTGGTAATCCTCACTTCACTCACTCATTTTACCCAATATATCGAAATACCTCCAAACTTGTCAAGTATGTCATGGCTTTGAAGTATAACCGGTGATCCGGTGATACCCGGTAACAACGAATTATCCAGACAACGGTAACCCGTCCTTGGTGAAATGTAACGTTCTGGTCTGGAATTTTCTGGTCTAAGTAAATTGAACATACTCACCCAACGTGTATAATGTGAGATCTATGTGTAATCCTAAATTTTTGATTAACGATTAAGTATTTATGATGAATAGCTATGAAGTATTACTTCCGTTGGCCTACATTTTCTATTATTTTAATGACGCAACTTTCTGTTTCAGGTATCAGTAACCCTATGTGTGTAATATCTAGTGCCAAATACCTAACCCCATCCGGGTGGGTAGAACTGAAAAATAAAAGCGATACCTATGAACCCCCGTTCAGGCTGTACAAAGACGAAGGACGGAATTACCTGCAAGTAAGTGTCGAAGCTTCTTCGCCAACAAGTGGGGGCAACTTAATTTACTCAACGGTCGGGCACCTTCAAACTAGCTGTTTGAACCCCCTGAGCACGTCCAACCGTCCCCTGTTCACCTTTTATATTGCCGTTATCGTTGAACATTCAAACTCAACTTTTGAATATGAATTTAATTCCCGTCTTATTATTGCAATTACATATTTCATTTCACATCAACCTGTTTTAAATTTGATATTTAGTATCTTTACATTTGAACTGGCACCACTATCGGTACTCGTCCTTCATTAAAAACAGGAAGGATGTCGGAATCCTACTAGGGACGAGAGTTTCCATGGGAATAAGGAACATATATGCAAATGACGATGCGTCAGTAATTGAAATATTACGACATTGTAGTTATGAGCAGCAGCTTATTAAATCTACGAGTTAGTGGAGTGGCAAAGGGACGATCCACTCCCTCTTCATCATATTTCCCTCTATCACCTGAGACACAAAATAACTTGGATCTCAGAGCTAATCAGGATCTGAGATTTTAATATTCTTCAGCTCCCTGCTCCATTAACAAAAATATTCATATATCACCTCCAAATTCGGTGATACCTACGACGATGGCGTCACCATAGTTCTGTTTGGTATAGTTCTTCATGGATTTTGGAGTGCCTACATGATTGGCATTGTTCTTTACGTATTTTGTAATCCTGAACCTATGTACATTTAAACTTCAAAAAATACATTGAGGGGGTTCTTTGCATGTCACTAATAGCGCTAACGGTACAGCAAGTTCAACTCAAATTGCTCAAAATATAAATGAGTTCCGTAAAATCAACAAAAACCTTGAGTTCCCCTGTTCCCGGGGAGTTTAGGTAATTATGCCCACCCAGAAGGAAGTCCTGGTCTGCTTTCACAGACCTGGCCATCTCCAGTGTGGTCGAATCAAAATATCGAGAACCAAGCGGACTCAGCAAACCATTACAAATATAAGAGGATATCCGCTGCCTACCGTGTCAGATTCAAATTTTCACACGAAATGCATCCCATAGAGGGAGTTTAAGACGAGCCCTATTTATACAGGAGTACAGGATTACTGGGTAGATAAGAGAACAATGGACAAAGTGAATCGATCGAAATGTATTTTTTTCAACCTCAATGTTGATAAGTGCCTTTGAAGACATAATTTCACCGAACTCGTGTTTATGGAGGCTTTTAAATAGATAGATATTGAGGTGAATTTGGAACAAAGCGGAAAAAAATGAACAATCATAAAATGTGTTATTGTGCGTAGTTGAAGATGTGTCTTTAATTACGTAGATTCCTGTTCCGCTGAGGTCTGTAAATAAATCTAAATAGACCTGTGTCCGGTGAATGAAAATTCATCAACTTCACTGATTCAATAATTTCCGATTCTGCAGTGGCTCGGAGGAGTGGATTTACGACTTTCCATGGAGGGACGTTTGCTACTGATCAATATGATGTGCAAAGATGGCTCCAATACGAACAACGTCCTGCTCAATCCGTGCGTGGCCTTCAGAGTATCAGGAACCCCAAGTAAGTAAAATTCCGACGGGACGTTCATTTTCAGATGTATTATAACGGCGAATCATTGTGGAATCAGCCTTATTCCGCTGACACCTGACCATTTTTCACGCTTCTGATGAAGGAAAATCTCTGGACTCAACTATAGAATATCTATCGCCTATCGAACTGTAGCACTATAGAATATCGACTATAGCACTAACTACGTATGTTCCCACTAACGCTAGGATGTTCGCTTACAACAAGCTTCTCCCCAAGAATAGTATTATTTAGTCTAAACATAGTCCGGAATCATTTTTCCTTGTATATATCAGCCAACCTTAAAACTACCATTTGAAATGACGTTTTCTTCCATTTGTTGGAATGTCACTTTGAATACAACAACTGGGAAATAAGGAGCGTCGATGAATACTACTGATATTCGGCAGTCATTAAATTTGACCATATTTTCATCGAAAAATTTGCTATAAACTGCAGAAGAACTTCACCCGCGGTGAAGATGAAAATTTTGAGAAGGGTAACGAAAGAAATCATACCATTAATAATTAATTATTTATTTATTTGTACGACTATTCCCTTATGAAATGTGACCAGTCCATGTATAATCATTGGAGCGATGAATGAAATTGAGTGGTAAGCCGTGTTTCCTAGTAGTATACCAGGACAAAGTTATGTTGAAATACTGCACACAGGATAAGGAATGTGTGGCCATTATTCACCCAGCACCACTATACTAGGGCTGTTACTCTGGGAATGACTGCATACAACGGGGGAGAAATTTCGGCTCATGACAACGCCGTTACGATGGGTGATGTGGCAGTTCGCTGAGCCCGCTCCGTTCAAGGTACTAGGCTGTAACTCTAATCTTCCTCAAATTCAGACTTCTCACTGTCCCCAATGTTATGTCCCACTTTCCGCACACAAAACCTCTAGTGACAGCTGTCAAGTTTAATTTTTTTCTCCGTTATAATCAAGGCGTGAGATTTAACTTCTTTGCATCAATGATAAAGACTACGAATTTAACAAACGACATACCTCCGGAATTTTAAATAGAACGGTATACTTTTCCGTTCACATATGAATAGATCTTGATTCAGAGCCGTCCGTTCACAATGAGCGCGCAAAAGGTAAGGTTGATTAAAAATCGTCAACATGAGCGTGAACAGCTGACTCAAACAACCCATGGTAGTGAGAAATAAGGTTATTTTGAATATTGGTTGGTAGGTCCTTCTTGTTATAAATTATTGCCAACGTTTTTAGGTTCATGAAATAAATTCAGAAATATAATACAAATTCATTCTTAATAGTTTATCATCAATATAAATCATTCATTCATCCTTTATTTAAATAATTCGTAAACCATCACTGAGCCCGTTACCAACTCCCCCCCCCCCTCCCCTCACCAATTCAAACAATATTCCACAGCATTACTCCAGTTGTTTCTCATAGTCATGTCACTCAGAAGGGTACCTACCTACACAAAATAATTCAATCATAATAATGTTTGTGTATGGGAGGTAGGGATGCTTAGAACTTTAATAAAACTCCAATCGTCAATTCCTCACAATGTTTGCGATAGGAACTTGCGACGTTACAACAGAGAGTACCATGGCGTTAGATGGGGCCACTGGTGAGAAATGAGCTGTTTACTAGTCTTTGAGCCGAGATAATGTTTAATGTTTACTAGACACACTGATCACAATAATACAAACAGTAGCCTCATAATAGTATGTATTCAAAACTAATAAATGTGGACTTCGAATTGAATTCGTCAGTCAGAGGAAGTCCACATTTATTAATTTTGAATACAGACTATTATGAGGCTATTGTTTGTATTATTGTGATCAGTGTGTTGACTATTAGGAACAGTAGGTATATCAAATCACATCAACTTTCAATTTTAACCGTGGCATATTTGTTGCAGGTGAAACGAACAAATGGTCGCTGGGAGTGAAGGAGGTTTCATTCACGACGGAAGCTCAAAGCGGAGGTGGTGGTGGTGGGATGAGTTCCGGCTATGTGGCTGTGGCGCTCTGCTCCCTTGCTCTAGGACTAGCTTATGCAGCTGGAGTGGCCTGGTACCTGAAGAAAAAGAACTCCAAAGAGCCTCAGCCCCCAGAAAGCAGTCACCCGGGGGTCGTTGAAGAAGGAGTTGTCAAGAACAATCCACTCCTCCGCCACTGCCAGGAAACCCAGCCACCCTACACTTCGAATCAGCCGGAGTCAGGATGTTCTGACTCGGACGACTGCTCCGAAATATTCCACATCAACGAGGAGATGCCTCCAAAGCCTTCATCCCCCGTTAACGTAATATTCACTATATTATATACATTATGATGGTGTTTCGTGTACAGAGTGATAGGATAGTCCCGATGATTCACTGGTTTCTGAGAACTGTGGTTTATATTAGGTACCACTATTTCCTGGAAGCCTTAGTTCAGTTATTGTAGTAAAAATCTCCTCAAAGCTCAACATTTCTAACATGTGCATGGAATTAAAACTGTGATTTGATGTGTCAAGTGTAAAATCGGTAAATTTGATCACCACTTGGAGGTGGGTGCTCAATTCTTGTCCAACTTGCGAGTGCTGGCTTCGAATTCACTAGAGGGTTTCGATCTCACACTACGTTTGACTCACCCTTTTCTTACCTAGGATTGACTTCGACCACTACGCTCTTATCCAACTGCTTATTATTAAAATCCAATGTTATCTAGCTTTCCATCTAGTTATTGGAAGTATAATACAGTAGTGACCACCCTAAATTTCCAAAATCCGCACCGGGGTGAGCTCGAGAGACTACTGGTTGGGTCGTTTTGTAGAGCTCTTTCGAATCCAGTAATTGATTCGGTCTTGCTGCTATTGATTTCTTGGTTCAGTCTCCCCGGTTGCCAGTCATTTTGGCTTGTTGGAAAATATTGTGTGAAGTCTAATTTCATCAATCACTTATCGGACTGTTATAGGTGACGTCAGCAATGATCCATCCCAGGTGTGATGGATTTGAGTGCAGGCAAGAGGATCTCAGTGACATCGACAGCGAAGGGACTGATTCCTCCAACATCGAGAGGCACCCGGAAGAGAACGTCTCCATTGTCGAAACCCACGAAAACAGAGAAGACCGTCTCGGGATCGTGAGCAGCCAGACAGGGCGGCGAAAGCTTTACTTTAATCCTGCGTACTTTGAGCATGAATTGCTATTGGTAAGGCAACAATGCAGAACTTTTGAGAAAACTCATTTGTAGTTTTCTAATTGTATAAATATGCTTATCATCATGCAAATTAATGTCCTCTTGTCAAAACGAGCGTTGCAAAGTTATGCTATACATGCAGCCAAGCAAATGATGTGCACATTCACAAGTCAAGGAGACAGGATTTATTAGCCTGGTGGGCTTTAAATAACCCCCATCGCCTACCTAACCCTCATGGGTAAATCAATGAGAGGCTTAAATTGTTTGACAGCTAATCCAAACTCGAATAATGACTAATCAAATTCTTGATATAAAGAACTTGTACCTATCAAAGCGATATATTTCAATTATTAAGGTAATTACATATAGAATTTTGCCTGATTAGTCTGATTAGTAGACTCGGCTATGACTACATTTAGGACTTCCAATCAGCAAAATCGCCAGTGTGTTCACTGTTCAACCCGCCCGTTGATTATCTTATTTATTTTAAAAACACATTACAAGCAATTCGCGGTCGATTTGATAGCTTACAGTCTGAAACGTTTTCCCAAATAGGACCAACTTCGAACTGACGACACAACTATCATTCTTGTTATGGAATTTACCTCTCCACGAACAGCAGGAGTTGTTTTCATTAACAAATGGCATTTTGTTTTCAGGCTCCTCCTCCAGCTGCTATCGAGTTTCTAACGAAAATTCGAGAAGTTATGGCGATTGCAAAAGCCAAAATGGAAGCAAAAAGATTCTTACCGAGTCTGTTAGGCATCGCCGAAGAGAAGGAAGATGAATGTGGGTCAGTCATTGATGTCATCGACTGCGTATCCTGCAGGAGCAATAAAATAAAGTGTACCAAAGGGGCTCAATGCGAAGGTAGCACAATGTCCTGTCATAACACGCACAACTGTAACAACGAAAACAAAGTCAATAGCATCAGAAAGTGGCTTGAAGACGTGCCATGTGTTAAGCCAACATTTGCAGCAAGCAGTCATTCTCAGCCGCCAGCCCAAAACGAGTACACAGCAAGTATTGCCAGTAGTAGCCGAGGAAGTTCCAAAGGTAGTTATTTGTCAAGAACCAGTACAATTAAAGAAAGTGCTAAGTATGCTGAAAACCTGTATACAAACCATGATATCACTCCTGATACAAAGGGAGCATTAAAGGCAGTGCTCAATATATCGAAAGAGGATCATGTGTATGAGCCTAATGACTATAAACCTAATCAATACGACTCAAACGTTTACGAACAGAGCCAGTATGAACCAACTTCATGTAATGAAGTGGAAGATTCATCAAGTGAAATCGATGAGAACATCTACATGGAGCAAAGGTACGAAAAGTTTTCTCTGAGATCCTGCAGAGATGAATCTATGAACTATGAGTGTATCACTGAGAACACTTGCAAAGAGCTTGGAATCGGTATCACTAAAAGTGGGTTCTCAACTCCAACTGAGTACGCAGATATCAGGCCCAATATCATAGAGAAAGTTAATTGTTCCGTTGTGTTTAACCGCAATAGTGGGAACGAGTATCTCACGGTTGGATCCGAGCCGGTACCTGTGGGTGACAATAGAGAAGACCATGATTACGAAATGATAATGGTTGAGAGCGTTGAACTAAATGAGACTAAATCATTGCCTGATTTTCCAAACGACAATAACTCATTTATCAGCGAAGTCTACGTTCAGCATTCATTTAGAGATAATGTATACCCTCGCAGTGATTCGAGTCTGAACAGCAACAATTCGTCGACTAATTCACTGTTGAGCAATCACGCACAAAATGACGACCAAGGATTGCTAACCATCAAGGTCGAAGGTAAGGCAGCATCCAAGGAAGAGTACGAATCTGACTACTTCGACCCTGACACTCTCGATCGCAAACCAGCCAAGCTCACGATTCACGGAGAGCCTCCCAACCCTGCAGATGTGACTGTGGACTTCTTCACGGACTCATTGGAGCGACAACCTCAAATAGCTCTAAAGTCGAATGGCAGTTTTAGAAACAACGACTCCGTACCTGGACACCCACATTTAGCCCTGAAAAACCGTAATGTGACACTCAATAAAGCTTTCGGAAGCTTGAGGGAAATTTTTGTTGCAAAGAATAGGTACAATCAGTGTCACCATAGGCCCCCATTTTCTGGATTGCTAGGAAACAACAGGACTCTAAATCAAGTGTCTAATTTTAGATGGAATAAAGAGAGGTACAAGACTTTGAAGCCAGAAACTAGACAGGCAAAGAGACAGAGAGCGCCATCGCCTCTGGCCATCAACTTACCTCCGATACCTACTGAAACTGCAAATCACGAATACAATAACATTTCATTGGATTTGGATAAACCACCACCACTTCCGGCGAGGAAAGGGAGGAAACCGATGGCACCCTTACCACCTATACCTGATTTTGCTCCACCTAAACGTGAGAAAAGACAAAACTTGGGCATACGAAACGGCAGTGTGAGAAGTTCGATCAGGATGTTCAACAAGCTGCCAGAATTGACGAACGGTAGCGACTGCAGCAGACCGTTACGTGGCAGCAGACAGTTGGTGACGGCTCCTGGTTCCAACTCAACGACTGAATACGAGTTCATGACGAACGAGAACAGAGAGAAGAAACCACAGTTCTACCTAAGAAAGACCAATCAGGAAAATGGATCGGAGAGAAGCTCTTCCAAGAAAATCTACCGGCAAGGGCACAGGACAGAGGACTCAGGGTACCTCAGCACTGACTCGAACAATTCGTACAAAGGTGGCAGGCGAGGAGAACGCGAAGGAGCAGGAAGCGAGACTGACGATTCATTCTTCGATGGAGCCAGTGAATCCGGAGCGGAGAGTATCGCTACTGATTCATTCTCTTTCGGAAAACATTTCCATACTTCCACTCTGCCGCACTACTCGCTGCATGATAGTCCAGCTGAAAACATATGATAATTCGAGTGTTCAAAAAATCAAACTACTTGTTCTGGTGAAATGCAAATGTGGTTTTTGTGATCATCGATCCGCGTTTGAATGCCCTCCCTTTTATGGCAGGTAACATTAAATTTTACAATAAATTCAATAAATTTTATTGAATTCAAACATCCAACCGACGAGATGCCATATGTTATGATGTGAAACGTATGTTATTCTGCCATAAGTGAGTACTCAGCCTCAATACCACTTGTGAATCTTCAAAGAACCTGCAACGAACCACCCGGAATATTATTTGACTAAATCACCAAGGATTTGCATCTCCCCTTATGCCTAGTAAATTTGTGGGGGTTTTAACGAATATTGTCACCAACGATTGCATCAGCTATAATTTATGTTAGGCATTTCAAAAGTATTACGATACTATTGTAAGGATAAGAACGTACCTGTTTTAATATTTATTTCAATTGAATATTTATCAAATTAATTTTATTTTTTGATACCTACTTTTTTGTTTATTTTTGACTGTTCTCTAATAATTTACTGATTATTATTGTTTCCAAGTCTTTATCAATTCAGAACTCTTTTAGTTTGGGTTTATTAGGATTCCAATATTCTTATCAAAAATGTGGGCAGTCGGAGGAAGAGTAAACGGAACATGGTAGTCCATACCTGGAAGCGAAAATGATTTATCCAGGACGTTTTCATTTAGTTATATTACATGAGTATCTCAAGATTTTCCATTGTTTTGCGTTGATTAGTTGAAAACCTAATCATGTTGTATATAATACAGAGCGGTTGATTAATAAAAGTGTTGTTAATACCTAGTATTGGTACATTCATCCATTATATTCCCGATTTCACAATGTAGCCGGTGACGTCGTAACTGGTTTCGCTTCTACTGTTGACTGCAAATCTTCGTTCCAGGCATCAAAGAATAAAATAAAACAAAAATGATCATGTTGCATCAGACTTTTAACAAACGAATTCTTAGTAGAGCCTGAAAACGCCGCCCGTGATCGTGACAGGACAACAGATTTTGAAATGTGATGCTTTGATGAAATTTATTTCTGACGTTCATCAACAAAACATTTAATCAGAATTCATGAATGGTGCTGCAACGATGCAATTAATTTATTTCAATGAGATGTGGTCCTTTCTTGTTGAATATGACGAGATTCTACTCACCGTCGGTATTAGAGTTGCCTTACAGCCCAGTCCAGTTACACCAATCTACATCCAGTGGAGTTTGAAAAATAGGTTCGGCATGGAAGTTTATCGACGGTATCACAGCAACACCCCATATCCGTTTTCGCCACTTTTCAAGATGGCTGGAAAACCGCCATCCAATGATTTTTTCCTCCCATAATCAATACAATTTTTAATTAAGGTACTTTTACAACATAAATACCCATCTTTATGAACTTACGAAAGAAAGTTAGTTCAATGTGTAACGAGAGGGCGCATCCATCGATATGCATGACTCATTTTCGTCAAAAATGATGATATGGGGTGTTGCTGTGAGACCGTCGATATGACATTTAGGTTAATTTTCAAAAAATATAGGAAAAACGAAAACCTCAAAAATCATTTGAAATCATTATTCCATGACAAAGCACTTCTGGTTTAAATAAAACATGCGGTTATCCGAAGAAAATTACAATATTTACCCGGTCTTACCATCTCCTATTCATTACAATACACGTTTTATTATCTTCGCTTGATTTTTTAAATGCCCTCATGAATTGTGAAATCTAATTACTTTAGTCGACGAGAGGAGACCATTGTGATATCAGGTTCCGTTTCCACCCCATCCGCTCGAACTCGTTCGGATTCCTCTTGCATCCGTTCGGTTGAAATTCGCACCAACTCGAATCCAACGTAACCGCTGCCTAAAGTGCAGCGATCTCAAAGCTCATCGTGTAAGGCATACAGAAATATGTAGAGCACACATACCAAAACTCGGATGGAAGAATGAACCATAAAAAAACTGTGTAAATGGTGAATTTTCCCACTGGACCATCCGTATAGGTATGAATCTTTATCCTTACAATAAAAATAGAACAGCATCATCGAAGCAACTCTGTTTTCATTTCTTTCAGATTGAATAATCCAAAAAAAGACGATCATAAAGCTGAAAAAGGTATTTCAGTTGTAGAACTGTAGAGATCCTCAGGAGGAGAGAACTCAGAGATCCTTTGGATTCTTATATCAAGAATAGTAAAACATTTCACTTTGGCCTCTGTCATGGATCATAATTGAAGGTGCTAATGTGCTCTGCATGTGCTAATGATCACCGAGACCTACAAAACCTCTCGCAACAATAGTTTCCGTTAGATGGTTTGATGCTGTCGTTTGTGAAGTGGAAATCACAGAAAGAAAAACGGTCTACTTCTGATTGTCCGGTCTACCTCTGATTGGTGATCATAGCTGAATATCTATAAATCGGGAGATATTCGTGAGTGGATATCAGAACAGCAATAGATATAGACCACATATCTATAGACCACAAAAAACGCTCTGAAATATTAGAAATTTGTTGCTAGATGCTGTAAAGTTGTAACATGAATGAACACATTATAAAAATACTGGTTATGGTTCAAGGTAAAGGTAATATAAAAATGCAATACATGTTTGAAAAGGTGTAAAATTTTAACATGTAAAATTAATGAGAAAATACACGGGGGGGGGGGGGGGGGGGAATAGAATTATGATGTGTTGGATGGGAGAATATGAAAGTATTTTGACAAGAACTCATCTTTTGTGCTCATTTTTTGGAGAATTGGTTTCAAGTGTCTTGGGATTTATGCAAAACTAGAGGTAATGGTTATAGTGAGAGGTTCGATGCAGATTTAGCGAGAAGGGCATGTGATGGATAGGTAACTGAACATTTTTCAAGGCCCCCATTACATATTTAACAATTGGGAGTCCCTAAAAATCTAACCGTTGTTAAAAACCAATCCTTGCACAAATGACTAAATTAACACAAGAATTACCATGCGTCCAAATATCCGTTACATAGCAGCAGTCGTGGCCAAATAACCCCCTTTCAACAGAGCAAAAATATGTTGAGTTAACTGTTTCATGCCTTTCTCAGGTTTCAGGAATGAATCAGACAAATGACAAGTCGGGACCCACGCCCTTCTCATCATGGGCTCCAAGTCGGGGAAGAAGAACAACCGTGAACTAGCATTTTCTTCGGGAATGCCCCGATAGCTAAATTTACCTTCGTCACTGTACAGCTAATTATCTTGGACTCATAGGATGTAGTAACAAAAACTAACAACAACATGATGGAGGGAGGTCCGATTTAAAACGTTGGACTGCATCATATCTTGAACGATGAGTTCTTGAATGTTTTTTTATGAACATGATAAACTACTATTTTATCGAGCGCACTCAAATCAAGGAGCGTATAATACTTAATTTCCTGGTGACTGAATTAAAGATATCAAAACTGTTGAGCCCTCATATATCATTTTTGACCTACCCGTTTTGATCCTAAATGTGCCACAACATCCATTTAGATAAATTAGGGAAAAACCCTGAAAAGAGGCTTCAAGCATAGGCTTACTGTCACTTATTGTGGCCTCAAATCTCTCAGATCCACTACTTTGGAAAATGATTACCTACCGTGAGAAAATGAGAAATCAAACACATCTTATAAAACTGGATTTTATTTCAATCTATAAGAGTTTATAAGAAGAAAAACTGGTTTGGCTATCACTTACCCCAGCTTCAGAACATGCTGTGGGAAATTGACATGTAATAAAACAAGACGAAGAAAGTTCATATACCATCAAAAGCTTCCTCCTCCTGGCGCAATGATTATAATTATTGATAGTAAAATAATATAAACTAACCCACTATGCAACAACCCAGTCATGTGTCATTGTTGCAAATGGTAATAAATTTCCATTTTTACAAACTTACACCTCCTGTAAAAGCCTAATTAAACCAAATAACTTTGAAAATATTATGTAAATGAGGAGCAAACAATTGATTTCAAGGAAAGCTAACTAGCTCAGTAATGTTCTCTCCAGTTTTCCAACTAAATTCCGGGCCAATATTGGGATCGACTAAGAACAAAAAAAGGTAACCCCTCAAAAATGGGGTCAGCAGTCGAAACGAGGGAGATCGGGCTGAAAAAAATCTGCAAATTCATCCACAACGGTTTATTACCCTCTGAACAGATCACAACCATATGTCTAGATCATTGCTCTGTATACAATTACCTTGTGAGACCTATAACAATACGGAAAAAGATGAGTAATACGCAAAAATATTTGTTCAAATGAGTGACAAATAAATGGGAGGGTTAATAAACTATTTATATGAATGATAACTTGAAAATTGTCATATGATGAAACATTATTCAGAATTAATTTGTGTTTGTATAAAACTGGGGTCTCTATTTGTACCTACCGACGTCGGCAATAAAGAATAACAGGCAGTACCTACCACCAAATTTTCGAAATATCCTTTATTCCGTAGACACGAAAAGTATCTCAGAACAAGCAACTCGATGTTACAAATGTTGTTTGAATCAAACCCAATCAAAACCCAATGTTGTTTGAATCAGCTGTTCCACAGGAAGAACGTTGACCCGACTTGTCGCCGTTTGGTACACGTTCTTGTTGACGCTATTTGATTGATTCAGCCCTCACTGTGAACGAACGGATGGTCGTAAAAATCTCCGTGTGGTCATAAAAAAATTCTGCGAATTAAATTCTATTCAAATGTGAACTGAAAACAATACCATTTCATTCATATTTTTCGCGATATGAATTTATCAAAATTTCAAAATTTGTTTTGGACCCCTCTCCAGTGACGTAGGGTTTTGGAAAGTTGCAAGCATCATTGTGGGGTCGGTCCAAACCCTTAAACCAAATTTCGTAATTTTAGCACAATGCTAACTGGGCTAACGGCGCGCCGTTAGCGTTGTGCGGCGTACGGCGGACGGACAGATGTTTGGTTTATTTTCTTCGAAAATGAACCATTGGAATCGTCCATAGAAAAAACTGTTTTAACTTTCTTCAAAATTTGATGGGTTACGTTTCAAAATACATACGTAGATTCGGAGAAAAAAATCTGTCCAAACGCCGCCCACGGCACTTGGCCCAGTTAGCGTTGCGCTAAAATTACGAAATTAGTTTACGGATTTGGAACAACCTCCCAATTCTTCATATCTCGAAACATTCTAATGGAACAATATAGTTTTTAATATAGTTCTCAATTTAAGAAGTGTTTAATAGTAAATACATCTAATAGCAATACATTTAATAGTAGATAATACATGTACGAGTACCTGTATAACTAAATTTAGAGAGATTTTCGTGTTTCTTGAGTATTTTCAAATAGGGGGGGGGGGGCTAAAAAATAGTTTTGTTTGGTCGATTCCAATGGTTCATTATCGAAGATAATAAACCAAAATCTTCAATTCTTCCTTCCGAGAGACAGATGAATATTACTTTTGGTATTTACTTTTGGTATTTGTAAAGGGACACGTAAGAGGTATAATCCGTAAAGTGACAGGTAAGAGTGGCAGATGGATCCATCCCGAGTTCTGCTCGTCCGGGACAGGTAACAGAGGTAGATGGTCAGCTACGGGCCCAACAGCTAGTTAGTAGGTAATTATATAATAATAATTTACACTACTTGATAATAGTTATTAATAATTAATGATAATTCTTAACCCTCCGTCTCTACCGTGAAATTCTAAGACTATAATATAGAATATCTAAGACTATAATATTATTATCTTCTATATGGAAAGAGGGCAAATCTAATGGAAAACTGGGAAGGTAGGTGTATGACTTCCGCTCTTTTCTTATTATTATCAAAGAGTTAAGAATCAAAATGAAGCCGTCAATAGGTTCAAGAGAATTGATACAAATCGTATTGATCAAAATTGCAGTTATCTCTCAATTTTGGAATGCAATTGGAATGAAAAACCTAATTAAAAAAAGTCATGCCAGACGTTCCCCACGTTCTTTTAGGTTTCAATTACCTCCCTAGTAGATATCTTTGTAATTTACATGAAAAATAAATTAAATTTATTTGGAATAAGATCCAACAAAATAAGCATGACATCAGTTTTTCCCCCTTCCCATTCCAATTGCATTCCGAAATTGAGAGATAACTGCAATTTTGGTTTATTATCTTCGATAATGAACCATTGGAATCGCCCAAAGAAAAAAATTTTTTAACCCCCCCTCAAAATTTGTTGGTTTACGTTTCAAGACACGTAGATTCAGAAAAGCGAATAAAATTCACTCAGTTTCTTGTCTGTAAAATTGTTTAAAACTCATACGGTGAATACAGCTTTCGTACAGGTACGCAACCACGAGAGACATTTTATGTCTTTGCGCCCCCTTCCCCTTCCTATAAAACCCCGTATTGTACTTTTGTTTGTGGATTGCAAAAAACTGGATTCTAGAGCCACTCAGCTGATCTGGGATCGGTCAGTTGTGTTCAGAAGTCCCTCAAGGGCCCACATACCAAATCTCAGAATCGTGGGATCATTAGGGAAAAGGGCCACTCAGCTGATCTGGGATCGGCCAGTTGTGTTCAGAAGTCCCTCAAGGGCCCACATACCAAATCTCAGAATCGTGGGATCATTAGGGAAAAAACTGGATTCTAGAGCCACTCAGCTGATCTGGGATCGGTCAGTTGTGTTCAGAAGTCCCTCAAGGGCCCACATACCAAATCTCAGAATCGTGGGATCATTAGGGAAAAGGGCCACTCAGCTGATCTGGGATCGGCCAGTTGTGTTCAGAAGTCCCTCAAGGGCCCACATACCAAATCTCAGAATCGTGAGATCATTAGGGAAACGGGCCACTCAGCTGATCTGGGATCGGCCAGTTGTGTTCAGAAGTCCCTCAAGGGCCCACATACCAAATCTCAGAATCGTGGGATCATTAGGGAAAAAACTGGATTCTAGAGCCACTCAGCTGATCTGGGATCGGTCAGTTGTGTTCAGAAGTCCCTCAAGGGCCCACATACCAAATCTCAGAATCGTGGGATCATTAGGGAAAAGGGCCACTCAGCTGATCTGGGATCGGCCAGTTGTGTTCAGAAGTCCCTCAAGGGCCCACATACCAAATCTCAGAATCGTGAGATCATTAGGGAAAAAACTGGATTCTAGAGCCACTCAGCTGATCTGGGATCGGTCAGTTGTGTTCAGAAGTCCCTCAAGGGCCCACATACCAAATCTCAGAATCGAGGGGTCATTAGGGAAAAAACTGGATTCTAGAGCCACTCAGCTGATCTGGGATCGGTCAGTTGTGTTCAGAAGTCCCTCAAGGGCCTACATACCATATCTCAGAATCGTGGGATCATTAGGGAAAAAACTGGATTCTAGAGCCACTCAGCTGATCTGGGATCGGTCAGTTGTGTTCAGAAGTCCCTCAAGGGCCCACATACCAAATCTCAGAATCGTGGGATCATTAGGGAAAAAACAGGATTCTAGAGCCACTCAGCTGATCTGGGATCGGTCAGTTGTGTTCAGAAGTCCCTCAAGGGCCCACATACCAAATCTCAGAATCGTGGGATCATTAGGGAAAAAACAGGATTCTAGAGCCACTCAGCTGATCTGGGATCGGTCAGTTGTGTTCAGAAGTCCCTCAAGGGCCCACATACCAAATCTCAGAATCGTGGGATCATTAGGGAAAAGGGCCACTCAGCTGATCTGGGATCGGCCAGTTGTGTTCAGAAGTCCCTCAAGGGCCCACATACCAAATCTCAGAATCGTGGGATCATTAGGGAAAAAACTGGATTCTAGAGCCACTCAGCTGATCTGGGATCGGTCAGTTGTGTTCAGAAGTCCCTCAAGGGCCCACATACCAAATCTCAGAATCGTGGGATCATTAGGGAAAAAACAGGATTCTAGAGCCACTCAGCTGATCTGGGATCGGTCAGTTGTGTACAGAAGTCCCTCAAGGGCCCACATACCAAATCTCAGAATCGTGGGATCATTAGGGAAAAAACTGGATTCTAGAGCCACTCAGCTGATCTGGGATCGGTCAGTTGTGTTCAGAAGTCCCTCAAGGGCCCACATACCAAATCTCAGAATCGTGGGATCATTAGGGAAAAGGGCCACTCAGCTGATCTGGGATCGGCCAGTTGTGTTCAGAAGTCCCTCAAGGGCCCACATACCAAATCTCAGAATCGAGGGATCATTAGGGAAAAAACTGGATTCTAGAGCCACTCAGCTGATCTGGGATCGGTCAGTTGTGTTCAGAAGTCCCTCAAGGGCCCACATACCAAATCTCAGAATCGTGAGATCATTGGGAAAAAACTGGATTCTAGAGCCACTCAGCTGATCTGGGATCGGTCAGTTGTGTTCAGAAGTCCCTCAAGGGCCCACATACCAAATCTCAGAATCGTGGGATCATTAGGGAAAAGGGCCACTCAGCTGATCTGGGATCGGCCAGTTGTGTTCAGAAGTCCCTCAAGGGCCCACATACCAAATCTCAGAATCGTGAGATCATTAGGGAAAAGGGCCACTCAGCTGATCTGGGATCGGCCAGTTGTGTTCAGAAGTCCCTCAAGGGCCCACATACCAAATCTCAGAATCGTGGGATCATTAGGGAAAAAACTGGATTCTAGAGCCACTCAGCTGATCTGGGATCGGTCAGTTGTGTTCAGAAGTCCCTCAAGGGCCCACATACCAAATCTCAGAATCGTGGGATCATTAGGGAAAAGGGCCACTCAGCTGATCTGGGATCGGCCAGTTGTGTTCAGAAGTCCCTCAAGGGCCCACATACCAAATCTCAGAATCGTGAGATCATTAGGGAAAAAACTGGATTCTAGAGCCACTCAGCTGATCTGGGATCGGTCAGTTGTGTTCAGAAGTCCCTCAAGGGCCCACATACCAAATCTCAGAATCGAGGGGTCATTAGGGAAAAAACTGGATTCTAGAGCCACTCAGCTGATCTGGGATCGGTCAGTTGTGTTCAGAAGTCCCTCAAGGGCCTACATACCATATCTCAGAATCGTGGGATCATTAGGGAAAAAACTGGATTCTAGAGCCACTCAGCTGATCTGGGATCGGTCAGTTGTGTTCAGAAGTCCCTCAAGGGCCCACATACCAAATCTCAGAATCGTGGGATCATTAGGGAAAAAACTGGATTCTAGAGCCACTCAGCTGATCCTGTCAGTTGTGTTCAGAAGTCCCTCAAGGATCATTAGGGAATCTCCGCGTAACACACTTCGTGTAACGCACTCCGCGTAACACACTTCGCGTAACGCACTCCGCGTAACACACTTCGCGTAACGCACTCCGCGTAACACACTTTTCGTAACGCACTCCGCGTAACGATTTTTCATTTATGTGCCATAGTAAAGACATAAAATGTCAAAAAAAATCCGTCCGTCCGCCGTACGCCGTCCCCCGTACGCCGTCCCCCGTACGCCGTCCGCCGTCCGCGCCACTTTGCCCAGTTAGCGTTGAGCTAAAATTACGAAATTTGGTTTCTGGGTTTGGACCAGCCCCACAATGGTCCTCGAAACTTTTCATAACCCTAGGTCAAGGGGAAGGGGTTCAAAACGAAATTTAAAATTTCGACAATGTCATATCTCGAAATATTTAACTGAAACGTTTGATTTTCAGTTCACGTTTGAATGACCTGAAACATTACGAATCTTTTAAGACCAATTGGATTTTAGTGCGACCAGCCGTTCGTTCACAGTGAGCGCGCAAAGGTTTAGGAAAAACACTAAACTTCGCGTCGAAAACGGCCGTTAGTTGGGTCAACCTCCAGACGCCCAGAATAAAACTGCCTTTTTTCATCTTCCAGGTAAACTACAGTCTAGAAATTTTAACCGTCAGTCGGGGATAGACCACATTGCAATATTCACTCGGTTTCTCATCTGTTAAATTGTTTAAATAATACCTTTTTGTAATAATACAAATTAAATTTTGATGCTGACCTATTGACTTGAAATTTTAAAAATAGGTCAGAACTGGATCACAATGCAATATTCACTCGGTTTCTTGTCTGTAAAATTGTTTAAATAATACCTATTTGTTTAAACAAATTAAATTTTGATGATGAGCTAGATACTTGAAATTTTAAATATAGGTCAGAAATGGATGACATTTCAATATTCACTCGGTTTGTATGACATGGTATGAGTATGGTATGGTATATTATTGTATGTATGATTTGGTATAATACAGTATGGTATGATAGGAAAGAAATTCGTATGGTATGGTATGAGTACGGTGAGAAGATGGTATGGTGCCGATTTGCAATACAGTCTGGTATAGACAGAAGGGTGATCTGCACAAGGAAGATAATAAACCGTTGTGTCAAGAATTTGCAGAGTTTTTCTCATTGCAAACCTGTTCATTGTGTACCCAAGATCCTTCCCTAAAAGACCTGGCAGCGGGAAATATTATTCAACATGGTTTGAAAAGGGAAAAACAAGTTTTGTAAAAAATCCCAATGCTCTAGGTCAGGGATGGCCAACTTCTTTTGCCCAAAGGGCCACTTCCATACTTTCACTAAAAGCAGGGGCCGCACAAGAACTTAAAGGGAAATTTAGGCTATATAAATTAATGTATAAACAAATGCTATGGATATTGAACATACTTCAATGTTCAATATACCATTTGAACTTAACCTGGACTCTTGTAGAAAATTTTGTATTTTCTATTTCTGTTAAAAAATATCTACCGTAATACTTTTAAAAAGTTGTTCGGGGGCCGCATAAACATAACTGCGGGCCGCAAGCGGCCCGCGGGCCGCCAGTTGGCCATCCCTGCTCTAGGTAGTAGTCGATACCAGTGACCAACCTTTTCTTCAGTAGTCGACATGGTTTTGCATTAGAGGTCGACCTACATGTGTTAGAAGTCGACAGTATCACTTGAGTCAGTAGTCGACAGGTTTCGTCATTCCATCGTTTTCGAATTTTACGACATCTAAATAAAATACATTCAACTGTGAATCGGAACTTGAAAATAGATTAATAAGATGTGATAAAGTAGTTATCAGACTTTTTATTTGCAAACAGCTCATTATCAGTCTCAAATTGCAATAAGTACTTAAGTAAAAAGGTATGAAAACTATAGTCGAAAACTCATTGTCAGAAAATTGACATTACAGTTGGGCTTAGGTACCTATTTACATATTTTTTTGACATTTTCATGTCTTTGCTTTGGCACATAAACTGAAACGGGAAAAATTTGTTCCCTTGATTCACCCTTTCCCGCAGATCACGTCAGAACACAAGCGACCGGCGGGCCATTACGTCAGAGCCTATGACGCACGAGCGTATGACGTAAGACGGCTGGCAGGAGGCCAACTAGTACGTCAGAGCCTATGACGCACGCGCGTATGACGTAAGACGGCTGGCAGGAGGCCAACAAGTACGTCAGAGCCTATGACGCACGAGCGTATGACGTAAGACGGCTAGCAGGAGGCCAACAAGTACGTCAGAGCCTATGACGCACGAGCGTATGACGTAAGACGGCTAGCAGGAGGCCAACAAGTACGTCAGAGCCTATGACGCACGAGCGTATGACGTAAGACGGCTGGCAGGAGGCCAACTATTGCGTCAGAGCCTATGACGCACGAGCGTATGACGTAAGACGGCTGGCAGGATAACTAGTGCGTCAGAGCCTATGACGCACGAGCGTATGACGTAAGACGGCTGGCAGGTGGCCAACAAGTACGTCAGAGCCTATGACGCACGAGCGTATGACGTAAGACAGCTGGCAGGAGACCAACAAGTGCGTCAGAGCCTATTACGCACGCGCGTATGACGTAAGACGGCTAGCAGGAGGCCAACAAGTACGTCAGAGCCTATGACGTAAGACGGCTGGCAGGAGGCCAACAAGTACGTCAGAGCCTATGACGCACGAGCGTATGACGTAATACGGCTGGCAGGAGGCCAACTGGTGCGTCATACGACGAGACCTTTTATGTCTCTGCGCCCCCTCCCACATCCACACCACGTACCTCGTACTTCATTTTGGTTTATTATCTTCGATAATGAACCACTGGAATCGCCCAAAGAAAAAAAAATTTTAACCCCCCTCAAAATTTGTTGGTTTACGTTTCAAGATACGTAGATTCAGAAAATCGAATAAAAAAAAAATCCGTCCGTCCGCCGTCCGCGGCACATTGCCCAGTTAGCGTTGAGTTAAAATTACGAAATTTTTTTTATGGGTTTCGACCAACCCCACAATGGTCCTCGAAACTTTTCATAACCCTAGATCAAGGGGAAGGGGTTCAAAACGAATTTTGAAAATTTGAAAATCTCATATCTCGAAAAATTCATATAGAACGGTATGTTTTGGTTTATTATCTTCGATAATGAACCATTGGAATCGCCCAAAGAAAAAAATTTTTTAACCCCCCCTTAAAATTTGTTGGTTTACGTTTCAAGACACGTAGATTCAGAAAAGCGAATAAAAAACAATCCGTCCGTCCGCCGTACGCCGTCCCCCGTACGCCGTCCCCCGTACGCCGTCCCCCGTACGCCGTACGCCGTCCGCCGTCCGCGGCACTTTGCCCAGTTAGCGTTGAGCTAAAATTACGAAATTTGGTTTCTGGGTTTGGACCAGCCCCACAATGATCCACGATACTTTTCATAACCCTAGGTCAAGGGGATGGGGTTCAAAACGAATTTTGAAATTTTGAAAATTCCATATCTCGAAAAATTCATATAGAACGGTATGTTTTTCATTTCATATTTAGATAGAGTTTATTCCTTAGAATTTTTTAAGACCATCCACAGCTTTGTAAGACCAGCCGTTCGTTCACAATGACGGCTCAAAGATTGTGCCTCACAACACGATTGTGAATCAAACTGTTGAAATACAGGTCCATTTTCATACTAACAAGCTCTTTGGAACATCATATGGCTCAAGTGATGTCGAGTTTGTTGTTCTGAGGTGCGTTTCGTGCTACGGAAATGAAGGTAATTTCGAATGTTTGTTGGTAGGTACTTCTTTTATAGAAAAATTATTACCGACGTAGTATTAAAAACCCCAGAATTATATCGTATTAATTAATCATAATTAATCATAATTATTATTAATAGTAAATACGAATTATTAATACCTAACAATAAATTATAATAATTTTCACTAGGTACTTGATAAAATTGTTAATAATTAGTGATAATTGATAATAATAATTAATCTAACATTTAGGATCTAGACATTTAGACCTAGTGATCTAGACAGAAGGGTGATCTGTACAAAGAAGATAATGAACCGTTGTGTCAAGAATTTTCAGAGTTTTTAGTATATCGTTGGAAAGGTGATTAAATTGTACAACTTTTGTAAGCTCCGGCAGCTTGCAGGATGTTTTTGGGAAGATTAGAGATCCTCGAAATGTTTTTGCTAACTACGCCTTTTTTTAAATGTTCATTTCTTGATCTGTTGTCGGGGTTTAAAAAGAAACTTGTGAACATTGAAAGTGCATAAGTGACTTGAAGAAAATTCAATGCTGCTTCCAAAACTGAGATGGAAAGTTGAAAAACAGTGTGGGAAAGCAGAGAAAATTGAAGTTTCCAATTAAAAACACGGTTTTCTCGAAATAATTTTTGAAAGGGCATATCTGTGGAACGGAATGAGGTAGAAACATGCGATTGGCGTCGTTTAACTACATTTTCGATCTAGTTTCTCCATCTTGCGTATTGTCATCAACTTGCGATACACCCTGTATAACGATGGAATGGAATGTCAATGCATTTTTCGGAGACTCATTGGGGGGATGCAGGGGAGTGAGAAAGACAGGTGATAATAACCAATGAGAGGGCTTGGTGATGACGATCACTTTTCCAATGTGACGGATAAAACGGGGTTAGTGGGTCCTTCGAAACGTTTATCTAACAAGAACACAGCCGCCCCCACTCGGAAAAACTCACCCCTACGAAGCGGGGGCGGCGAATCGTTAGGGGAGCGGCGGGTAGCGGTGGAGGGTTAGTACTGGCGCAGGGAGTGGCGCATTGGAGCGGCAGTAGTCCAACGCCGGCCTCGTACGACACATGCTAGCGCGCTTCTTATCCAAGCCCATTGTGATTCTTGTCCTCATCGCAACATGCTTGCTCCCCATTTACATCCTCGAATCATCGCTAGTAGTCCATACTCATCGTCCTCACCTCAAGGTAAGTCAACATCTTATACAGGAAAGTACCTACTACATACTACAGAAATGCACATCATTCTCATCACTAACAAATGTCATTGCATTACCGAACCACAATTAAAAATACACGCCATAACGCAAACCCCATCTAAATAAACAGTGCGCCTAATTTCATCTTTTTGACCCTCATCAAAATCGTCAAAAATGTCACCGATGGTGATTCATTCGATAAGCCGCTCGCTCAAAGCAGGACGAATTTGACCAAAATCTTCTCTGAAAACCGTCATACTACCAACACTACAAGTTGCTCAATGGGAAAAGGTTTCCCGCGGAAATTATGAAGACCAACATAATTTTTGTGCGGCGTTGTAGTTGCCATGGTGCCGGGCAAACTACACCGCCTCCCACCGCCAGCGGTCATTGAGTTACTGACTGGCCTTTGGGACATCTGCCGCCTCCCGCTTTAATAGTACGTACAAGGGGGTAATATGACCCTCACGCATGAAGAAGGGACCACTGCTTTTGGTTAACTATCTTCGATAATGAACCATTGGAATCGCCCAAAGAAAAAAATTTATTAACCCCCCCTCAAAATTTGTTGGTTAACGTTTCAAGATACGTAGATTCAGAAAATCGAATTTAAAAAAATCCGTCCGTACGCCGTCCGCCGTCATAATAATTTTCACTAGGTACTTGATAAAAGTATTGATAATTAGTGATAATTCACAATAATAATTAATCTAACATTTAGGACCTAGACATTTAGACCTGGTGATATAGACAGAAGGGTGATCTGTAAAAAGAAGATAATGAACCGTTGTGTCAAGAATTTGCAGAGTTTTTTACTGGGTTCATTCCCACCTTTCCCATTTCATTCAGTTTAGTTTGTTAACGTCACATAACGTGGGCCGAAATGGCGAAATTTTCAGAGGATGAGGAATTATCATAATTTATATATAATATTCATATTTAATGCAATTAATATAATTTCAATGTATTGTTGCGGTTATTTACAGCGTAAACTGAGTTTTTACTATCAATTGTATCGTTGATACCATTCATGTAAAATGCTTTCAACATCAATACAACTTTAGGTAACGTCAATTATTATAACTGTATGTAACATCAATTGTATGTTGATTACCATTAATATTAGTGATGCGAACTTATAAACTTGTAAAACTGTAAACTTATCCGGAGTTTATAAACAATTGAAAGACACAGACATTAAACACACTGAAATTGTAGGAATACATAAACTAGCTACCCAGTCAACTACTAGTAGTAAAGAATAAATGTTTAAATTGTACAATTCACAACCAGCCAAAAATAAATGGCAAGGGAAGTTCTAATTGCACCACTCCTTTGGTTCCATAAATATTTTTTCGAACTTTTGTCCTGCACAAAAATTGACTTGAACGTTGATAAAAATAGGAATAAATTCCGTTAAATATAATGAAAATGAAGGTGATAATGTAATAAAGTGTACTATTATTTAAATGAGGGCAAGCATGTCCTCATCTTCTTTCCAATTCTCAAATGGCAACAGGTCCAATGTACTCTAACTGCTAGCTCCTTGTCCTTTTGGGTCGACAAAAATAATAACTGGTCTAGTACAAGAAACAATTATCGATTTGAGTACCCAGCTGAAATTGGACTTGATCAAACCGAGCCATCGCCGATCTTGCCGTCTTCGTCTTCCTCCTATGGAGAGGTCAAAGTATAAGATCATGCGCCTATGAGAATACTTCTTCGTCCAGCGAACCCCTTCATCTTATGCCCAATGTTCAATTCTTTCCATTTTCATGCGGATATTAGATCAATCCTCTGACTGTTTCTTTTGACCCAACGTTGGCAAATAGGGCGGCTGTGCTCTTTGGATTTTCCAGCTCCAGGGATAGGGATTTCCCAGCTATAGGCATAGGCATAGGGATTTTCCTGCATCTTCCTTGGCATAAGGCGTTACACAACGGTGCTGCATTAAATATTATGCAATACGATCATTTTATTACGAGCTATCAATATGAGTACAGAATACAGAAAACCCCTCCAGTTCCGTTTGGGCCAAAAATGACTTTTTGGCTAGGAGAATACGTCTAAAAAACAACACGTCCTCGGTCCAAGAAAAAAGGCCAAGAAGCAAGATTTGCTTCTTGACCATTTAATGGCCAGCTCTATGGTCGGCAAAAAACTTGAAATCCTTGAAATCGAAGTTTTGTTTGCCTCATGAAAAAATTATGATTTAAAGTTACGAGGTTTAGTGTCAATAATGACTCTTGATGTTTTTATTCCGATTTTCAGTTTTAATTTTATCATCCAACTTAAATCCACCTTTCCATCATCTGCTCATGAAGAACCAGTCAGAAGGTCAAGTTGTTAGAGAAGGACCGACGAACTACATACGATGCGTAAAGGTGGCTTTGTTCGTCTGAACAAAAATGGTTCAGGTTAACTTCATTCCCTTCCATCTCATGCAGAGTTGAATATTCATGTATACTTTAATTACTACTTTATACTTTAATGAATGTATACTTTAATATACTTTAATGGCCAGCTCTATTTGTACTCTCAGTTTCAGGAGCAAGAATTGCTTAAACAGTAAGGGTACAAAAGGCCAATGAGGTGACTAGCTACGCTGATCTCAGTATTTTCAACATTTGTTTAAATAAATTCCGCCGGTTACCAAACGAACGTTTTTTTAACATGAGCTAAATCTCTCCTCAGTATATAGTCATATTTCCTGACCATCTCAGGAAATCCATGGTAGGTATTATAAAAGTAAATTATATAATTATAAAGTCAGAAAAAAAAACGTTCGTTGGGTAACCGGCGGAATTTAGTTGAACAAATATTGAAAATACTGAGATCGGCGTAGGTAGTCATATCATTGGCCTTTTGTACTCTTACTGTTGAAGTAGTTCTTGCTCCTAAATCAGGGAGTACAAATACAGTTGTCCACAATTTTACATTCCTAGAAACAATTTTCGGGAGTGAGCTCATCCTCCTCATGTTAGGGGGAGGACAGGCTCCTCATGTTAGAGAATATTTAGGGCAAGGATTAAAAGTATATTAGCCTGAAAATGGTTTAAATCGTTTTCAAAGGTTATTCCTAAATGTTAAATCACATCCCATGTAAAATAATTTTTCATTGGAAGTTCTATGAAGCTATTATGTCATTAATTCACTTCGGCCCTAAAAGTTGCAAGATTATAATCAAATCATATTATCAATGAACATTGTACCGATTCAACGTTTAAATTTTTAGTCACTCACCAAATAGCTATGCAACACATGAAAAGTTATAGCATATCGTTGTATTTATAAGACATTGTTGATTATTATTATGGAAATTATTAAATACAGCAATATATGCAGAACATTTCACATTGAATTATGACATTTTTAGACCGTGTTTTCTAGGAGCTCCTTGAAGAAGAGTAAAGCAAGATGGGAGAATACTTTTCATATGAAAACGGAAGAGTGTATTATTAGCAATTTGTGGCGAAGTATTTCATTATTAGAACTACAATTTATCACTTGCTTGCGCAAATTGACGCACATTCCGCGCCAAACCCTTGGAGTCAAGGAAATGTATAAAGACTCAGCCCCCTTAAGGTGCTGCGATTCAAGCCACTAAGAGCGTTCGATGAGCCGGCCGCTTCAACCTCAAGTGCATCACTTAACCTGATTTTATCGAGGGGGCAACAACGTGTGTCCTGTGGTAAGCGCAACAGACCGGAGCTGTCTTCAAAGGGATTCGAAATGAGTAGACCTTGAGGTGGGTTGGGCCAAGATATTTCTGATTCGAAAAGGTAGATTACTAGATTGGATCTCATAATCTCAGATTTTCTCGACTCTGGGATCATCCCAGACCAGAGAGCCTTTGTGAGTGTTCGAGCAGTGTGGCTTTTCCCCCTATGCAACGACTGCTACCGGTTAGAACGCTGTTGCACAATCCTCTCTTTTAGAATCCGTGGTATCACCCGAAATGAATGCGTCCTACAATGTTGGACCACTTCACCTCGTAGGGTCCCTTGAGCCCCAGGGATTACGACCAGCCACACCACAATGTCACGAGGCATCTCCACAGCGGAAGTCCCCAAGATCACATATGAAGATCCGACTAAGGTCTAATCGCTCTTTTAGTGGTCTGGCTTTTGAATTTCAATCGTTCTTCATGACTAACAGTGGTTAGTGTTTGGACGTGAACATTTATTAGCTCGCTAATTCGATTAGTTGGCCATGGTGTGTGCCCAATTCCGGTGACCTCACATCTGACAATGTCTGCAAGCAAGCGATAGAAGTGAGATGCAACGAGTCGAACTATATTTTTACGTTCTATTTCGTCATCATACTCAGGAGCGTAGCGTGGCTCTGGACATAGCGTGGCTCTGCATACCACACTCAATTCAACCTCAGTTTTAAAATCACTATTTTTCACGTTTTTCGCGTTCTTCTCGTTCTCGTTCATGTTCTCGTTGTTCCCAGCAGAGAAAACTGATCGAGCTGAAATTTTGCACATACGTTTGTTTCCATCCAAGGGAGTGCCTTTTGTACATTTGGTCCCCTTGCCACCATCCCCCCCCCCCCCACCAATTAGGGGGGATAGAATCATTTTCAGCAATTTCAAATGGTCATAACTTCTTCAAAATTGGAACTATTTCAGATACTTTTTTAGTTGTATTCAGCTTACTACATCAAAGTTGAACGGTGGTCAGAAAAATTGTCGTAGAGTTGCGCCTGTTTAAGGACCGATAGGCAATTTAATGGGCTTTCGAATGAGTGTATCACACTTTTGTTACTTTTCCCAACGGTTCTCAAGTTATTCGCGATTTTTGGTCGAAAATCGAGAGTTTTACGTTCTGCAAACTTTCTCTAAGTCACCAATTATAATGATTCTCAACAAGAAACATTTGCATAATTCCCAAGGAAAAAATCAACAAATTTTCAACAACAAAAATTAACACGCTATGAGCATGTTTTTGTTTGACGTTGAGTCAGTGACATGAACTCAGGAAACGATACAACATTGTTTACTGTGGTCTTGGACTTACCGAATCCAAAAAGGCCATTCCCAGTGAGGAACACCTCTCCGCTCTAACATCAACAGTCTGAGTTGCTTAGAAGTGTTTTTATCACCTTTCAAATCCATGCAGAAGCAGAACTTGGGCAGATATTGTCTCCTAGTGAGAAAAAAATTTCCGTCGCAATGTAGTCATTTGTCACCCCACAACCCTCAATTTCGCGTGAGAAAAACACGCGTTTTCCGATGGGGAAACGACATTTTCTCCCTTATTTCCCTTTGTAAATTTCAATTTGAGCATACCCTTGGAATGCTGAGCGTTTTGGCCAACGTTTGCAGCTAGAGTACGACCCTTTCAAGTAGGAGTAGTAGGTTTTACATTAGGCGTTTGAAAAAACTAGAATTTTCCGGGATTTGACCAATTTTTCTTTTTAGGCTGAATTTTCACCTAGTAAACCTGAGCAAAACATTTATTTTGGCACCAAAGAGATAGGAAATCTAATGCTCTTTCCAACGGTATTCTCAGACTTGAGATTACTTCGGTAAATGAGGGAGTTATGTCCGTTTCAATTACGTAAGGTCGAAAACACGAAAAAACATTTAAATGTGAAAAAACTCGGGTTTTAAGTGGAGTAAAAAATATGAGTCATGTGGAATTTTTAGCCACAAATTAGTTGTAGAACTCACCCCCAGCGGGATGTCAGCCCTTACGTGGGACACCCTGTATATAAATCCGTTCTCAAACTGGAGTACTTTGAAGATGAAGAAACATGGTTGTTACTTGAGATGTTTTTCAAGGTTTATCTACTCGAATTCATCATCGTGTTCAGCGTTGAAAATGCTATAAACTAAGGTGTTACTCGGCAAATCATGGAGACAAAATTTTTTCAAGTATATTGGATCCCCCCAAAAACAACTCCGTTGTAAAAACTGGCCCGCCAAAAAACCTCAGCCGCAAAAAGGAATGATATCCATTTTGCCCGCCAGCACTTCGCACCTCGCTGTTGAGTGTGCATATAGAAACCTGATCCTCCTACCCCTAACCACCACCACGAATGTTTTCCTCTTCCCTGTCTTCTTCCCACAACCCCGCTTTCACCCTTAGTTCCCCTCGGTTTCACCTAATATGTTTCCTCTGTTACACCAGCAGGAGCTTTACGCTTCTTTCAATGCTGTAGGCGGGAGCTTTTTGCCAGATGAACAAGCCTGAATTGAAGCATTACTTCATTATAGGTGTACCACCACTGATTACTCGTGACCACCAGTAGGTAGAATATACAAACATTAACCTACTGTAGGTTAACAGTTGTAACAGCTGTAACAGTTGTAGCTCTCACCGGGAATCCAAAACGCTACAACAAACAAAGCACCCAGATAAGGTCATATTATGATCTTATTACTGAAAGTATCGTCAAACAGCTTCCAGAGGAAGGATTGCGGCGGATGTATGGTTTCTCATATAATAATTATCATTATTATTAATAATTATTATTGGGCAACCCTGTTCAGAGGCCTATATTATTATAATATAGGCAGAGGTTTGAAAAATCAACATTACAGTTATGATAACAGCTGAATATAGTAGATTATGTATCTAATTAACATGAAACATGCATAGCAGGTACAGCCCAGTGGCTGCCCTGTACCAGTCTTTGGCACAATACACAGTGCTTACGATGATTTAAACGAGAAGTGCATCTTGTGGTCGCTTCCTTTTTAATCTGCGTCTATTTGGTATTGGTGGAGGATTAGCTACCAGGTTGGAAACTGTCGGGTTAGGGTGATCAGTCATGCGAGTGTGGAGGTTGCTGTAGGTAATTTTGATCTCTTCATGTACGTAGGGGATGTCCAGGTCATTGTGGAGTGTCGCATTTCGTACGTACCACGGAGCCGCAGTAATGAGCCTCAGCACTCTGGTTTGAGTCACCTGCACTTTGTTAATATGTGTGGCCGCTGCGGATCCCCACAGACCGCAAGAGTATGACCAAATTGGTTTGATGAGCGAGAGATAGATCAGTCTTTTAGTGCTGAGGGAAATAGGTGATCGATCTCCAAGTAATGGTTTTAATTGCCTTATTCGTTGCCGGACTTTTGTGACTAGATATTTTATGTGCTCCCCCCATGTCAGCTTACTGTCCAAGTTAATTCCAAGGTATCGAACTGAGCGGTCCTGCGGGATCGGGCCTCCATTGAGAAGGAGAGTTCCATGGAAGTCTTGGTGGCAAAGGGTGAAGGGAACCACTACTGATTTAGCTGCGTTCATTTTAACCCGCCATTTCTCACACCAATCTTTCGTGTCTTCGAGTGTGCTCTGCAGTTCCAATCCGGATGCTCGGAATGTATCCCCTACTTGCAGGAAGGCTGTGTCGTCAGCATATTGTGCGGACATTGAGTTAACTGAAGGGGAAACGGGAAGGTCACTCACATACACCAAGTACAAGAACGGACCGAGTACACTGCCCTGCGGGACGCCAGCTGTAACAGGTCGGGTTGCAGAGATGGCTGTTTTGTACTTGACCGCAAATGTCCGTCCTTGCAGGTAGCAAAGCATTAGTCGATAGTAGGTGTCTGGTAAATGTGGCTTAAGTTTGCTGAGAAGACCAGGATGAAAAACCTTATCAAAGGCTTTCTCAGAATCAAGAAACACGCCAAGGCACACTTTCTTGGTTTCATAAGTATCAAGAATCTTCTCAACTACGCGGTGCAACTGCATTGGGCAAGAGTGATTTGCTCGAAAGCCAAATTGGGTATCAGGGAGAAGATGTGCAAGGTGTGAGAGAACTTATAATCACTAAAGAAAACTTGAAGAACTGAGTTCGAAAAATATATGAAAATAAATTTTTCAAGCAGAAAATGCCATGAACGAAGAAAATATCAAGGAAGAGGCTGTGGTTTGGTTGAGCGTGATTTTTGTTTTTCTTTTTTTTTCTTGGGCGATTCTAAAGGTTAACCTTTAGTTAACCCTTAATCGATAATAAACCATTATCGAAGATATTAAACCATTATCGAAGATAATAAACCAAAACTGGGTTGAAATTACCGCATGGATTATGCATATACAAGTATATGAAAATGTGGTTGAACTTTGGAACTGATGTATTGGATAATGCTATAATGGCATGGGAAGCGACGGGATGTGTACATCAATTCAATCAATCTCAAAACTCTAATATTCCCCCGCTTGGGATTTTTGTGGGAAAACTTCATTTAAAGATAGTAATGAATTTAAATTTTGAATCAATGGACTCGTGAAGTAGGTGAGATAATATCTGTTGAATGTGTAACAACTGACAAGTCATGACGACTAGCATGACTGGCCTCACGATAATAGATGGACAACACCCCAGGAACGCCCTAAATTAGACTCGGGAACTCACGACAGCCTGTTCCGTATTCCAGTTGCTAAGTGTTATGACCTCCTCCAGTGCCTCATTTTTCAACTGTGTAGTAGTGAATCCGAACCCAATTTGAGAATCCGAATGAGAATCCGATTTGAACTTGGACGCATTAACAGGTAATTGAATACCCTTGGAAAAATATGAGTGGTGAAATATCGTGATCAGAATATTGATATTGAGATTCTGGTCGAGGAAAAAATACCTACCCCTGAAGATGGCTTATTAACGCCGAAAGCTCGGAAAGAATTCTCCCCCGTTTTCTTTACAACCTCCTACAACCCTCCAAATAAACAAAGGTTATTCAACCAAGGAGGACATGAACGAAACAACAACTCATTATGCTTTAGAATTTTATTTTCATATATTTTCCAAATTCAGTTCCTCAAGTTTTCTCTAGTGGTTATAAGTTGAAAGAAAGAAGTACGAAGGTGGTGTTCATATAATCGAGCAGTAGGCAACCTGGGAGGCCCAAGAATAATATTTTCTAAAAAAGATAGTAAATTTGTCACAGAGGGAGAAATATTGTTATAAATGGTATACATATTTGCGCTGTAGAGCATATTATATGAGAAACCATACATCCGCCGCAAACCTTCCTCTAGAAGCTGTTTGATAATACTTCCAGTAATAAGATCATATCTGGGTGTTTTGTTTGTTTAAAGGTTTCGGATTCCTGGTGAGAGCTACAGCTGTAGGTTAAGTTTGTATATCATGTACGTATTTGTCGGCAAGATTTTGGATATGTTTTCATCATGTCTTCACCACGGTTGCCTTCCATTCTCCATCATCTTTTCAGTCTTGAGTATCCATTCATGCGGTAGTTTGAATGCTTGGGTGACCTCCCACAGGAAATAATCAGTAGGTATACGGTTTACGACTCAGGCAGATCTAGACGAGGTTTCAATCTATCTATTTAATATGATCGCATTGAGTCCTAAAAGTTTGCCATATTCTCCTAGCTTACCACTTTTACCTAATCAATTCTGAGATAAGTCACGATATTATTTGCGGGAATTCCCAGCATTGTCTTCTATTTTTTTCCGGTGATTTTACAGTGCCTTCTGAACTGAATAATTCACGTTACTCGAGATAATTCATGAAACCATCCCATTTAGCATGTTGAGTATTTAGCTTAGAGACATATGTCTCTAAGCTAAATACTCAACATGTCTTCCACGATACTCAACAATATTGTCTTCCATTATATTCGTACCATTAAGTGATATGAGTCTCTATCAGCTTTCGTAGTCTTCAACGTGCACAATTTTTTTTGACTTCAGAAGAATCGATGAATTCAAAATGTCCCCAACCGTATTAGAATCGAAGGATTTTCAAAAAACATTTGTTGAGCTTGGACCCATTTCAATAGCCCGTTTTCTTTAAACATTCGCTTGAAACAAAAAGAGGCTGTGTTGAAGAACTTGGGAACCAGATTATCACTTGAATGGCATCTGTCAACGGTTCAGGGGGTGTCTCTGCCAAGCGAAGCAGATTGCGGGTGATGCAGCTCGACATCCTTCGGGCCTTTGTCCCAGTGACAAGCGGTTATACCATCGGGTCCATGTGGATTTTTTGACATGGCATTCATTTGCCACGCCTTCTAGCACCAGATTACACCTAATACCATGCGAGGAACCCTTGGAGGGAAACAGCTTGGAAAGAATCATATTCTAGAAATTTTAAAAACAAAGCTGAAAAAAACTCAATTTCGATTACTCAATTACAATACCATTTGTTGTCACTATCCAGCGATACGTACGATCCTGGGAATCGCAAAACTCGAGGTTTAGAGGTCAACATTCAAGCTTGAATGGGCTCGATGAAAAGTATCAAACTCTTTTAAAATCGCCGTCACTCACAGGCCCAAACGTTTCGTATAGATTCGGATTATGAAGCCGACGCCGAGAATCGAGGTAGTAAAGCGTTACAAAATCCGGGGATTACTGTCGGGCCTCGATCTCCGCAATTACCACTCACAACACCCTTGTACTTCGTCCTCGCCGTCCCCATCACGTCCCCATTTTCATTACAAGGCAAAGCTGTTCTACTTTGATAGCAATTGAATTTCCCGAGCAACTCCGACTGAACAATTTGTGAGGACTGCTTCGAAACAAGCTTTCTGATGACTTCAGATTCATTTGACGTATTGCTCCAGTACCTAAAAACGCTTTTCGCTCTTGATCTCATCGTCTTGAATATACTGTTCCCGAAAAGGGTAAATGGCCTCAAGTCTGAACGGCTGTTCGTACAAAGCTGCGGATGGTCTTAAAAAATCCTAAAAATTGAACACTTTTTATTTGTGAACTAAAAACTATAACGTTCCATTGAGTTTTTCGGGACATGAATTTTTAAACATTTCAAAATTCGTTTTGAACCCCTTCCCCTTTGAGTTTCGAGGATCATTGGGGGTTTGGTCCGAACAGGTAAACCAAATTTGTAATTTTAGCTAACTGGACTGATCTGGGACGGAGTTTGAGGAGAGAGAGCGAGAGGGGGGGGGGGGGTTAAAATAATGCAATTACAAAAACTCTGCAAATTCTTGACACAACGGTTTATTATCTTCTTTATGCAGATTACCCTTCTGTCTAGATCACTATGGTAGACTGGTAGACTGAATTATTATTTACGCAAATATTGTGTGTATGTTAAGTATACATATACTTTTTTAGGTAAACCCCACTAACCCTGGGGGGGGGGGGGGGTCTAGATTTGACATTTGACGATTATAACCCATGGGCTCAAATGAAAGTTGTTGTCGAGGAGATTTGAAGAATTAATGTTTTTTGATCCTTCAAATTTTTCAAAACCCTAGGAAGGGGTTCAAAATTGATTTTAAAACTGTGAAAACGTAACTTTCGCAACAAAATTCAGTTCAAGTTTGAACAAGTCCATGGCACTTGGCCCAGTTAGCGTTGTGGTAAAATTACAAAATTTGGTTTACAAGATCAACCACACCCACGATGGGCCTTGAAAATTTTCTTAACCCTAGATCAAGGGGAAGGGGTCCAAAACAAATTTTGAACGAATTTTCAAGTTTTAGTTCAAGTTTGAACAAAGTTTTTTCTCCTCAATGAGCTAGAGATGTGAAATGTTAAATATAGGTCAGAACTGGATGACAATGAAATATTCACTCGGTTTCTTGTCTGTAAAATTGTTTAAACAATACCAACTTGTTTAACAAAATTAAATTTGGATGTTGAGCTAGAGACTTTAAAGTTTAAATATGGATCGCAGATGGTACGTTTCGTGCTACGGAAATGAAGGTAATTTCGAATGTTTGTTGGTAGGTACTTCTTTTATAGAAAAATTATTGCCAACGTAGTATTAAAAACCCTAGAATTATATCGGTACATTTTATTTGTAATTAATTCATCATCTCTATCATTCAGGTTCTGCACGAAGGAACCCAGTCGATTCCAATAGCCGGATATCGTATTAATTAATCATAATTAATAATTATTATTATTGATAATAAATACAAATTATTAATACCTAACCATAAATTATTATAATTTTCACTAGGTACTTGATAAAATTATTAATAATTAGTGATAATTAATACTAATAATTAATCTAACATTTAGGATCTAGACATTTAGACCTAGTGATCTAGACAGAAGGGTGATCTGTACAAAGAAGATAATGAACCGTTGTGTCAAGAATTTGCAGAGTTTTTTATTCGATTTTCTGAATCTACGTATCTTGAAACGTAAACCAACAAATTTTGAGGGGGGGTTAAAAAATTTTTTTCTTTGGGCGATTCCAATGGTTCATTATCGAAGATAATAAACCAAAATTCAAATGTTTTACATGATAATGGATCCCTAGGATAGAATAACAATGACTTAATAGTCCATGTATGTCCTCATTATATTATTTAAATGTGGTAAATAGTAATTTGTTCTTTTCATAGAAATAATTGGACACCAACAACTTACCTATGACAGGCGACCATATCAGAAGGTCCTGCGGACAATTATTCTTTAAGTAGTTAGATAATATGATACATGACGCATTCTTTATAAAGTAGGTATATGTATACACTTGATAAAGAATGCGTCAAAAATTTGCACAATCCCCAAGAAAAAATGCAACAAATTTTCAAAAAATTTCTAATTCAAATTCATTCAAATTTCTATTTTTTTCTATTTTTTCAAATTTAATAATAATAATAATTGTTTTAAATTTTAATAATTTTTTAAAATTGTTAATTGTTTTAATTAATCGAAAATTTTAAAACTACTATTTAACCAATTCGCAAAAATTTTAAAACTACTTATTTTTCAAACACATTTCAGATAACAAACAATAATTTCCAAAAAATAATTATTCTTGTCACAAAAAGAAGAAACAAAAAGGCAAATTAGTAGGCGTACTAATTTTTTACTAAATTTTGACTAGGATAAAACTTCATTTAGGAAAACATTTACTAGTTACCTCGTAGGTACTTTTGTTAAATTGAACCGTATTGTATAAGTACCGCTCGAAAACTAGCCATGCAAAAAGATGTGATATCCCCCAAAAACAACTCCGTTGTAAAAACTGACCCGCCAAAAAACCTCAGCCGCAAAAAGGAATGATATCCATTTTGCCCGCCAGCCACATATATAGGATGCTCGGTGCTTCGCACCTCGCTGTTGAGTGTGCATATAGAAACCTGATCCTCCTACCCCTAACCTCCACCGTCAATGTTTTCCTGTTCCCTGTCTCCTTCCCACAACCCCTTCTCACCCTTAGTCACCCTCGGTTTCACCTAATATGTTTCCTCTGTTACACCAGCAGGAGCTTTACGCTTCTTTCAATGCTGTTGGCGGGAGCATTTTGCCAGATTAACAAGCCTGAATTGAAGCATTACTATATTATAAGTATTACTGGTGGTCACGAGTAATCAGTGGTGGTACACCTAGGTATAATGAAGTAATGCTTCAATTCAGGCTTGTTAATCTGGCAAAATGCTCCCGCCAACAGCATTGAAAGAAGCGTAAAGCTCCCTGCTGGTGTAACAGAGGAAACATATTAGGTGAAACCGAGGGTGACTAAGGGTGAGAAGGGGTTGTGGGAAGGAGACAGGGAACAGGAAAACATTGACGGTGGAGAATAGGGGTAGGAGGATCAGGTTTCTATATGCACACTCAACAGCGAGGTGCGAAGCACCGAGCATCCTATATACGTGGCTGGCGGGCAAAATGGATATCATTCCTTTTTGCGGCTGAGGTTTTTTGGCGGGTCAGTTTTTACAACGGAGTTGTTTTTGGGGGTATGTATACACTTGATAAAGAATGCGTCATGTATCATATTACCCCCCAAAAAACACTCCGTGTAAAAATCACCCCGCCTCGCAAATATCATTCTTCAGAGGCCGGAAAAAGTTATGATATCCACTTTCCCCGCCCGCCCTTTTCCTCATTAAGGAGCTAAGTATAATGAAAAGCTTAACCACTTCACAAGCACCGTACCCCTTTCGAAATCTCCCCTTGGCGCTATTGCGAGACGGTATTATTACTTCCACAAGCAACTAATACTTGTATAAAACGTTAACCACCATCAAGTATTAGTGGCTTGTGGAAGTAATAAAAACGTCTCGCAATAGCGCCAAGGGGAGATTTCGAAAGGGGTACGGTGCTTGTGAAGTGGTTAAGCTTTTCATTATACTTAGCTCCTTAATGAGGAAAAGGGCGGGCGGGGAAAGTGGATATCATAACTTTTTCCGGCCTCTGAAGAATGATATTTGCGAGGCGGGGTGATTTTTACACGGAGTGTTTTTTGGGGGGATATCACATCTTTTTGTTGTTGAAGTGGGTCATTTTATAAAGAAGGTCTATGCGAAATTTCAAGTCAATTGGTCCGGTTACCCAGGCTGTTGACTCGTCAAAGTTGCCAAAATTAGCCTAAATTTCAGTTTTTGTTTCTAAAAGTTTTTGGGTTGAGATAATGGGTTAAACCTTTCAAAAGGCACTGTCTGATGTTGAAACGAAGCTCTGTGCAAAATTTCAAGTCGATCCGTGAAGGTGGAAATGCCTAACTGATTAAGGAGAAGAAGAACAGGTAAGGGTGAAAAACCGGGTTTTTGAAGTTATATAACTCGGCTCCCTTTAAAGATATCGACTTGAATCTTTCAAAAGGCACTTGCTACACTTGAAACGAAGCTCTGTGCAAAATTTCAAGTCAATCCGTGAAGGTGGAAATGCCTAACTGATTAAGGAGAAGAAGAACAGGTAAGGGTGGAAAACCGGGTTTTTGAAGTTATATAACTCGGCTCCCTTTAAAGATATCGACTTGAATCTTTCAAAAGGCACTTGCTACACTTGAAACGAAGCTCCGTGCAAAATTTCAAGTCAATCGGCGAAGGTGGAGAGGCTGTAGCCTTGACCGACTGAAAAAAGTAGAAAAACGTGGTAATTGGTTTTTGAAGTTATATAACTCGGCTCCCTTTAGACCTAGCGACTTGAAACTTTCAGGGCTTTCTATTATCCTCACCAAAAAGATCCATACCAAATTTCAAGTTGATCGGTCAACTAGGAGCCGAGATATGGCCATAATTAGCCTTTATTACCCTAAATTTCAGTTTTTTTGTCCCTAATTTTTTTTTTGGGTTGAGATAATTGGTTATTTCGTTCAAATGGCACTGAGCCATGCTATAAAGAAGATATGTAAAAAAATTCAAGTCGATTGGTCCTTTTACCCAGGCTGTAGACTCGTCAAAGTGGACAGAATTTTCCTAAAGTTTCTGGTTTTTTGTTTCTAAAACTGTTTTGGGTTGAGATAATGGGTTAAATTTTATATAAGGCTCTGTCTCAAGGTTAAATGAAGCTCTGTGCAAAATTGCAAGTTAATCGGTGAACGTGGAGAGGCTCCAGCCTTGCCTGTCTGAACAAGGAGAAGAAGGAGAAGAAGGAGAAGGAGAAGAACAATCTAAGGCCGAAAAACCTGGTTTTTGAAGTTACGTAGCTCGGCTCCCTTTAGACCTATCGATTTGAACCTTTCAGGGCTTTCTAATATACACTCAAAGAAGACCCACACCAAATTTCAAGTTGATCGGTCAAATAGGAGCCGAGATATGGATACCTCGAAAACGCGTTTCGTGACGTCCGGTAAACATGCACTCGGCATCGTTCGTTTTCTCAACTTCTTTGCTTGGCGGGGCGGAACGCTACCGCGTTCCTAGATCTATCTACTTGGAGAAAACGAAGCATCGACGGGAAACCTAACCAGTAAATCAATGTTTTCGAGTGCACCTATCGAAAAAGTTAACAATTATTGATACAACCATACGATATAATGATTGAAAATATTGATGAAAAATGGACTGTGGATAGGGCCCGTGATGTTTATCAATATTCTTGGCTTATAGCAGGAATTGATTCAGTATTGTAACCAAGCCGTATCTAGGAACGCGGTAGCGTTCCGCCCCGCCAAGCAAAGAAGTCGCTGTCGAGTGTATGTTTACCGGACGTCACGAAACGCGTTTTCGAGGTATCCATATCTCGGCTCCTATTTGACCGATCAACTTGAATTTTAGTATGGGTCTTCTTGGAGTGGATATTAGAAAGCCCTGAAAGTTTCAAATCGATAGGTCTAAAGGAAGCCGAGCTACATACCTTCAAAAACCCGGTTTTTCGGCCTTAGATTGTTCTTCTCCTTCTTCTCCTTCTTCTCCTTCTTCTCCTTCTTCTCCTTCTTCTCCTTGTTCAGACAGGCAATGCTGGAGCCTCTCCACGTTGACCGATTGACTTGAAATTTTGCACAGAGCTTCATTTAACCTTGAGACAGAGCCTTATATAAGATATAACCCATTATCTCAACCGAAAAAAGTTTTAGAAACAAAAGAACAGAAACCTCATGAAAATGTCCACTTTGACGAGTCTACAGCCTGGGTAAAAGGACCAATCGACTTGAATTTTTTTACATATCTTCTTTATAGCATGGCTCAGTGCCATTTGAACGAAATAAGCAATTATCTCAACCCAAAAAAAAATTAGGGACAAAAAAACTGAGATTTAGGGTAATTAAGGCTAATTATGGCCATATCTCGTCTCCTAGTTGTCCGATCAACTTGAAATTTGGTATGGATCTTTTTGGTGTGGATAATAGAAAGCCCTGAAAGTTTCAAGTCGCTAGGTCTAAAGGGAGCCGAGTTATATAACTTCAAAAACCAATTACCATGTTTTTCTACTTTTTTCAGTCGGTCAAGGCTACAGCCTCTCCACCTTCGCCGATTGACTTGAAATTTTGCACGGAGCTTCGTTTCAAGTGTAGCAAGTGCCTTTTGAAAGATTCAAGTCGATATCTTTAAAGGGAGCCGAGTTATATAACTTCAAAAACCCGGTTTTTCACCCTTACCTGTTCTTCTTCTCCTTAATCAGTTAGGCATTTCCACCTTCACGGATCGACTTGAAATTTTGCACAGAGCTTCGTTTCAACATCAGACAGTGCCTTTTGAAAGGTTTAACCCATTATCTCAACCCAAAAACTTTTAGAAACAAAAAACTGAAATTTAGGCTAATTTTGGCAACTTTGACGAGTCTACAGCCTGGGTAACCGGACCAATCGACTTGAAATTTTGCATAGACCTTCTTTATAAAATGACCCACTTCAACAACAAAAAGATGTGATATCCCCCCAAAAAACACTCCGTGTAAAAATCACCCCGCCTCGCAAATATCATTCTTCAGAGGCCGGAAAAAGTTATGATATCCACTTTCCCCGCCCGCCCTTTTCCTCATTAAGGAGCTAAGTATAATGAAAAGCTTAACCACTTCACAAGCACCGTACCCCTTTCGAAATCTCCCCTTGGCGCTATTGCGAGACGTTTTTATTACTTCCACAAGCAACTAATACTTGTATAAAACGTTAACCACCATCAAGTATTAGTGGCTTGTGGAAGTAATAAAAACGTCTCGCAATAGCGCCAAGGGGAGATTTCGAAAGGGGTACGGTGCTTGTGAAGTGGTTAAGCTTTTCATTATACTTAGCTCCTTAATGAGGAAAAGGTCGGGCGGGGAAAGTGGATATCATAACTTTTTCCGGCCTCTGAAGAATGATATTTGCGAGGCGGGGTGATTTCTACACGGAGTGTTTTTTGGGGGGTCAAACTTTCAGTATGAAGAGCATTAATAAAGGAGACCGTGTTTTGTTTTTTTTAAATCGTCAAATTAACGAGAATTCTCACTCACTATTTAATGAGTTTCGATGTTTCACTGTTACAAACGTCAACGCTACCGATAGGCTACCTACAGGTATAAATAAGTGGAAATGACGGGGGCCCGAGTTTCGTTGCCTCCTGACTCGAGCTGATTGTCAAATGCTTTCCGTTAGGAAATTTCGTATTCAAAGGCTCACATGAAGCCGTTGCGTGACAGTTACAAGGGGCTTAGGAGAGGTGGCGTTGCATATCATGAGTGGCAATCGCAGACGTGCAGCAGTGAGAAGGCTTCACGACAGCACTGGATAACCGGTGATGGGTAAAGATGGAGAGTGAAACCAAATTATCGACTGTGTCGCCAATGAGCTGTTCGTATAAGAATTGGTTTTTTTTACGAAATCGTGGGTCGATCACGTTAACAAAAACACCCCCTTATCATACCAATGCTTATCCAATTATGAATAATTGAGCATACTTGAATAACTCTGAGCGTCTGATTTCCATTTCCAAATCCCTTTTCGATATCAACGAATGAGCAATAATTTCTATTATCAATGTCACACACTGAAGCCAACTGCGTCTTTATTCCAGATAGCAATACTATCATTAAATTTAGGTAAATTTTACACTTTAGTGCTGCATTATTTCGAAGCGAATCGAACGAATTTGAAGCTGAATTAATGAATTGAGTCAAGTACCCTGAAAATATGTCACGGCTTCTCGATAGTTTGATTGATATTTTTCGTCGGGTATTTTTCGTGTTACTTAATATAAAGCTTAATGCTGCCATCGTTGCTACATTCACAAATACATACATATTTGTAGAAGTATTGTTAGGGATGGTTAGGGATGGTTAGGGAATGGTAGAATATATTCCGCTACGATAAAATATATTTAGTTTAAATATACGATTTAATTGAGTCTATATTGAGTCCTGGCGATTTATATGTTGTTGTATAGTTACTCGTAATTATTGTAAAATAATTTGGGTAATAACACATTCAACCAAAGAAACCACCACGACGCCGCAGATCGGTATCGCAAATGAACCGAAACTGTTTGAGTTTGGAACGGAGAATAGTAGGAGTGGAAATTTCAATATTTCCACCTCATGTACATGAATATAAAGCTTTCGATTGCCAGTAGCTCTTACAAATACGCCGCCATTGAGTTCCATTCAACCTATGAAATCATGTCATGCGGCTCCACGTCTCAAATAAAATTCCATTGAGCACACGACGTTTGTCGAGTTATGCAACCACCAAGAAAAAGGGTTACCACCGTGTGAAATCTACTAATTCGCCCCGAAGCATCCGGACCGTTTTTCCGTTGGGAAGGCGGTATTACCATATCATCTGGTTATACACGGTTGCCGAGGAATCCCATAAATCCAATGATCGCGGGGTCCCTGACTCTTCTCCAATGATTCGTCAGTCTCGGTGGACAACGGCGGAGACTTCCAAGGCAACCGCGGCGTCAGCAAAGCGGAAAAGTTGTCAATTGCTTGCTAGAAGAAACGAGTGCTTGTAATCAGCAAGTCTGGCAATGATATGAAATTCCAATGAGGTACATGACCCAACGACGACGATGACATCACTATACACAAAATTTGAATTCAACCCCTAGGATTAGGGAAATTCTAAATACTTTTACAGAAATGTATGTTTTTAGACAATGTCATGTCATGGAACGTCATTCATTCTAAGCAACGAAATGCTTATCAGCTTCAAAATGGAAAATAGCAAATTAGCTCTTACGCTAATAGAAGCTTCGATCAAGCCTACGATTGTCACCACTTCGTTCCGCGTTATCAAAATGGCTCCAATCAAGAGCAAGTGCAATCATCGAAGACGTCTTTATTTATTTAGTGCATAGTTTTTCATTTCAAGTGCGCGGAATGCATCTGTGGCGTCATTCCTAGCATACAGTCTCAGTTCGACCTCCGAGTAGTCAACATCTCAGTGAGTGAACGGCTAAGAAGTGTAAATACAGACCCGACCTCGGGCGCGTTTGTGTAAATAAACCGCGGGTTTTCCTCATAACGCCGAGGTGGAAATATGGAAACTGATGACGAAGGTGAGTTCTCAGTTTATAAGGAGGCAATTATTAACGCCCGTGAGGGCCTATCAAAAAATTATTTAGTGCCTGCGGATGAGCAGCTAAAAGAAGAATTTAAAGCATATAGGGTATGCGTATCTTATCTGAGCGATTTACTGGAGAGAGCTGTCAAAGAAATCTCCAACTTAAAAAATACTAGTCAAGGTATTTGTGCCTTAAACCCTGGTGTTATTAAAATAAAAGAAAATCCCTCTGGACCTAGTAATTGTGCATCTGGAAGCAAACAAAAAGATGAAGAATATTATACTGATGAAGAAATGTTAGAATATGAAACAGGAGATTGGAAGAAGCAAGAAAACAAAAAAAGGAAAAAGGGAAATAGTTCCTCAAAAATTGATCATGATCAGAGTATTGGAAAAAAACCAGAGACAAGGTCAGAGCCAAAACCTCCCCCCATTTACATAGAAAAAGTAGAATCATTCCCAGATCTAGCGTCCGTGGTAAAAAGCAAGGTACAAAATGCTATCATCACTTCGGTGGGAAAAAATACTGCAAAGGTCAACACTGAGACCTCTGACGAATACCGTCAAATAAGCAAACTGCTCGAAGAAAAAAAATATGCTCACTACACCTTCCAAAATAAACAAGATAAGCCAATCAATATCATGATCAAGGGTATCCATAAATCTTGGGAGGAAGATGCTGTGTTGGATGAATTACGAAAACAAAGTTTCAATGTGGTCAAAGTGACAAGAAAGCTAGCTTGGAAAACTAAGGAACCACTTGATATGGTTATGGTGGATTTCCACCACAGCGAAAAAATTGATAGAATCTATGATATCAAAGTACTGATGAGTGGTCGCGTTAATGTTGAACCGATCAGGGCATCAAAGATAATCCCCCAGTGCAAAAAATGTCAATTCTTTGGACATACAAAGAACTATTGTGGTCGGGAACCTAAGTGTGTCAAATGTGGTCGGGACCATGAAACTATAGCCTGTATAAAGCCTGCTGACGTCAGCCCAAGATGTGTAAACTGTAAATCACACGAGCACACAGCTAATTATAGAGGATGTCCTGTGGCTATTGAAGCACAAAAAGCCCGGGACATGAAAACCAAGAGGAATCACAACAGCCAATCCCAATCAAAGTTTCAAGCGAAAAAACCCACGATGAATAATCAGAAGAAAGTTGAGTGGAACCCACAATCAGACACCAATCTTAAATCCTATGCAAATGTCATGAAAAACCTACAAAAGATTCAGCAAGCACCAGCCCAAGAAGACCCGCTTCAAAAAATTCTTGAACAGCTGAACCGTATGGAACTGCAAATGATCAACATGAATAACAGAGTCGGGGCTCTGGAAAGCAGGTCTGGACGAGACCGTACCAAGAAATCATGAACAGTCTCAAAATAATGTGCTGGAATGCCAATGGCCTCCTCTCCCGGAAGGATGAGCTACTGGTTGCCCTAAACACAAATTCCATTGATATCTGCGTTGTATCTGAAACACACTTTACTAAGGAATCCTTCTGCAACATGAAGGGGTATAGGTGCTACCACGCAATGCACCCCAGCAACCAAGCAAGAGGTGGGAGCGCGGTGATAATCAGAGACCACATATCCCATCATGAGCTAATAAAAGTAGAAAATGAAAAATTCCAAGTAAGTGCAATCATGATCAAAACTAAAATATACCAGATGGCCGTGGCGAGTATTTACTGTCCACCAAAACCAAAACTCAAAACTACAGATTTTGAGGCGGTTTTTAACCACCTAGGCAATCGTTTTATACTAGGAGGAGATTTCAATGCTAAGAACATAAATTGGGGATCACGACTAACTCTACAAAGAGGACGGGAACTGCATCAAGCTATACTTACTAGCAGCTGTCAAACCTTTTCTTCGGGAAAGCCAACCTATTGGCCATCAGATCCAAATAAAACGCCGGATTTAATAGACTTTTTTATCGCCAAAAACGTATCGTCAAAATACATCCTTGTGGAAGGTAATTGCGACCTGAGCTCGGATCACTCTCCAATAATAATGACTTTTAGTGAGCAGGTGATTTACAGACCTTACAACCCTGCCCTGGCTAATGACAAAACAGACTGGGAAGGATTCAAAATTGATTTATGCAAAGAATTACACCTGAAGGAGCCTCCACAAACACTAGATGATATAGATCGGGAGCTCGAACAACTTGTATGTTCTATCCAAGAAGTGGCATGGAAGAATACTCCATCAGTTAGAAGAAGACTCAAGGGACTTAACTACCCGAGAGAAATAGTTGAAGCTATAAAATTAAAACGGAAAGCAAGAAAAAAATGGCAAAGTACCCGAATGCCAGAACATAAAACCGAATGGCATAAGGCTGCTAAGGAATTGAAAGAGATGATTCAGATGATTAAGGATGAATCAACTGAAAAGTACCTCAGAGAGTTAACCAGTGACCGCCACACTGACTACTCCCTGTGGAAAGCTGCCAAATATCTCAAGAGACCTATAGTTCAAGCACCACCTGTTAGGGATGATAGGGGTAAATGGGCTAGTGACAGTAAAAGCAAGGCTGATTTGTTTGCGGAACACCTTACTAGTGTATTCGCACCCAACTCCAGGTCTCCGGGTGAGCCTACCTTGGAGGAGACACCGCCGCTCGAGCCAGAAGTAAAAATACCGTATGTCACAATAAAAGAAGTACAAAAAACTATTAAAAAGGAGATAAATCCTAAGAAAGCTCCTGGCTTTGATCTTATCACAGGAAAGATTCTGCACCAGTTACCTCGAAAAGCTATTGTCAAAATCACCCAAATCATTAACGCTGCCATCAAACATCGGTATGTACCCCAGCTATGGAAGATGGCGGAGATCATCATGATACAAAAACCTGGTAAGCCAGCTGATCAAGTAACATCTTACAGGCCCATCTCACTGTTGCCTGTGCTATCCAAAGTTTTCGAAAAATTAATCAGTAAGAGACTCCTCGTCATAATTGAAGAACGGAAGCTAATTCCCAAGCATCAATTCGGATTTCGACGTCAGCACTCGACCATAGATCAAGTCCATCGAATCGTCAATATCATTGAAGAAGCGCTGGAGCAAAAGAAAGTCTGTTCGGCCATCTTTCTTGACGTAGCTCAGGCTTTTGATAAAGTGTGGCACGAAGGCCTAAAACATAAACTCAAAAAGATGCTTCCCATCCATTACGTGGATCTACTGGATTCCTACTTGTCAAAGAGGTATTACCGCATCAAACAAGATGAAGCGTATTCAGATCCAAAAATAGTTAACGCTGGTGTCCCACAAGGCAGTGTGTTAGGCCCCCTCCTATACATACTGTACACGAGCGACCTACCGGACCTAGAATGCAACACAACAGCAACTTTTGCAGACGACACTGCGGTTCTCTCGGTTGGGGAGAACAACAATGAATCTATCAGCAAACTGAACAGATCAATTTCCAAAATCACTCGCTGGACCACTAAGTGGAGAATCAAACTGAACGAGACAAAGTCGGTGCACATTGATTTCACCAACCGTAAGATCAACTACATCCCGGCTTTTCTCAACAATGTGGTGATTCCCTACTCGAATCACGCCAAATACCTGGGCATGACGCTAGACGCCAAGCTCCGGTGGAAAGAACACGTCAAAAAGAAAAAGACAGAACTTGTCTTAAAATTCAGGAAAATGTACTGGCTCATCGGCCGGCGATCAAAAATGTCACTTCAAAATAAACTGCTTCTGTACACTCAAGTACTTAGGCCTTCGTGGGTCTACGGAGCACAACTGTGGGGCTGTACGGCTCTATCAAACAGGCAGATGATACAACGCTTTCAGAATACCGTACTACGATGCATAACCAATGCGCCGTGGTATATCCGCAACGACGCTCTACATCGCGACCTTGAGATGGAAAGCATTGACCAAGTGATAAAGCAGCGCGCTAACGCTCATCTTGAGAGACTTAAAAACCATGTCAATGAAGAAGTTGTCCAGCTTCTCGAAGTACATGAGTTGACGCGGCGCCTCAAGCGCACTAAACCACATGAGCTTGTGTAGGGAGTGAGTGTGTGCAATAAATCATAAAGACAAAGGACTAAGTTATGTATCGTTAGCCCTAAATGCCAAGTATTGTAATATAATTAGGTCAGACGAATATTGTTAATGAGATCTATATCTTGGAGCAATAATAAAATATATATTAGAAAAAAAAAAAAAAAAAAAAAAATTCCTAGCATACGAGTATATGACTCTGATAATGATTATTGTCTCATTTGAAGCAACTAACCACTCTGCGGGTTCAATTGTTGACATCCCATTTTGCACCCGTTCGAATCGACGATGATTCAGAGACCTTGAGGCAGTTATAGTTGCCGAAGTATAAACGGAGTAGTAGAGCAGGATGATAAGTTTGAAACTGTTATCTCCACTTCCTCTCTTCCAGGTCTTCCCTCCCATCAGCAACACCAGCGAGTCCACCGAGAGGACTTCTGTTATCGACAATGATGCAAGATAAAACTACAATATGTTAGGGTATTACTCATGGAGAGAAATCCTGTGCTACTGTTGTTTTCAAATATAACTAACAAAAGTCGACGCAGTGTGCAGGTACAGTCGACGCAAGGATAGGTTTAAAACACAAAAATAGTAGATTTAAGAAAAGCATATTTAAACATAATAATGTTTATTAGATTGGTTTGCCAGAGTAAAAGTAGCATCATGATGAAAATAACCACTGAAATACCACCCATATTAAAAATAATAAAGTCTTATTTCCAAATTTGTCACCACTTTTGTATGATTGGTAAGAAATTGAAAAAATCTGCAAATTCTTGACACAACGGTTCATTATCTTTTTTGTACAGATCACCCTTCTGTCTAGATCACTAGGTCTAAATGCCTAGATCCTAAATGTTAGATTAATTATTATTATGAATTATCACTAATTATTAATAATTTTATCAAGAACCTAGTGAAAATTATTATAATTTATTGTTAGGTATTAATAATTTGTATTTATTATTAATAATAATTACTATTAATTATGATTAATTAATACGATATCCGGCTGTTGGAATCGCCTGGGTTCCTTCGTGCAGAACCTGAATGATAGAGATGATGAATTAATTACAAATAAAATCTACCGATATAATTCTGGGGTTTTTAATACTACGTCGGTAATAATTTTTCTATAAAAGAAGTACCTACCAACAAACATTCGAAATTACCTTCATTTCCGTAGCACGAAACGTACCTCAGAACAAAAAACTCGACATCACTAAAACCATATGATGTTCCAAACAGCTCGTTAGTATGAAAATTGACCTGTATTTCAACCGTTTGATTCACGATCGCGTTGACAGGCTCAACCTTTGAGCCCTCATTGTGAACGAACGGCTGGTCTTACAAAGCTGTGGATGGTCTTAAAAAATTCTAAGGAATAAACTCTATCTAAATATGAAATAAAAAACATACCGTTTGATGGGAATTTTTCGAGTTTTGGAATTTTCAAAATTTCAAAAATCGTTCAGAACCCCTTCCCCTTGACCTAGGGTTATGAAAAGTTTCGAGGATCATTGCGGGGTTGGTCGGAACCCATAAAAGGAATATCATAATTTTAACTCAACGCTAACTGGGCAAAGTGCCGCGGACGGCTAATTCATGAATATGCATATTCATAATAATAATTAATCTACTTATCATTTAAAGATCTAGACAGAAGGGTGATCTGCACAAAAGAAGATAATAAACTGTTTTGTCAAGAATTTGCAAATTTTTTAACATGGAACATGTTTTTACGGCAGTGATTCAGTTTGAGCGTGTATTGTTAGATGAAAATCTAACTGGTGACTCTCTATATGTATCAGAGTTGGGAAGTTGTTAACTAATTTCTCAACTATTAACTAAAAGTTAAGTAGTTGTAGTTAGTAGTTATAGCTACGAGTTGCGTAACTCTGATATGTATATATATATATTTATATATTATGGATTGGTGAAACTAAAGACACTCGCGTGAAATATGAATTTGAATGATTGTACAGGAGGATTTTTTTTTTTTTTTTTTTCCTACGCCATTTTAGGTCTGCGGCTGTTCCGCCATGTGACCTCGAGCAGCCCAATACAGCTTCGCGATTTTGAAAAGTATATAAAAACACTTATAGAAATTAAGAAAAACTTGATAAAAACGGAAATTTTCGCGTGACAGCGTCATCAGCCCGGGAAGCTCACTTGGAGAAATTAAATGTGATACAAAGAAGTATTATTAAGACGATAATGAGGAAGGAACGTCGGTACTCTAGTCTTAACTTATTGAATGAGTTTAAAGTTTTCACCCCGAGACAGTTATTTTTGAAATCCCTTCTACTAGTATACCACAGAAACCCTACCATAGTTCAACAAAGCCAACATCATGATTATCAGACCAGATTTGTATTGATGGGAAATGTTGTTGCGCCGAGGCCTGCTCTTGTGCTCACAACAAGAAGTCCAAACTATATAATTTATATGGTCCTTAGAGTTGTGGATTCTCCCCTAAAATCCCCACTATTATGTACGCGTGTGGCATATAAAAAGAAAATATATGAATGGTTAGTGAGGCTGGGTAGGGAGGGGGCGGAGAATATAGTTAGGAGCATTTATGTTTAGGATGGTAAAATTCCAGATGGTAATTTGTGTCGACGCAATGTTACCTATTGTTGACGTATGTTTATTTCAATTGACGTATGTAATGTTAAGTTTAGAATTAGTTGATGTAAGTAAAGTATGATTTATGTATAGATGCAGTTGATCTATGTAAAGTCAAGTTCGAAATTGTTTGGCGCTACTCTTATAGGGCGATACAGGCTCTTAGCCTTCTGCCCTGCAATAAAGTTGTAAAAATTATACATGTAAAACAATTGTGTGTGGTTTATACAACTGTAAATAAATAAATAAATAAAAAAAATAATAATAAGCCCCATCATTTCTTTCCGGGCTAATGACGCTGTAGCGCAAAAATTTCCGTTTTTATCAAGTTTTTCTTAATTTCTGTGTGTCTGTGTTCTTAATTTCTGTAATTTAAGTGTTTCTATATACTTTTCATTCTCCTGTACAATCATTCAAATTATATTTATATATGTATGTATTTGTCGTTCCAGACAATAACTCTCGGTAGAATTGAGATAAGAAGTCCTGACAATCGAAAGGCTAAGTTCGAAGATGGGCAAAATCGGGGGGGGGGGGGGGGGCATGATAAGGGGGGGGGGGAGTTTTAGGGGGTAACTACCCATTTATTTACTAAACAAGCTGTGTCTGACAAGTGACACCTCATCAGAATGGCAATATCTTATTCCATTTTCAAACTTTTAGGATGAAGAAACGTGTTTGTTACTCGAGATGTTCTTCATGAGATATCGCAATTCTGACATCTCCACGTATCAAGTCTTTGTGGCTGTCAAGTGTTTTTCTACTACTGTTTCCTCTGTTAGCATGTAGATACCTTTTCGCATCGGGTTTTTTTCCTGTTGATCCCATTGGCGACCTCTGGCAGTATCGATGTGTGTACGTTCTGTAAGTAAAATAAATCGAGTTTTTATGACATTCATTTATGCGAATGTTTGTTTGCAAATTAATGAGGAGCCATGCAAATTCATGCGGAACTAACATGAGAGTCTGTTTATTATTAATGCCCAATTATTCACTATTGATTCCGAATGTATCAAAGGAGCGGAAGCTTTGCAATTTAACTTATTCAACATTCGACTGGTATCAACGAAAACACATTTGGGGTGAAAAATGCCATTTGCATTATAGAGGTCTTCATAAGCGTCAGTAACATTGGAAAACCTTCTTGTGATGTTTCAGCTCGTTTGCTTTTAATTTAAAACTAAAGCGGGAGGGTATTAGCCGCTATTGTTTGGCGATGCCTAGAGCAGGAACTTAAGCAGGAGCAACTTAAATTCACATCGTCAGTTGATGGACTTGAGCAGAATGCAAAATTTGCCGCTTTGAAATGAATATTTCGGTCGCGGCAGTATTATTATCCATGGTAGGTACGTCGAAAAATTCAACGAGTTGCGAGCGGTAACCAGCGACAGCATGCTGTATGACCTAGAGTATATAGTAATTTCCGTTGAAATTTGTGGTTGAACCGGTGCTCACAGCAAAGGTGTTCAAATACAAGTCCAAGAGTTTTGAAAAGCCACTGAAAGTACTAAAGTACAGTACATGAGAATACTCAATACTCCTACTTAATAGATAATACCATGATGACTATTCTAACCTCGGTAGTACGGAGTGCTTTCCTACAGTCTGCATTCGACAAGGTAAAACCACGGCACTTTGTGAACAGTAACTGGAGGCAGGTTTGAATATCTGGGGTTTTGGAAACGTAGAGTGTTTTGCGGTTAACCATTCGATTCAGACAGATTTCGGTAGGAAGACGTTCATGTTAGCTATGAACTTATGACCCCCTCTCTCAGAGCCGCTTTGCCGCTGACTCTACCGGCTTCTAAACAGTAGTTTTTAAACAGTAAGTAGTTTTTAAACAGTAATGACGTCATGGAAGTATTTGAGTGGACCAGGCGTGAAGTTACGAGTGGGATGATACATCTCACGTAGGTACCTATCGAATACTACCCATGTGGAGAACCCTACCTCTTTACTCGTACAACCATGAATGTGAATGGGATAAGAGTAAGTGTGAGGAAGGGGCTATGCGACAATCCCTATAGCAGACTTCCAATTGTCTCTTGAAGTTTGAAGCTTGACACGTTACTTGTGTTGGCGGTTCTGGACAAGACGCCGAATCAGGTTGAGGTCCCAATAACCGTAAAGTCGTAGGTATATAAACCTTTCCCCACGAATAGATAGGACGGTAGATAGTAGAAACCAATAGAAACCAGAGGGGCAGATTAAGTAGGGACGCTACTTCAAAATTCGCTTAGTAATTCATGCTGCAAATTTTCCATCCAACATGGGTTCATTGAATTTTATATCGTATTAGGATGAAATAATATGAATGTATTTGTGTAGCCATGCTTACTTATCCGTACTGTCTTGGGGTTGAGACCTACGAGCTTTCTGATTCCCTTTCGGATCCCCGCCATTTTCCATCTGTACATATTGGGGGGTTATCCTCAACTCCCTCTACAGCTTTCCCCTTTCTCAACGACTTTTCAAATTGTGCTAAAATCGATAGCAAAAGGGAAGGCGTTGAACTGACTGCAGAAAATGGTAGCTAATGACGAGGCCAAGACCATGATCCATTTTCTTTGCAATTTTCCAATATTGGAGTACTTTAGGACCGATTTATTTGGATCAGACCAGCCTATTGGATCTAACCTGACTATCTATTTTGACCCAAACGTCCCCGTCATAATTGAAGGTCAGGGGAAGAAGGCGCATTGTCAGTCAGAGGAAAGTTTTGGGAAATCAGCTTTTTCGTTCAATATTGTCGATAAAATACAATTATCAGTGTTATTTTATCCTTAATTTTTTACTCAATTAATCTTAAGCTATCTGGCTTTAATGCATTCAGCTTTTAATATGTACCTACCCCAAAATTCTAGAACAGGCCTTTTTGGGCCTTTGGGGGTATAAGGTGAATTTCAATTCTCAAAAATGTGTACTTGTTCAATTAAACATTTTTATTTGGATCACTACCAAACTTATACATCCATTACAAAAATCGACTCCTCAGAGCCTCAAGATATGGTTTTGCTTCAGTAGAACAAAATGCGGCAAGGCAAGGAAAACAAGAGTACGTATTTGGAAAAATCGTCTATTTCCACTGAAGTATAAGTAGACTGTTAGACGGGTTTCGGTGATTAGACCATCGTCAGTAACAAAACACCATCGTCAGTATTTGAGTATTGTTTTGTTACTGACGATGGTTTAATCACCGAGACCGGACAGACAGTGTACTCATATTTCAGTGGAAATAGACGATTTTTTCCAATATTCTTGTTTTCCTTAACATGGGTTTCCGCGATTTCGTCGCGAGTGATTTAGTTCGTTCTTAGTTTAGTTATGTTTGCGGCAAGGATGTTAATGTCGTTCGTTGTATTTCTCCTTTGAAATGGGTAGAAGAACAGTGTTTGGAAATTTCAAAGATTTGAAATCATCCATCATTGAGCACAGTAAGCATCAGTTTACGAAAGGTGACTCACACCAGCACGACCCGATAATACAGTGACAGAATGATTATAAAGAAAGGTAACAACGGAGGACATGGAACATTGACACCGTGCCTTCTTCTTCTGTACTCTTTAATTGGAATCGTACACTCTTGACGATTAGAGGGGTATCACGTCCTATCCCCTTAGCCGTCACATCATAAAGTACCTATATTACGCTTTGATCAAATACACGAAAACGGAGGAAGCTAGCGAAACGTCTGTATTTTAGAAACGCAATTTCATTGATGTTGTAGGTATTATAATATTATACATAATATGTATTATATAATAATACATATTATACATAATATGTATTATATCATAATACATATAATATAATTTATTGCAGAACCGAATTTGGTATTACTACATTGGCATTATATAATATATAGTGCCAATGAAGTAATACCAAATTCAGTTCAGCAACACATTATCAATTGATTGCTCATAAATATGTACGAAGCATGGCACCATACTCTTGGCTTTATACCGTTCAGACGCATTTTTACATCAATAAATCAACATGTTTATGAGGTGACCTGTTATAGTTGGTTATGTTTCTCTGTTGCAGAGGACAAAAGAAGAATACAATGTAAGCCACTACTACTCTGGCTTCAAGGAAGGCATGGCTGCTAGAATGATGCAGCGCAAGAAGAAGGTGCGAGAAGCATGTGAGCGTTACGGTTTGAATAAACCCGGAAATGACACTCTCCATAGACCCAACCCATGGGAATTCCTAATAAACAAGAAACACCACCTGGTTTGGTGCAATATTTTCAAAGCTGCGTCCACATCGTGGATGTACAACTTTAATATTTTAGCAGGGTGAGTTCCCGTTGAATAATCGCATTAGGTCATGTATTTTCTCTGGGATATTTTTCTGGGAGGAACCCTGAATATAACTCACAATGAGAATAATATAACTACTGGTGTACTCGCATGTGTCAGAACACGAGTTTCGGAGCACAAAATCAGTTTAACCCTCTCTGTCGCTAGCGTATTGGTAAAGATTCCAACTTGGTTGACCATGAAACACAGGGTAAGAAAGTTTCATTTACATTCTTGCGATGATCCATTGAAACAGTTGTTACAAAATTTGTAACAACTGTTTCCTGAAAGAGCCAAACCTATTTGGGCTCCAAATTACATTTTTCCATGTTTCGCATTTTTTGTATTTCTTCTTTGAGGGACTGATCGTGAAATATAGAATGAATAACCAAGGTAAATTAAATATCAGAGCCAAATTTGCCTTGGTTACTCAAAGAAGAAATACGAAAAATCTCAAAATGCGAAATATTAAAAAATGTAATTTGGAGATTTACAGGACAAAAATTATAATTAAAGAATTTATAAGTTAGTTAAGAATTAAGTTAAGGTGAAGTTATAATCGATGGTGCACCCTTCGTTATTGATTAATTTAACCGATTTATAGAAGCAGATTAATTTTTAAAACTCGACTGACAAAAAGAAACACTGATATTCGAAAAAAGATTCAGAGGGAGTCTATTATTTACTAATGTTGAAATTCACTTGATTATTATTTAGGAAAACATTTGCCAGACAATCACTACTACCATCGTTTACCACAAAAGGATGAGTTTTGTTCTTGTGTTTGTTCTTCCCGCTACTCCGGGCTCGCATTTTCCTATTCAATGACTACGATGTGCATAACTCAGCTTCCGTTGAAGTAGGTACAATGCTACAATTTAATCTTGCTTACCTTTGATAAAATTATCCACCATCGGTTATAAGAAGTAGGTAGGTAATCCATCAACCAAGTGACAACAAAACATTTACACCCATTGTTTACTACCCATTAGCCAGTTAGCTCAAGTCTAAAGCATGTTCCATTCTAAAAGTACCTACCTCCAAAAATCGGCTGACAATATTTCGGGAGGTAGGTACGTAGGTTCGTAATTCACACAACTGTACCCGATGCCTAATCTTTACATTCATAGAGATGTGAACCTATCGGTTTGTGTTTTTTGGGGGAAAAACGAAGTTATATTTCCCTATATACCTAGTAACGATTGGTAGTATAGCAACTGAAAAGCATCTGAAGTTTCCGTGAGTTAGGTAAGTACGTAACGGGGAAAAATGCGTTCCATCTAAAATTGCTCTAAGTTGATTGGAATGTTGTGTAAATACTTACTTCAATACGCAGTACATAGTTGTCGTAGTGCACTTGACGATGTGGAACTGTCTTTCTTCTGGCTCTTGTATTTCTGTCCTTGGCGATTGAGACATGCTCGGGTACAAAAAGATGACGATCACGAGATGAAACCAAAACGTCACTGCACTAACTTATAAAGGAGGTGCGGAAACACAACTAAATACCCATATGATACAATCGGTATTTAGGCAACAGCTCGACAATTTTGAGAAATGTAGCGCGAGAAATGAAATGCCGGAGGACCGGGTGGAGTGGAGAAAAAACGAGTTGGTGTGATGGACGAAATCAAAACTTCGGAGGGGTGAACATAGAGCATAACAAGGTGACATAACAAGCAACTGTGAAGATAACGGATGAGATGGAAATTAGGGATGGGTATCGATGTATCGATGTTTCAAAAACATCGATGTTTTTTCCCAAACATCGATGTTTTTTTCATCGATGTATTCTCTTCGATGTTTTTTCAACATCGATGTATCCTACCAGACATCGATGCTTTTTCTTTGGTCGTTTAAATACAAATAATATACCTATACCTACCTGTTATATACAATAGTTATTCTTATTCTATATTATCTTTTTATCCGGTTATTATATCATCCAGTTTTTTAGTATCCTTGCATAAAAATAATAGGCACTGTACAGATTCAAGAAACATCGATTTGTTTGAACCGAATCACAGTGATAGGGAGGGAAATGCGTTATCTGTGTTCTTATCATCTTCAACCTCGAACCTCCAATTCGTTGTCTTTTCTAGTTTTCTTTTCTCGCGGTTCCTCTTTCCTGTACTTTCTATTTGCGCTCTTTGCGTTCTTTCCAAAATGCCTCCAAAAAGTGACATTTGGCTATATTTTGAGAGGATAAAAGAACTAAACTTGGCGAGGTGCCGCCACTGTGGGAATAATAATTATTCCAAGTTCAAATTATTTGAAGACAAGTAGAAACACGACCAACTTGCGGTGCCACATAGAGCACAAAGAAACTGGCGTCCAAATTGTTATTTTTGCATGAAGCTGAAGACCGTTTCTGGAATATTTGATTATTTACTAATTCTTGTATAATGTTATAAGTTTAACCTATATTTTCTATATTATTAAGTCTTTATTGTCTATATTAACTCTATAAGTAAATTTTACTTATAATATAATATACTCAATATAATATATTGAGTATATTATATTATAAGTATATTATATTGAGTCTGATGTTCTAACTTGTCATAATTCTTTCTACAATGAAAATATATTATCTCCCTCCTATAAAAACATCGATGTATCAATACATCGATGTTTTTTCTCCGATGTTTTTTGGACATCGATGTATTTGGAAGAAAAAACATCGATGTCGAAACATCGATGTTTTGTTCATCGATACCCATCCTTAATGGAAGTGCCATCTCTGATCTCAGGGTGCAAACACGCTTCCCTTCCCGCGGCCCCTCATTAATGTCTGATTGGACGAGGGAGGGAGAAGAAAGGTAAAGCTTAGACATTCAAAAACTTAGTTAAACTTTCCTTGAATTGGACCTTGTCTCGACTTTTTGGTTTTACGATATTTGAATCGATTGATCGACGGAAAAAACTATTGGTAATATATAAGATTCGATTTTAAAAAAATTGATACTTTGACGTTCTCATAAAACACCGCTCTACTGAAAAATTTGCAACATATCATAGAGCCAATGTAAACGGGGATTTGCACCTCGTTACCATAATATGGTATTATCACAGAATAATTGTAGCATTGGTTTTTGATATCGATTTCGAATAGATAGGTACGTCGATGTAATTATAATATTTGTAAGGGTAACTAATAATAACCGCAAACTATCCCACAGATAAACACGATATCAAACGTCTCCCTGCGTAGCTGATAGTTGACTTAAAATATTGCTGGCGATCTTCACATGTCATACAAATGACCGAGTTTAATCATAAAGTTTTGCAATTATGACATATCTGTTACAGGTACAAGAAAAACTTCCTTAGGAGAACAAATATCGTACCACTGCAATTAGCAAGGAGGAGATACCCAAGGCCTTCGCTCAGTGAACTTAAAACGGCTCTAAATAATTCGTATTCTTTTATTATCGTAAGGCATCCGTTAGAGAGACTGTTGTCAGCCTATAGAGATAAAATACAGTATGCCTTGCCAAATACGCCTCACCAAAAATTGGGGCACGAAATCATTGCAAAATATAGGAAGCAATATAAAAAGGTAAGCCAATTTCTTCACACTCATAATTTACTTGTACTGTAATAATTGTTGTTTGATTACATTAAATTAAATTTTAATAACGTTGGTAAACCAGTAGTTGTAGAGGTTTTTTCCAAGTCCCGACTTTATATCGTCGTACTTTATTGCTATCGTTCATTGAAATTATTTTACCTTTTTTTCAAATGCAACCAATGTACTTGGGATAATTTGGGGTAAGCCAATGTCGTGTATCGAAATTTCTTCAGCATTCCAAGTTCAGGAGCTTCTATCGGCTTAAATGGTGGGTATCAAAACGTCGTTTAATACCATGTCATCGTATATCGTCGCAACGCATGTGTTTCATAATTTACAGGTCTAGTCGAACTCGACTGAGGGTAGTTGGAGTAAATTCAGTCTCCCGTCATAATTTCATTGCTGTCAGGACATAACGAACGTTAGAAACTTCCGATATTTCACTGCCAATCAGAAGAGCGGTAATACTCGAAACTTCTAACCATGCTCGTTACAAAAATATTTCATTTGGATAAAAGAGCAACATGTTTGAGAGGTTCCTGCTGCTCCTAAACTTTGGTACCTATTTGTTACTTCAGTTACTTATTCGATATTTTTAATTGAGGTGATTGTTCTTAAGAACCTTAGAACGCAATCCTGACAGTTATTGCTTCTTCTTCAAGCATGTTTCAAGAATAATAACCAAGTGGAATAATAACGGTCAATCAATAGTCTCTGGTCAGGTTTCAAATACTCAACAGTCCTCCAAGACTGCGACTAACACCTCCTCTCCCATGCTCTGCTTCTTAGCGTGGGTCAGCAGTCCCAATATCCTCCTTTCGCACCCGTCCCTTTCCATCTGGGCACACCGCAACCACTAGATATTTGAGCCACAGCGTCTTTTCTTCATTGTTAAAACCACTGAGACCATCAATGAGTGCAACGCGTATATCCCTTCGGCTTATCAGGCTCATCTGATGAAGGGGAGTGCATAGCAACAAGTGATTGCACGGGTTTGCCATTATTCTGAGCGAGTTTGATGGGCTGGCTGGAAACTGTGATTAGTTTGGAACGAGTGGAACAATTATTGTAAACTGCCCACTCAGCAGCTCAACAAGTTGAATGAATGTCGGTATAGCTACAATTGCCTAATTGCTAATTGTCTGATGGTCTCACTAGGTATCAAATTTCTCACCCCTGTTTTGTATTGCAAAATCAAAACAATCAGCAATTTTCAATGCTACACTATTATTATTGGTTAACTGATTCAGGAATAAAGTTTTATTTAACCGTGTTATCGATATGGATTCAAACCCGATTGATAACCATCTAGGAATAAAGTGCTTCTAATCCTAGTAGGGATGGGTATCGATGTTTTGTGTATAAACGTCGATGTTTTTGACATTGGTGTTTACTCTTCGATGTTTTTTGGACATCAATGTTTTTCTTCTCTCAGGTAGTTGTTAAATAAAATAAATAATAATAATATACTCGTATAATATTGTAATAAATACCCACCCAATTATTTATTATCATGCAAAATTAATGATACAGACTCGATAAACATCGATGTTGTTGATCTAAATCGAATCGTATTCCGGAAAAGTCGATTGCTCTCAGTGTTAGGTTAGGAAATAAGTGGGACTTGAGCTCCCTGAAAAATCGCCTGTACGAGGAACTGGCCTCAAAATTATTTTCCTTCATGACCAATTTTGGAAGTTATCTCCTTTTTTGTTGATTGTTTTTGGTCTACTTTGTTTTTTCTGTTTGATTTCTAGAAAAATTGCGTATTAATTTCAATAAAATTTGAATCAGTTGACGAAATCATTTGAAGGTGTCTTGTGAAAAAAAAAAAAAAAAAAAAAAACCGATGTATCAAAACATCGATATTTTTTCTTCATCGATACCCATCCCTAATTTCCAGGCATTGTTTGAACATGTTTGCAAGAAGCATCGTGGCGCAAGAACCAAAGATGCATCGTGGCGCAAGAACCAAAGATGCATCGTGGCGCAAGAACCAAAGATGTATCATGATAGCATTGATATATTTACACAAACATTAAAAGTGGATATTTAAAAAATAATCTTAAAGATGCATTAATGCAAAGTTATTGTTGATCTCTTAGTTTGGAAAGCGATGAGAACATGATTACAATAAATTGTGATTGAATATCAAAGGAAAGCATGTAAGAGTGAGAAATGGTGACTTATGGGCCTAACTTCTAAAATAATATAAAATTGGTTGGAATTCAAGGTTTGCCTTTGGGTTCTAAAAAACAACATGTCTGATTTATTGAAAGTGAAAATTTGACCGTTTTTGCGTATTACAGTTTTGTGTGCATCAGCGTAATGTTCGCGTAACATTTGAGAATCTCAAAGAAAATCTGCAAGCCATATTATCAAGCAGTCTCATGGACACCGTCCTTGATATAATTTCTGTTTGAAAACCACAATTATCCCTCACAATTATTCGACAATATCTAATAATTGTCACAATGTTGCCTAAATAAAGTATCTGCACACATGAAGGAAAATAACGTAACACAAGTCGGTAGGTACTTGATGAATGTTGAAACTACGAGTATGTGGTGATGAAGCAAAGTCCAAACTAGAGAGATATGGGGACATGAGTATATGAGTACCTACACTTCTTGAGAGAGTAGCAGTCAACCATCCATTCAAACAATTTGAATTTCCAGTTCCAAGAGTTCAATTTTCTTCTTCAACCAATATACTGAAAGCTGTAAAAAATCATTAAAATACCGTTCAACCCCTGGAGAGGCAGCCGACCAAGATTTATGTAGAACCTCATTTTCAGAGGATTATCGGTCATTGTGGGTCCATGAATATGAAAATGAAGGAAGAAAACTCATTACGACTTTTTCACAGATGGTTTCAAGTGGATTACCTATCAAAAACTTATTTTCCCCTTTAATAGCTTTTCATAGGATTTTGACTTGAATTGAGTTTTCTGACACGATATAATCTGGCATCTCCAGGAATAATCTGAAATACCATTGGTGTTGTGACGTCATATTGCTGGTGACCCAGTCATTGTATTGATGGAATGAGTGATCAAATTTGATGTTTTATCCAATACGAATAATTAACAGTTCGCTGAAGGATTTTATGTGAGGCCACCTGGTACTTATTCAGACACAAACCTTTCTCTATTCCAAAACCAATGTAGTACGTCCAATGGCTCAGCATCTGATTTTCAGATACTCCCAGTCCTTTCTTTGTGTGAGCCAAAGCGTCCTCCATATTCAACGAATCGTCCCGTATCTGCATTTAAAATTTGCAGCGGGAAAATGGGCTTTAGATGAATAATGTTTGGAGCTCAGGGTGGAAAGAGGAGCGATCAAAGTGTCACATCGGATATTGCGGCTGAATCGGTAAAGAAAACATTCGCCAACCCTACTCATAGATTCATGGATTTCGATATCCAAAAGGAGATTAATATTTGATCAGAGCCTAAACGAACCGAAATTATGTTCAATAACCGTCAAATTGAAAAATTCTAAAACAAATTACAAAAATTCGCTAGGCCAAGAGACTACAAAGATAGAAATAAGGAGTGAACTCGGAGGATTTCCATGAGCCAGTGCCAAGATCGGACGGAGTCAGTCTACAGGAGAATATCTCTGAGGCCTTTTTCCACTTCTTCTTTCCGATATTTTCAGCACTGTTGGAGTGGTATAATTAAGCTTTTTCCGATATGCATTAATTCTATCAGAATCCCTTACACCTGCACTTGCGCAGACGTGGAATCCTTGTGACGCTCGTCACCCCGGTTCTGTTCAAACTACTCCAATCTTAGGAATATACGGTGATTACGCAATTACTATTTGTTCGTATAATTTCCATTTCGGTGATGAAAAAATTTTCATCGACCAAAAAAATTGAATTAATAAAACGGTTTCTGAATCAAATCTTTCCACGCCGCTTCTTTATTTTATGTGTGGATCGCCTTTCTGTCTAAATCACGGAATCTATACAGAATAGGTATAATAAATGTTGTGTGAAAAGCTGTAGCGTCTTCATTTCATCCATTATTTTCATCAATCAATGAGTGTAAATCCTCCGAATTATTGATTTTCGAATAACCGAATTTCCTTGTGTACACTGATAATCCGTTGGCGGTATCCCCCATCTTGACTCTTGTCAAAGTATTACGTTATTAGGTATTTCTCTAGGGGAATGCATGGGGAAAAGGGTGTTTATACTCAAACTCTGGAACATACGGACCACTTATCTATAACAAACCTGATCAATACTCAACTACATTCCACTGAATGGAATAAGCGTGGGATTCTTCTCGCGTACCAGATGCGAGGGGACTAGACCTCGGTACAAACACCACCTATAGTTACCACACACTTACCACCTATGGTTACTCAGTTCGAGTACTAGCCTCGAAGTAAGGGTCTGGAAATTTTGCATAGACCTTCTTTATAACATGACCCACTTCAACAACAAAAAGATGTGATATCCCCCCAAAAAAACACTCCGTGTAAAAATCACCCCGCCTCGCAAATATCATTCTTCAGAGGCCGGAAAAAGTTATGATATCCACTTTCCCCGCCCGCCCTTTTCCTCATTAAGGTGCTAAGTATAATGAAAAGCTTAACCAGTTCACAAGCACCGTACCCCTTTCGAAATCTCCCCTTGGCGCTATTGCGAGACGTTTTTATTACTTCCACAAGCAACTAATACTTGTATAAAAAGTTTGTATTTGTAGTATTTGTATTTGTAGTTGTTGGTTTACGTTTCAAGATACGTAGATTCAGAAACCCTTACTCATAAACCCTCAGCCCAGCCTACTTGATGTCCCGTCTTCGCACCTTTCCCGTTGGCAGCATGTTCGTCGAGCCTCTCAAGAATTCTGGGCAAAATGGAAATCAGGGTACCTCCAGACCCTCATTTCAAGACAGAAGTGGACTCAGGAGCGCGAACCCTTGGCTGTTGGTGATGTGGTCGTCATGATCAACTCACAAGTCCCACCACTTGAATGGTCCATTGCTCGGGTGGAGGAACTGGTGTGTGGCTCAGATGGCATTGCCAGATCGGCTCGTGTTAGGACAGCTAGCCGCTTTTACCTGTGCCCAGTTGCAAAGCTGGCTAAGCTGCTCCCATCTGAATCTTGACGCTAGCACCTACGTGGCATTTGGTTGGGGGGGGGGGGTTGTACAAAATTGGCAATTTTGGGTGGGCGGTGTTGGCGCCTTCAAACATCAACTTAATTGTGGAGTCCGTGCAGTGCTGCCATCTGCCGCAATCGGCAACAATCGAAAACGCGACACGTTTTCCCATTCGTCTCTTCGCCGTCATCGGTGCCGCTGGGGTTTGCAACTGGGCGTAGGTAAGTGCGGCTAGCTGTCCTAACACGAGCCGCTCTGGCAATGAGGGTCTGGAGGTACTCTGATTTCCATTCTGCCCAGAATTCTTGAGCGGCTCGACGAACATGTTGCCAACGGGAAAGGTGCGAAGACGGGACATCAAGTAGGCTGGGCTGAGGGTTTATGAGTAAGGGTTCACCAATGAGGAAGTGGCCAGGTGAGAGAATGGTCAGGGCTCCCTCTGGGTCACTGGGAACTGAGCAGAGAGGCCGGCTATTAAGGACTGCCTCAATCAGTGCGAGAAGAGTAGTCATTTCTTCAGAGGTAAGAGAACAGTTATTGGTGACAATGTCATGTTGGAGATGAGGTTTTGCAGATTTGATGGCTGCTTCCCACAGCCCACCCATCCCAGGAGCTTCAGCAAACACGGGGACGTCTCCGGAAGTAGAATTCTACCAGCATATTACTATCATTTGTATCATCTTTTCGTTTTCAGGGTGATAAAAAGTCTTCGTTTCCGCGATGGCCTACAATATCAGAGTTCGTGAACTACCTCATGGATTCGAGAAAGAAAGGAGAAGCCTTGGATATGCATTGGGCTACGATGACTGAATTTTGCACACCATGCCAAATAAATTTTGATATTATAATTAAGTTCGAAACTTTGGAGGTAAGTATTTTTTCATAGTTGAAATTATTATTTTTCCCATAATCCGTGGAAGTTGTGTGCTGTGGCGTAAAATAACAAAGGTATCAGGGCGTAATACTGGGGTACGCTTGCCGAGATACTTGCATCAAAAAGTTGCCTCTGTTGTCCCCTACAATCAAACACCCGGTTACCGTTTCTAAATGGACACCGTCTTCCTTGGGCTTTGCCGATCGCGTTTAAAATTTTCTCCATCTATGACCGCTCTATATCAGTGGGCGGTTAACAAAGTTGGGCGGTTTGATGTTCGGATCAAAAACTGTGCTTTTCCATCCCGGAGGCTTTTCAGATTCAGATCAGAAGTTTTTTTTCCAAAGTTTTGATATTAGACATTCATGTCCAAATTGAAAAGGGAGGCGTTTGAAAGAGACTACGCAACGTTCGTCTACTGTCCCCATTTCCTGATAGTTCAATGGCATTCCACGTGTACGTCTATTTACATTAATTAAATTTTCATTCGTCAAGAAAGTGTCCAATCAGTCTAAACAAAAACTCTGCAAATTCTTGACACAACAGTTTATTATCTCCTTTGTGCAGATCAACCTTCTGTCTAGATCACTAAATTATAGATTAATTATTATTATTATGAATCATCATTAATTATTAACTAATAATATAAGTACTGTAAATTATTCTTAATTATTGTTAGTTATTAATAATTTTTATTAATTACTATTATTTACCTTGATATCTGAAAACTATGTGCTCTCCGAATCAGCTGGGCGAGTATGAACATTGAACGCGGCGGCCTAGCGATTCACCATCAAGTTGACGATTTTCGATCTGCACCAACTTTGAGCCGTCATTGTGAACGAACGGCTGGTCGTACAAAGCTGTGGATGGTCTTAAAAAAATCTGAAAAATAAACTGTATATAAATATGAAATAAAAAATACACCGTTCCATTTGCATTTTTCGAGTTTTGGAATTTTCAAAATTTCAAAATTCGTTTTGAACCCCTTCCCCTTCACCTAGGTTTATGAAAAGTTTCGAGGATCATTGTGGCGTTGGTCTGAACCCGTAAAAAAAATTGGGTAATTTTAGCTCAATGCTAACTGGGCAAAATGCCGCGGACGGACGGATTTTTTTTGTATTCGATTTTCTGAATCTACGTATCTTGAAACGTAAACCATCGAATTTTGAGGGGGGGTTAAAAATTCGTTTTCTTCGGTCGATTCCAATGGTTCATTATCGAAGATAATAAACCAAAACCATACCGTTCCATCTGAATTATTCGAGAAATGAATTTTTCAACATTTCCAAATTCGCTAAATTTACCTTCTTTGGTCAAATTAGTTCATTATTGAAGATAATAAACCAAAATCCATCCTTCCGCCGTAAAATCTCGTAAAATTAAAATCGAACTGTATAGATTTTAGTTCACATTTATATAGAGTTTAGTTTTAATAACTGTTCAAGACCATCCGGAGCTTTGTACGGTCAGCCGATCGTCCATAATGTGGGCTCAAGTTTGGAGCAGATTGAAAGTCGTCAACATGAGGATGAATCATGCAGCAACCTGTCGGGTCAATGTTCATACTCGCCCAGCTGATTTGACCAGCACATGGTTTCAGACGTCGAGTTAATTAATAATAATTAACAATAATTACTAATAATAGTCAATTATTATGAATAACCAACAATACTTAGTAATTATTACAAACAATGTATAATAATAAATACTACTTGATAGTAGTTATGATAAATCATGATAATAATTAATCTCTCCTTTAGTGATCTACACAAAAGGGTGATCGGCACAATGAAGATAATAAACCATTGTGTCAAGAATTCGCAGGTTTTTTGTTTTTTAATTTTTTTTTTTTTTTTTTTTTTTTTGAGGGGGGCGTAATTTTTTTCTGGTTTTCGGCGGTACACAGGAGTTACAGGGAAATGGCATACAATACAGTGATCTATACGTTTGGTCTGGGAGAATGTACCAGTTGCGCCGGTATTTAACATACCAGTTGTGCCCCTCTTCTCGGACGATGTTTTGCTGTTTCATTGCAGTAGGAACCAACCGGCGTCTAATAACCACAATGTCACTCGGCAAATACAAAAAATACAAAAATATCTATCGCTTCGAGAGATACCTAGTACATACCATCACTCATGCTTCTATTATAGGATATTTATATCAAGAAATCACAGTCAAAGCCTTAATCAGTTGATTGGGGGATGTTTTTATTCCGCAACCCCGTCCACTTGATCTATGAGTATATGTCTAACTAATCTTTATGGTATGTCCAACTAATCTATAAGGTACTAATCATTTGATTGGGGGATGTTTTTATTCCGCAACCCCGTCCACTTGAACTAAATGTCCAACTAGTCGGTATGCTACTAATCAGTTGATTGGGGGATGTTTGGCAGTGAATTCAGGATAGTCTGAAACGGAATTTGGAATAGAAACTTTTTGAAAATTGGAGTTTTAAAAATGTTGAACCTTCCTTTTCATCGAAGATTTGCTGATGAGAAGGAATTGAAATTTTAAATAATCAAAACACTCATAAAGTCATGCCGCAGGGCTGGAATTTTTCATCACTCGTTGAGATGGTTATGGTGAAGGAGCCAACGAAATTAACGAAACAAATATGCATTTAACGACGTGGATCGATACCAATCATCACTCATGCACCTACCTAATGACTGTCCCAAGCTAATACATCGAGGATTTTAATGTCTTTCGATTATGGAACATCATCAACGTTATTAGAAAAACAGTTAATGCTATTACAGCCAATGTTTTGCGCAACTAGAGAGCAGAAGCAGGTGGAGGTTGCTAATGGAATGTTGATAATAGAGCGTACAATCAAGGGTAGTCATCGGGCCTCACCCACCATTAGGGAAGAAATGAAAATGAATGTTTTGTCGTTAACTCATCGTAAATTGAGAGGATCTAATATATAGGTACAGCACAGTTTTATCGTTTATACTGTGTGCCAATAATCGTTAAAGCAAGTTCTAATTTCTTTCCTTAGAAAGGGTGTGGGGATGAACCCAACCAAAACTTAAAGATCTTCCAGAAATAATAAAATAAATGAATAATTCTGAATAAAAAATTTAACTTATATATTTCTCAGGGCCTGGCACAAATAAAATAAATATATACATGAATCGAAAAATAAATGAGGTACCTCTTAAACTTAAAGAAAAGAAAATAGTACAACTTGTACCTTATTTTGGTAATTTTTACCAACAAATACGGAAGATTGTGGTTTTCTGCCAACGAGGGGAGATAGCGGGTACGAGAGCCGGGAGGGAGATGGATAGTTCCGGAGACTTCTTTCTGGTCGGTACTTGAAACTGAAGAAAATAAATTTGCTTCATGAAATTTCATACTAGATTCTTGATACTGCTGAGTATTGGGAATTTTTGTCAGCTACATACCGGCAAGGTAGATGAGCGGAATATAAATTTCTCCGGGTAGATCCCACGTGGTCCTTGATAACGTCCTCAAGTCGGGCACTCGTACTTGTACTTCGGCGGAAAATTGTACACCGATACAAGGGGATGGAGTTCAATACGTAGCAAACAATTTCAGAGTGTTATACTTCGGTGAGACTACCGTAACTTGAAAAAGAGATGACGGGACGAAGAACTTTCGAGAGATGACGGAACGGAAAAACGATGTGAGCCGGCGAACAAAGGAGAAGGTGTGGTGGGGACAGGTGAGCCCAGCCGTCAGCTGATAAACTCTTCCGAAACCCGCTGAAATTTAGAAGGCACTCGCCTTTTTCAAATATTCACGTCACAACTGATGAAGGTGAACCCATTTAAGATTAGCGAATTTCCGAACTAGCTTCAAAATTTCTCACGTTTCGTGACCCACTTCTCACCTAAAAATTCAATTAAAAATTGATATAAAATTTGAAATAGACTTGCTCAAATAGTGAGGTGGTAAGTAGAAAATATACCACGTTTCCAGCTATTTAGACCACCAAATTTAGATTCAACGTCAATAATTATGAGGAACCTCAACTCATTTTCGAACCCTGTTTTATGAATCTAGGAAGCACACTTAGTGGATCACCCTTTATATATTTAGATAGATATTATATTATCTCACTTTACTTCATTATAATGTATATATCGGATGTTAGATTAAAAGGTATCTTCTCAGCTGTTTGATTTATTTTCAGGAGGATCAAATGTACCTTATAGAGTTGGTAGGAGTAGAAGATAAAATTAAGCCTGAATGGAAGAACCCTTCAAAAGGAAGGATGACTCAAGAAGTTCTTCACAGTTATTATTCCCAACTAACAGTCGATCAAGTTTTGGCGTTATATTCGATTTATAAGTAAGTTACACATTAAGGTCCACTCAGATGGGAAAGAATAACGATTTATTCCGAGGTTCGATGATTTATTTAATCAGTTTTAAGGAGACATCTATAGAAACAATGACACAATATGACCTCTAATTATTGCGATTAAAACAAAGAGTAATAATTACGATTGAAAAAAAGGTTAATAATTACGATTGAAAAAATATTAATAATCACGATTGAGAGAAAAAAGAGTAATAATTACTGTCATAATGTTTATTTATTTCTATAATTGTTTCCTTGAAAACGATTTATTTAATAATCGAAACGTCGGAATAAATCGTTACAAGAAAAATGTATTGGAAATATGAATTGTACTAAGCTTAAGGGTCAAATTAATGTTGCAGTAGATTCAAATACCTTTCGAGTAATTTTTCTTGATTTTCCTTTCATGGCCCAGTATGGAATAGGGTTTTTAGAGAAGGGAGTACAGAAGGGGCTTTGAATCTAGTTGGCGAAGTTGTAACTCAAAGCATACTGTGATATGAGGACCTTTCTGAAAACAATTTGTAAAATTCGGACTTCCAAAGGATATAAAGTGAGATATAGAGCTTGAAATAATCGCAGACACCTCCAGTAACCTGTCAGTATCGAAGAGCCCTAATTATTGACTATGTCACTTTTTTTACTGTTTTTAAGTTTTTCTCTCTTTGCAGGTATGACTTTGATCTTTTTGGATACAGCGTGAAAAAATATTTGGAAATGGCAAAAAAACCTCCTACACTTTGAGTTTCCGCTGCGTTTAAATACCCACCAATCGATCGAGAATAAATTTAATTGCTAAATCAATTAAATTATATCCAAGCTATAATTTGACCATAGTTTTATTATGAAATTGTTATTAGCTCGTTGAAATAATTGTAATAAATATTTAACTTTATCTTGTATATGTATGTACATACATATGTTGTTGTGAATTGTTATGAAAAAAAAATAAATATTTCTACACCTTGAATTTTTTATACGAAATAACTCTCTGGTTACCTTGGTTATGTTGCGGCAACTGGCTCGTTGTCTCTTTCCAAGACTTTAAGTGGACTTTTCCCAAACACAACAAATTACTTGATGGGGCAAAGTAGTGATGGGGCAAAAGTAGTGCAAATCAAACCCAGTGTTACTGATCCCGCTACCTATATAATGAGGAAATATACAACTTGTCATCAGTTTTGCATGTTGACTAAGACCCAAAGTAGGGAAGCTTTGCATTAAAGCAATAAGTCAAAAAGAGTTTTGTCGTCAAAAAAACAAATACGTCGCTAGTATTTTGAGAATCAGAGCTGCCTGGCTACATGCGGTTCCAGGTCTGTATATACATTTAGATTTATTTTGTAGTCACTTTCGTTTCAATCCTCATCTTAGACCGAGTCCAGAAAGAGAGAGAGTAGGTAGTAGGAAAATATGAGCCAAATTCAAAAACGTTTCTCAGGATTGGAAATGTTTGCCTCTCTTGGAAATGACGATTTTTAACTGGCCAGCCTGATTTTCCAGTAATCAGTAATATCTTGCACGCCACCAGATCCGAGGTTGAAACGCCACACTCGCGGTCAGGGCGCTGTCTTGAACGAGCTCCAATAAGACACATGTGGAGGCACATACAATTAAATCCCCTGCTCTAACGAGGCATCACATTTATTAATTACTCTCAAAAAGTAAATAAACAAATAAAAACATAGTCTGGTCATAGGGACCCCCCCCCCCCCCATGGTGGTGGTTACCATCTCTACATTCATATTTTCTCTGGAGTCTATTATTCACTTTCCACTTCACAGCTTCTCTCCTCGAAGCTCTTGTAGGTAGCTACATCTGATTAGTATGAGGAATACTTATTATGGTTGGGTATCGATGAACAAAACCTCGATGTTTGCACATGTTTTTTCCTCCTGCAACATCGATGTCTAAAAAAACCCCTGATATTTCCCTCTTCACCTTTCGTTTTGAGCCTAACGGCATAATTTCTATAAGCATGGAACAACTTCACTATCTACGACGTAAGACCTGGAAGATCTACGACCTGAAATCTTCTATATGACAGGAAGAGCGGGCTACCTAGCCCGATGTTGTACAGATACATAAATAAAGTTATTCTATTCTAAGATCGCGTTGTCATCGCTCCTACAGACGCTCAGCGACATCAAAGTTTACGTCATCTTGGCAGCTGCGTTTAGCGGACGAATTTCCGCCTGCGCCCTCCCAGGGGGGCGGGGGGGGGGGGGGGTTCGGGGCCCTCACTCGAAATTTGTTTGGAATTTAAGGGTCAAAACTGGCAGTATTTAGCCATTTTTGTTTAATGACAAACACGATGGTAAAAACCCAGTCATGCAGCATGGCTATAAGAACGAATTTCCGAAGAAATAACTGATTTCATGTAAAATGTCTCTATTTTACTGAATTTATAAAAAATATTGTCTCCTTTTTTTGATGAGAAAGTAGTAGTAGAGTAACGGGTAGCCGATTTTTCAACGCTGAACGCGATGGTGAAATCAGAAAATTCTGACTTCAATTTTGCGATATCTCTTTCATCAGTTAGGTATCAGATAAGAGCAGATGAACCTTGAAGAACATCACAAGTAACAACCACGTTTCGTCATCTTCAAAGTGCTCCAGTTTGAGAAAGGAATAAGATATAGCAATTCTGACTTCGGACAGTTTCATTTCATGAATTTATGAGTAATGCAGCATGGCTATAAGAGCGAATTTCCGAAAAAATAACTGATTTCATGTTGAACATAGTTAAACAGCTGAATTTTGGGTCAAGGATTATAAAAGTTTATTCGAGAACATATTAAATACTATATGTATTTAAACTGGTATAATACTCAATATAAAGCATTTTCAACAATGTTTATAATTGTTATTAACAAAATACACGGTTTAATATTTACATAATATATAAATATACATAACAAGCAGAGTCAAGTATAATTTAGGTAACCCACAACTATTATTACTTACAGCAGTTATAAATATAATCTAACCTTTGAACAGACGAGGACATTCCTATATAAAACTCATTTATTTTGATCTCTATTATCATACAAATTACAACACATATTGAAATATACGCAGTTTTTAAGTGTAAAATAAGTAGGTATTAATAAACATTTGAGGCCAACGAATTATGAACATACCAATTTTTCCAATAAATAAGCGAAAATTAAGTACAATCAAAATATGTTTGGACATCTAGACCAATCTTGTCTTTCTTTGCAGTTCCAGTAGTCACCTTGGAAAATGTGCAAAACATTTCCTGTGGTAGGCTCTTTTGATTTCTTGAACCAAATAGGTGAGTAGCTTTCATAAGGCCGCCCTGAAACGAATGAAGGAATGCAAATAAAATTCAACAGGCAACGTTAATCCGCTACCCCCACAAATTTGCATCAAGAGAGTGGCTGTTACTTGGCTATTACTAACACACCTTGTTACTTGGCTGATGGCTCATAAACTATTTGGTCAACAACCTGTTTATTGGTAACATCATCTCTCAAGACGAATAGCCAGAATGTTCCCCTTGAATACAATAAGTTGTCGTTGATTCCAAGGCTGCTCTTTTCTCAACCCATTACAGTCAATAATGTTTTGTTTTTTTTAACTCAACCAAAATGTGAACCATTATGACCTATTTCACCAAGGATAGTAGGTACTTTGGTTGTTTTCCGAGTTTCTTGAACGCATTTAAGACAACTCAGGACTAAACGCGTTTGAGATTAGCCTGTAATCTCGAATCAGGTGATACCCAAATTAATCGGTCCATAAGAATGAAAATGCACATATAGTTACCACGAAGGGCTGCTTCCTCAGCATCTGCTTCCCTCTGTCTTCTGATAGTCCTTTGCTTCTCTTCTAGAGCAATTTTAGCAGTATTAGCTTCATCCCAAGACCCTTCCTCCATGAGTCTTTGATCAGGTCTATTGCGTGAGTCAGTTGGTGCAGTGCCAGTTTCTTTTTCATTTAGTTGGCATGCCAATAACGTGAAGTTATAAAATTTGTCCGACTCCAGTCTGCCAAGAAGGAGAACATTCAACATACTTATATAAAACACTGGGCATTCAAAGAACATTTAGGGCCGGTTTCACCAATAAACCATGAACTCGGTTTATTGGAAACCTAGTTCGACGTAACCGATGGATTGATCTCAGATCGAAAAGTTTTGGGTTTCACCAAGTTGAACGAGGTTCTAGGATCGGCGTTCACATTGAACTAAGACCTATGAAAACTAAGTTCGATCAGCTGTTAATCCGCGGTTTGAACTCTGATTGTGAAGGCAGGGGTCTGATTATTCGTTAGTTCGATGGTTCGATAAGGTGATAACGATGTTTTATTGCGGGTGTCCGCTGTTTTGATGAATGCGGGAACGAGAAGCCCAGCTTTCCGTTCCTGTTTTTCCGGCGAGTATTAGCTATAGTAGGTACCTATAGCTACTGTAGCGACACTACAGTTCATTTTTGGTGACAAACATTTTTATTTCGATCATACGTTACCAAAAATATGTTCAGATCAATTTCAAACATTTAGAGAGTTGCATCAAATTTTTTCTCAAGTGTTCTTCCGAGTGTTTGTTTCTAAAAACCTTTTTCGTATTCGTGAGTTCAGATAACAATAAATCTTTTGGAGTCAGATTAATTCAGTTCATCATTTGTAGTTAGTCACCACACACACACACGCACACGCAATACTAACTACAAACTGGTGACCCCGACGTGATCATCTGAACCACGGATATGGAATCCCGAACCTCGTCCGAATCTCAGCCTCCGACAGTTCCGTCACTTAAAGTCAGTCGCGTAGCCGTAAGGGTCCCGCGTTTTTGGAAGGCTAACCCCAGACTTTGGTTCCAACAACTCGTCTCCCAATTTTTCAATTCGGGCATCACCAGCGACATCACGAAGTACCACACGTTAGTTGGAGCTGTCGAGAGCGACGTGTTGGCGTGCGTTAGCGACATCATCTTGCAACCACCAACACAGGACCTTTATGCCACCCTCAGACGACGACTCGAAGGCCACTATTCCGACTCGGAGGAGAAACAACTTCAGAAGCTCCTCAGCGACCTCGAGCTCGGGGACCGACGCCCTTCGCAGCTATTACGCGAGATGAGAGATCTGTCAGGTGGAAAAGTAAGTGACGCATTTCTTATATGTTATTAAGTCTCTCTGGCTACAGCGCCTACACACGCAGATTCAGGCGATTCTCACTACCAGCACCGACGATCTTAATCTTCTCACTACTATGGCCGATAAAATTAACGATGTCCTTTCCGTTTCACCTTCTACTATCCGTGCTGTAACACATTCCCAACCTAGCAATAGTCGGAGTAGCAGTACAAACTCAAATAGCGAGACGCTCGACCACATTTTAAACGACCTCAAAAATTTGTCCACTCGCCTGGACGCGCTAGAAAACCAAACATCTCGACCACGGAGTCGGTCACGCAACCACAGAAAGTTTGAAGAGCCAACACACTACGAGGGGGTGTGCAAATACCACCACCATTACAAGAATAGGGCGCATAACTGCATCTCACCTTGTACCTTTTCAGCCAAATCCACTCCCGCAGCTTCACAGCGTTTCGCTGATTCTCCGGAAAACTCCCAGAGAAACCCTCACACAACGTCACCAGTTTGTAGTTAGTATTGCGTGTGTGTGTGTGGTGACTAACTACAAATGGTGAACTGAATTAATCTGACTCCAAAAGATTTATTGTTATCCGAACTCACGAATACGAAAAAGGTTTTTAGAAACAAACACTCGGAAGAACACTTGAGAAAAAATTTGTTGCAACTCTCTAAATTTTTGAAATTGATCTGAACATATTTTTGGTAACGTATGATCGAAATAAAAATTTTTGTCACACAAACATAAACTGTAGTGTCGCTACACTACGTATTCGTTTTCGGCTCCAGGTGTTTCCGTGTGTTGTGTTGAACTCGTACTGGAATCAAAGTGAAAGATAGAACCGATCTTCACTGCTGGTGAGCGCGAACTGCTCGCTTCGAATTGAAAATCGAAGAAGAAAATTCAATACAAGCACCGCTCTGTTGACTGAAAATTTGAAAGGTACTGAAGTGAACCTAAATTTTGGTGTTGACGAAAATTAATTATCGATCTAGTTCATATTTTTGATAATAAAGTTGTTTAATAGTTTGAATAACGTTGCTTCATTTCATCACCACCACATACCTTCATAGTAGGGCATTATGAAAATGCATACCCATATTCATGATAGGACGCAAAGTTTTGGAAGCCTATTATTTTCTTATGAACCTTATTGCAATTTTGCAGACTATTATTCATCGAATTGGAACATTATAAAAATGAATACAATTCCCCTTACATAAGATCATTGATTGGTCATTCGACCAATATAATTATCAATTAGCTGTTGCCTCGCTGCCCGAGACATTGTTGAATGGATAAGCGGTAGGGAAAAGTGAAGTTGAACCGAGTTCATCCCTGTTGACCGGCCGAAATCGAGCGTTCAATGCTGAACTCCCAGTTATCTGAGTTCAGGGTTGACCGCCCGTGGTGAAACCCAACCTGACGGACAATCTCCGTCCACGAGTTGAATCGCAATTTGAACCGAGATCAATTCCTTCGTTTACGTTGGTGAAACCGGCCTTTAAACTAATATTGTTCCCTTTTATTTAGGTACCCAAAATATCTGTTCAAGATAAAACATTCAGAATTGAAAGATGAAGACCCTATAAAATTGATTATCAGAATAATAATTTCCTTTGGTGGATGACAACAGGCACAAGTTCATCGCCAGCAGGATCCTTCATAGATGCCATCGTTGTGCAATTGAAAACTCCCACAAAGAGATCAGTGACAGCAGAAAACTTTAGTCATTTAGTTATATTATAAGTTAGTGAGGTATGGTTTATTAGTTAATGCAACTAAAATTCAATAAACATGAAATAAATACAAATAAACTAAAATAAATAAAAAATATAAAAAAACAAATAAACTAAAATTCAATAAAACAAGATTGTTAGTTTACCCCTTTCAAGCAGGTTTTTCAATTAGTTTCATAAATAAATTAAACTGGTGAAATGGTCGATATTAATTCATTTAAACATGGGGTGGGAATAGCAAGAAACAAAATCATTTTATACCCAATCATGAAAAGAAACACTTACGGAGGCAAGATTCGTTGCCATACAACTCTGAAGGGACCAGTTTTGTAAATAGGATTTTCATTAGAGCCTTCCACACTTATGACTGGGGCAATCTCAATTTTGGCATCCCATGTTCCATTGACAATCCATAGAACTTCACCCTTATCATTGGATACATATCCCTTTACCTGGGACAAGCAAAAATGAAAATAAAAATAGATTAGCAATTCAACTTTTTCCAGACAAAGAAAAACTATAGTAATATGCGGTTGATCCTGCAATGAAGTTGAAGTTCTACTTCAAGATGTTCAATACTGTGACATTTTCTACTTCTCACACATTGAACTTATTCCATTCAAAGAGAGGTCAAAATTCAAGAACAACAAGGACACTGCAGTATTGAAACTTTTCCTTCTCAATGTCAACAACAGGGTGCGGCAGATAAAAACTGTACAATATACAAATAAAATATTTTGGTTTATCAATTAACTATTCAGTGATGAAATATTGAATATTTCCATATTCACTTCACTGCGTTATCTCAACAGATGGGCTACGCAGCCATCCCAGATCCAAGCCACCAGATGATTTATGGAAGGCAAGAACTCGAATCAGTTAGACTGCACATTTTCCAGATTAATAGTCTTACTATGATGTTCATTTGAGACTATAACTAGTTGCTTAAGTCCTACAAGCGGTAACTTTCTAGGACGTAAAGAAGACTTATTTGCTATAATCGAGTACTTTCTTCGCCATTCTTGGTTTCACTGTAATTCTTCGTTTGTTGCTGTTTTTCTCAACCCCATACAGAATACAAATTTTGGGGCATTGTTGACATATGATTACTGGTCTTATTTTCCACTTTGTAAGTTAGTTTGGTTTGCTTTAAAAAAGTGGATAACTTTCAACAAAGACAGACAAGTTGTATTTAATCGCTTATTGGGTTCTAGGGGTTATGCTTCCTGCCACTGGGACAGACAAATAATGTGCTGTTGTGACAACTAAGAAACAATATGTTCCTTATATAATTATTATGCATCATACCAACCTTTCTTTGTGCGTCTCTGTTGAAATAGCTGTAGGGTAAGTAGCTCAAATGACACTTGTAACCATTGGTCGGACATGTTATATCCATCTCACCATGTTGATCAACCCATAGCTTCCCAACTATGATGTTATGGATGGTTGTAGTTACTTTCCTCCATGTGTAATGATTACCTACAAAATCAACCGAACTCCTACATCAACAGAAGAAGAAAACTAGGGAAAATTGATGACCTTAGAGGAACAAAGTGCTAAGGGTTGGATGGTAGCTTTATACAATGTTGTTAAAATAATTATGAACCTCGACGTAGCTGTTACATGGGCCATTCTCCCAGAAAGCGACATTTTCAAATCTCAATGTTCAAAAAAATGAAATGCTCCAGCTGTTTGATAAAATAGGTACACTCAGGTAACCATAACTAATGATTATTCATGCCTATTCACTCACGAGTACTACTTAAAATATATTAATGAAAACGCCCAGGTCGGAGGATGACGCGGTGTCCATAGAATGACGATTCTGTCAGTTTGGAGTCAAATCGTAATTTTCCGTTACCCTCCGTCGTCTGCCCTTATCGGACCTGATCAATGTGTCTTCCAGATAATCTTGCGTTCCATTGTCGTTCAGCTGAGATGCGCGGGAATCAAATGCCCGGAGAAAATTAGCGGAAAAAATAGCTGTGGTCGCCAAAATTCAAGAAACATCTTGGACAAGGTGACACATGCAACAGGCCGGAACAAACATATCCCCCTCTTGATTTTCAAATGACCAAGGCCCTGTGAGGGCGCGAATTTTTGATTAACCCTCGAAAAACCTTTCTTCAAGACATCAAAGTTGGGAAGGTCTAGCCTGGACTCGGACGGAGAATGACGAATGGACTATTTAAACTTTTTTCTGTTGAATGAACTCATTAATCGGAAAAATGAGAAAAGCTGTTCTAGATAAAGTCAAATACAATAATTTAGGAAAAAATTAACTTAAAAAAAAATATAATGGAGCTTGGAAAACGCTCCAGGTATCAAAATGTCGCTTGCTGGAATTCCTCCACCACAAATAGTATCTTGGAAGAGGCTGGCCAATGAATCAACAGGAAAACTTGTTGTTTTACATTCAAATCAGGGTGAGAAATTGTATAATGATGAATGAATGCACTTGCACACAGTGAACGCAACAAGCAACCGCAGAATCTAGTGCACATGAATGATAAATAATTTCAAGAAGATGCATAATTAGAGTGATAATGCGATGATTTTACCATTGTCAAAAGTCAGATGAGAAGAACCAAGTGGAACTACTTGAAGATATTTTCCTCTGAATTTTGATGACATAGTGAACTCCTGAAAACACTTCCAGCGTTTCCCTTCACAGTGCTGAGCAACCATAGGTGGATGATGTGACACCTAATTAAAAATGATAGAAATCAGTTGCAGTGTCAAATTTTAGCTCATCGGTGCATTGAAATCTCTTTTCTTGTGCTCTCGTGGCCTTTTAATAAGATATACTAATAGAATATCCTGTTAAAATGTATATATTAAACTGGGCGTTAGAAGTTGGCTGAATAAATCGACTAGCTCGTATGGGATCAGAACTCAAACTCTGGTTTTGAATAGAACAACAAATCATGGTTACTAAGACACATATGAATTTGTAACAATAATAATCCTCAAGTAGCTATAACAACATTAGTTCTATAACAACAATTGTGGTTCTTAATGAACGTACCCCCCTTTTTATTTCGATATAAAGAGAGATAGCAAAAAACACATCGAAGTTATGTCCCCTTTATTTTTTACAAGGAATTTAACGATCACATTTTTGTGCGCCCCGCATGCGCGGAAATACAGGTTAAACAGGAAAAACAGGTCCCAAGCCTGGGTTGGAAAAGGGCGAGGGAAAATAAATCACAAGGCCTCAACAAGATACTTTAGATACCTACCCATCTGCCTAAAAACACATCTAACTAAAAGTAAACTGATCAAGAGCCAGGACAAGGTGATATTTCTTTAAAACGACCATGTTTCAGGCTGTAATCCCGTTCAATCAAGTCCAATAAAAAAAACTGATATCACCACTTGATTCAGTGTCAAAAAATAATTAAATTTCATGTACCACAATGGGGGTTTTCCGTCTTATCGAAATTACGAACAAACTCGGTTAGTTCAATTTTGGGCACTTCTGGACGCTCCTAGGTGCGCCCAAACAAAAAGGATGTCGAAGTAAAAAGTTCAGTAATACATAACAGTGGAAGAGAGGACAGGACTAAATGGAAGGCAACGAACCATAGTGCATAACCTATTTGACCAATACAACTCAAACTTGTCAACAACAATAGTTCAGAGAAAAATTATAAAATAAAATAGAATAAAAAATTATTTTACTTGAGCAGACACAATGTTATTTGTCACAGAGAGGAATAAACCAAAACATCCTTCCTTCCAATTTTTCCTTATGGGCTTAGTAAATCTGAGTCATCTATAAATCTAACCTGTTCCGAGATAGCTTTCCATCCAAGGTCATCCGTACGATCACATTCATACGTTTCTCCCAACAATGGATTGAAAGGCTTGCCAGTTCTATTGGCAGTTGTAGAGTAGCTTGAAACAGTGAAAGCGGCCACATAAGCAAGTTGTTCAGCAGGATCATCAATGTCTCCAGCGACATCAAGAATGTGGGCATATTCATAGTCTTCAGTTAACCGTTGGAGCATTGACAATGGTTCAGAGAAATTGACCTGAACAGACATCATTTTTCAATAGTACAACTTGTGAGGTAAGAACAAGTCCCATGCTCATAAGTAAAATGAATCTAACAATATGTAAAATGTTTAAAATCTAATCAACAAGACAATAAAACCAGAATACTTGGCGGTTTAGTCTCTCTGGACAATTGAAAACCTGGTTCCTATTATAGGGCCTTAATTTATCAGCATACGAGAAGATCCAGAATGTATACAGCATATTTGAGTTTCTAATTGATTGAGAAGACAGTTATTTTGTTCTGGTAGATAATTGAAAGAATAAAACTTGAAAAAAGAATTTAAAAATAGAAACATGGTGCAAAATCGAATTACTGTACAAACATTATTCGGAACCAATAATGATCGAGCCTATTGATTCCACCTATATGTTTATTGTGCTGTGCTGAGGTGAACATGTGAGATCGTCGGCCTCTCTAGAGATGGGGAAAAAGACGCCGCCAATCATCAGTTGACAGTTACTATGTAACAGATGTAAATCTACTGAAGAAAAAGAAAAACACTTTGCTGACACTTTCCCCTATCTACGAGGGAAAGGAGTGAAAGCACCCTCAGAGCAGCCATGATAGCTCAAACGATCACAGATCGAAGGACTTGATGTTATGTGACTAAGTCCATGCTAAACGTGTTAACGTCACACCAATTTGAAATTGGCACAAGATGCAAATGGCCACAAATTTTCGAAGGGCCAAAAGCCCTGTTATTAGAAACTAATTGGGAACCAAAATGAATACAATCAAATTAAATCATATCTCTTTATTATATCACATCTCTACGAGGGTCACCTTTAGAGGAAGAATTGACTGGATCTCAATATGGACATTGCAATATTAAATATTAAAATGTCTTTGTTGAGATCCAGTCACAAATTTTATAAATTTCCATACATTTTATAAACCAACTAATACATTAGGCGAATAAAATATAAGACTCATACACAATCAGACGAGAGCTGTAACGTGAAATTAATCTACTTACAGGCATCGGAATTTTGGAAAGTTCTTTTCCAATACAGTTCTTCATTATGCTCCAAAGATTAAGAGGGTAATATGGCTTGTTCGGCACTCTGGTACGTCGGGCTCTCTTGCTCACCACTGTTCTTGTAGCTGAGTTTGTTTGATCAGCCTTTCGAACCTGAAAAATGAATTTAGTTGAACAAGGTGCTCAATTGATCATTGGAGAATGACAATTATCGTTTATACAAACATTAGGCAATAGGAAATGAATTAAAGTATTCACTTAAAGTATTCTCTTGATTCAAATATATCCTTCCAAAGATTTGAGGTTTGTGCAGGTGTTCTACTTACATTCCTGGTGACGTTGTAATGCAATAATTCGGAAACCCCCCAGTCGCGCTGATATCACTCAAGCCAATCAAGCAGCACCAACCAATCATTATTCTTTTATCCCGCTTTCATACGAAATGCACTTTAAAAATTTGAAAGCGCATTTGGTATGAAAGCGGGATAGACATTGAATGTCTTTCAAAATTGTCGAGAGGGGGGGGGGGGTCGAATCAGTGTTGTTTAGTATCTACAAAGGGGGGGGGGGGCAAAACACGAGGATTTCGTCATAACTTCTTCATTTCTTAATATTTGTACACCAAATTTTTGATAACCTTCAACGTATTCCCCCTTGACCATAACGCACTGAAAAAGATCGTTCCACTGTTCAACGAATTTTTTTTAAATTCACTTATTGGGATGTTCTTCAGGCCTTCCAGTTATTTTTGTTTTACCTGCTCCACAGTGGCTTTACTTGCTTGCCCCTTTCAAGTCTGGGGACCAAAAAAGTACAACTTATGGTTTACAGTTTGACCCGGGGGAACGAACTCCTTGTGCGCAACACCTCTGCTATCAAAGAAACAAATGATCATTGGCTTGATGTTTGACTTCATTTGGCGAGCATTTTTGGGACGATGTTTGGTATGATTGCTGGTTTGTTTGGGGGTCGTATCCATAACACCACGATTCATCACCAGCAATCACATAGGAAAAAAAAATCAGGATCCTCTTAGAGCTGATTTTTATACTTAAAACTTGCCTGAAGTCGACGCTCCTTTTGTTCGACTTTGAGAAGGCAAGGGACAAATTTGGCTGCAACGCTTCCCATGTGCAAATCTCCAGATAAAATCTTCTGAATTGAACTCCACGATACTCCACTCATTTTACACAGTTGATCAATGGTTCAGCGACGGTCTTCACGAACGGGAGCATTGATTTTGTTCATGTTTTCGTCACTTCTTGACGTTGGGGGGGCGTCCCAAACGGGGTTGGTCTTTAATAGACATTTCTTCATTTTTAAAAGGTGAAAACCACCAGTAGACTCTGGTTTTACTTAGGGCAGCAGCATCCCAATAAGCAGTCTTAAGTAATGAATAGTTTCCGCGGCCGATTTCCCCAACAGGAAACGAAATTTCACAGCCACGCATTGCTCTCGACAATCAGCCATCACGTTTTTGGCGAAATGGAAAAAGTTGTTTCGCTAAAAAACGTTCCCACGGACTAGCCGATGTACTAACAGCGACAGAACATTGCACACTAACTCAGGAGACGTCTTACTAACGGAAACTTGGTCGAACAATGATTATTCCTACCCTCCCTCTCCGCCGCAGCCCAATTCCTGTTAAATTTGAGTACCCCTCGTATATTTCTAAATACTTGAGGCAACGCTAAATTACTTCTTCAAGCAATATTTTCAGAGTAGAAAAACTTAGTCATAACATTAATGTTTTCAACCAACGCAACAATTTCTATGGTTTGCCTCTGTCCAGTTGAATGAATCTATCGACTGGAGCACACCAATCAATTTACTTCAACTGTTGATGACCCAAAAAATTGAACTTCATGAAATCCTGCCGCTGGTTTATTAAATTATAAATCAAACTGGAAGTTTATAGAATCATACCCTAGGGACCAGACTATTATCTTCACTTGGTTCTGATATCACAACGGCCTCTGTCTCAACCTGCTCCTCCACTTCACTGCCAGATTCTGAGTGAGATTCAATTGAATTCTGAAACACCAGATCCTATATGTTCAAAAACATCATACTTATGCTTATAAACCAATCACGTGCATCAACTAACCTAAATTACATTATTATCACAGGCAAATTTCAACACTCTTTGATTTGTATGTCTATATTCAACTTATCAAACATGTAGAAAGTATGATGAAGTAATTACTCTGCTGGGAAAATTCAAAGCTGATGGTTTACGCTGCAAGTTAGCTATTTTGATCTTCAAGTTAGAAGAGTCTGAACTATGTCCACTCTCCTCGCACTCATAAAATTCAGTATTCTCTTCATCATCATCCGAAGGAGAGGTAGCTGGGATAACATACAAGAATAAATAAGCATTGTAAACTATCATTTTGGAAAACAAAACCTTGGTATAACTAAACCAATAACTTATAGGTTCTAAGTCCACGAGTAATTCAGCAAGCCTAACAATTATGTCATAGAGGGAAACCAAGTGCTATTGATATGACACTGATATGACCCCCCACCTGTCGTTATCAGTTTTGAATAAGAATAAACCATTATTGTTCCTCATGTTGTCTCGTCAAATTTGTCCAAATTCATCCTTAATCTATTACAATTGGCGACGGGTATAAGTGAAGTTTTTTTTTTTTTTTTAAATTTTATTTTGTGTGGATTCTCGCAAGTTCAATCCACGGCGGGTTGCGGTTTCACGGCGAAACTACGAGTGTTCCTCGCGTTTTGAGTTTCTCGAAGCACGCCATTGTTGCAAATAACTGTTCGGCAATATGACACGTACGGGCGTTGGTTGTTCAGTCAGTTCTCGGAGAATTACCGAAATTTGACGTCGGAGATGAAATTACATCGGAAAGACCTCAACAAAATCCTTGAAGAAGAAGAAGAAGAAGAAGAAGAAAGAAGAAAAAATGTTTATTCAAACAAAATTATAGAAATACATCATAATGAACGTCAACATTATAGGACTGGGCATTTGCCAACTGTCCGGGTAGTGCTCGGATTTTTTTTTTTTTTTTTAATATATACTATATTCTTAATTATATTTTCACTATTTTTCATTATTTTCTTTCACTTCATTTCATTTAGTACCATCTACAATCATTTTTTTTTTTTGTTTTTTTCTAAATCATTTACAATCATTTTAGTTAATTACAATACAATCATATTTCATAAATAGGTAGTTTCATAAATAATTTCGTAAACAGTCGAAGTTTCCAGCAACAATGACAATAGCAACAACAACAAATAATGATGCCGAGCAACATCATTGATGTAAGTTGAGTAATAACAATGTAATAACAATAAATAATAATTTCATGAATAATTCATAGCTACAAATCATGATCCGTTAGCGCACCGTCATTGCTTCCCTGCTGTAGATCCTCTGCTTGTTTGACGATTACAGACATATCAGCTTTCATCACCTCACTGAGTGCAGAGGCTCCGTCTTCAATTCCGGCCATCAACTTCCTCCTCGAGTTCCAATAGTACTTAACATTACCAATCATCATGTGGTCATCCCTCACATAAGCCTGGATTTCACTATTCTTGTTCACAATATAGTTTTTCAGGAACATCAGGGCGGTTCTCTTCTTACGAGTTGACGTTGAAAGGTCCCTATGGACTATTATGCCTGTTGCACGTAGCTTCTTCAAGTTCTTGAAGACGTTTGAAACGTCTTCCTGATTCCGGAACTCTGCTAGGATTGGCACAACTAGTTCATCCTTAGGCTTCCCCAGCTGGTAACCTTGCACAAGCTGTATGTTGTGGATTCCCATTACCTGTGAACATAGTTCGCTCAAGATGTCCGTTGTGGATTTACCCGCAATTGGCTTCACACCTCGGAAAATCAAATTATTTCTTTTCATTGTGTTAATTGTTCTCTCCAATTCGCCCTGCAAGTCACAGTATTGGTCTTTTAAGATCTGGACTTCATGTTTTACTTTTTCATGGTCCTGCCTAGATGCAGTAATGGCCTGCCTCATGTCACGTATATCGTTCTTTATTCCAACAATGTCTTCTTTAGTGGCAATATTTTCCATTTTCTTGTCTAATCTGAGGATAACGCTAATAAGTTCCTGTGATGACAACTGATCCGGTTTATCCATTTCAAGCAGTGTTTTTTTATTTTTATTACTATCGGAAGCAGTTGGGCTTATGCTGCGTCTTCGCTTTGGTGTATTCGCGATCGGCGAAAAATATAAGTCAATAGAGTTCCTCTTAGACATACGATCGCCGGCCTCCTGACCGTAACTGAAATGTCCACTGACGTGACAGACGAAAACGTTGAGCGAATCGAATCGTCTAGCTTAGAGGGGGTTTCCACTCACCGCGCACGCGCCTCGTCGCTTCAAGGTCGCACCGGATCCAATATGGGCTGAACAAAATCCTTGAATGAATGAATGAAAGAATTTATTCCATAAAAATAATAATAATAATACTATCCATAGTAATAATAAAAATACAAAAATGCATTGCTCACTTAGAAAGAAGCTGGAAATACCCCTAACCATAGGATGGTCCTGTGCGGTTAGGGGGAGTTGAATCATTTTTCATTGTGCTGTTTGTTGAAGACACATTACAATAGAGAATTATAATAAGCTTAATATAAACGATAATAAGTAAACGTTTCGTTCCGGGGGTAAATTTGCACTAAGTGGCTACAACTAATGAACATAAAATTTATGTTCTTCATTTATGTTTCACTGAGATCAACCAGTAAAAAGAGAGAGAGAGACAGAAAAAAAAACAAAAAAAAAAGTTCATCTACGTATATATACTACTAAGAAATTGTTGGCAATTATCCAGGCCTTTGGAAATTAGCCATGAGAAAATTTTCTTCTTGTATGCTGATCGTGCAAAGTCTGAGGGTGTCTTAAAAATGGAAGGGAATAAAAGATGTGCTTTGAAGTACTCCAGAGTCGCGTTTTTGGTGCAGCTTGAGAGGTAAGGCGGAAATTATAAGAATTTGGTTTAGAGAAATCAAAGAAATTCAGATGTTTGTGAAAAAAGGTTAGGGATAATTTCAGGTATAGCTGATGAACGGAAAATACTTTAATATGGTTGTAAAGATCAACTGTTGGGAATCTACGTGGTTTCCTTGATATTATTTTAAGAATGGATTTTTGCAGTATATTTAGAGGTCTTAGTACAGAGTTATCGGCACCTCCCCACGCAATGACACCAAAACCAATTAAGCTCTGGACAAGTGCTTTATATACAATCACTAGACTTTGTAAGTTCATACATCCACGGAGATTGTAAAAGAGATGGGTGAACCGGCGGATTCCGTGTATGGCTAGCTGATAGTCCAGTCGGTCATCGGACCAACGCAGTCAGTCACCATACACGAGCGGATTTGACGTGGGCTCGGATTTCGTGAGGACTTTTCTGTTGCTGTGAACGATAAAATATGCGTTGTTGCTGTAATTACACGTTGCGTTGTTGTAATTACACGTACCTAAAAATGTCAAATAAAGTGGAGTGGAGCAACAAGAATGTTGAGAAACTAATAGATATGTATCAGAGCCGACCATGCTTATGGAAACTTAACCATGAGCATTACACAAATAAATTCCAATGGTTCATTATCGAAGATAATAAACCAAAATATTAAAAAACAAATGTTTGACGATATTGTGGAAGCTTTCCGCGATGATAATATCATGTTATGTCCATGTCGATTCGCAACTGAGTGCCGAATCCGCCAGTCGGATCCCCTGATCCGTCCGACATGCTCGACAGATCTGGATCCGCGGATCTGACAAGGGATATCCGTCGGAGCACCCCATACACGAACAAATCAAATATGCCAACGGATGTGTTGGCGGAAGATCCGCACGTGAGTGGGCTACGACCGATCTGAGAGATGATCGGCGGATCTGATCCGCCGGAAAAATCCGCTCGTGTATGGCTAGCTATTGTACGGGAGCTAACTCATCCTGATTTACCGAAGTCGAAAACATACGAAGAACTCTGCGAACTTCTCAGCACTCAGTATGCTCCAACGACTTCAGTGTGGAGAAGCCGAGTTTTATTCGCACATCTTTCACAAGACCAAAGTGAACGAATTTCGGATCGGTATGTCCGTTTAAAAAAACACTCGATGGATTGCAAATTCGGGGCAAACCTCAACGATTTTTTATCACTGCGATTCGTCGCAAGGCTGAGACGAGGCCCAATCTTAAACAGGCTGTGTGAGGAAGCTGACGACGCCACGTTAAAGCAATTGTATTCAACCGCGCTCAAGAAGGAGGGTGCAATGAAAGACCAGCAACGTGCTGTTCCTGCTCAGACGACGGAGGTACATCAAATCAAGGCGAGAAAATCCCGACAGTCGATGCGCCCCAAAGATGGTCACCAAATGGAAGACAGAGAGCGTCCCCCTTCTACGATACCGTGGAGAGATGGTTCTGGCTATGGTACCGCATACAAGAGTACAGCTAAGTGTTTTGCATGTAATCAAGGTAACCACGATTTTAAAACTTGCAAATACTCGTATAAATCGTACCAATGTAAAAAATGCAAAAAAATGTTAGACAGTAGTTCTGATGACGAAGATGAAAATTTGAATACATTGTATTCTATGTTTACTGGTGATTGAGATGTAATGATAGCGCATACGCGCAGGGGCTGGATGGAAGGGCGCCATGTTGGCTAGGTTGTCTTGTACTAGCCTCCTGGGAGTGGTGATTTCCTCGGTTCGATTGTGATTGTATTATTTGATTACTCGGCAATAAACCCGTCTGTTCTTACCTCCGAGTGTGTGTATCTTCCTTCCGTACAAGGATACTTCAGTGATAAACAACCATTTTTGGTGACATTGAGAGTAGAGCAAATGAATATTGAGTTTGAAATAGACACAGGCTCGAGTTTATCAATATTCCCTGAAGGATTTTACAAACCATATTTCAGTAATTTCGTGCTTGAACCGAGTTTTATTGAGCTACACTTATACGATGGATCGATAATTCGTCCATCACTGTTGGTGTAATGTACAAGCCAACTAGTACACGGAGTACATTTTTAGTTGTCCGAAGTGGACAACGGCCTTTAATTGGCAGAGATTTAATTAAACATTTTAATATTGATATTATTTCCAGCTCCAATGAGTACCAGCATAAGTTGTGTTTTAGTGAACACCAAGTATTATCTTCTGATGTAAAGGAACAGCTACTTCCTGATGATATTTTACAAATTACATTCAGACGTACAGCCAAAATTCTGTAGACCACGTCCTATACCTCATGCTTATCTTAAAGGCGTCGATGTTGAACAAGATAAATTAAAAAATCTAGGGGTAATAAGTAGGGTTAAAACATCCCAATGGGGTACACCTCTAGTACCAGTGCTGAAGCCGGATAACACGATAAGGGTATTCGCAGATTACAAGGTAACCCTTTCACTTGAAAAACTTCCAAGACTACGTTATATAAAATGACGAAAGAAAATAGTAACGAAGCGTTTGACGCAAAATTACAAAAGTTTCTCTTCCATTACCACAATACTCCACATTCAACAACTGGTAAAATGCCCACTTCTTTAATGTTTGGAAGAAAGGTAAATGCTAGGTTTGATCAGTTACTAAAAGGGTGGGCGGATAAGAAACGAAACAAAACATGGAATAAAAGACAATGCGTTTATTCTGAAAATAAACCATTCTCAATAAACGATTTCGTGTATATTCGGGACTATTCTAGGCTCTAAATAAGAGGGACAATGTTAATTTTCAAAATTATCATACCAATAACATTAACAGGTTCAAGACCATGAAGGGTTCAAGAGGTGGTGAATCCTCCATATTCAAGCTTGAAACCCTAAATATGTTGCTTCCAGACAAACAGCAGAGTTGGAAGGCAGTCTTAAATTTAAGTCATAACGTACTTTTAGGGAGCCTATGGTCCTTAGCAGCTTCCTCCAGCACTGAGTGTTGCCTAGCCAAAGTCTCAACCATTTCCTCCAGACGATGTTTCTGGCTACGTTCATGTTGCAACATTTTCTGCCACTTCTTACTCTGTATTTGTGCCAAGCTCAGATATTCAGTACAGGCCTGAAAATGGGAGAGAACACATACGTTGTACCATATAATATTGTTATTTACCTGTCGTGAGAATTGAATGCAATTTATTCTTCAATAATACGAAGGATTATGTCCATATATATAAAGAATACGCACATTAATCATAGCATTGGAAGTGATGCGGAAGAGCGTAGCTCTCTCATTGATAGCTTTGATTTTAGCTGAAGCATCCTGCGCAGAGTCTATACCCTCTAATTCTGAAAGTGACCTCTGTAAGGCATTTCCATGTTTATTGATTAATTCATTACACGTTTGAATATCTTCCAATCGACTTGCAAGGTTTTTAAGTGTAGTCAAAATTTCACATTTGTCTCCATCCTCATAATCTTCTTCGTCTTCTTCTGTCAAAGACACAATATTGATGTACTACAAATTTATTTCACAAATACATTCCAATAGCAAGTTATAATTCTTTTATGGACATAATATCTAGACCTAATTGCTATTTACATTTGCAACAAAATTTGGTTGGAATACTTGCAAGGTAAATATATATCCTGCAAATAATATGGATCTTTTGATCGTCCTCTATTGACTGCTAACTGGAAATTCTTCATTTGAATAACATAGTCAAAGGAAACTTCACATTATTGCAGATCACTTTTTTGATTGTATTAAACACAATAACAATACATATGACGCCAGAAAATGGGTGTATTTCCTGTAAATAATAAATCAAGTAAATAATTTAGTAATCAAGTAAATAAATAAATTATAAATAATCAAGCAAATAATTTATTGTACCTTGAACATGTTAATTGATTTCATATCTAATGTTACAGTTGATTTCAATTACCATAATGGTATTGAACTCAAACAGAATTCAAATTGGATACATGGTCTCTGCAATTACTGCAAGCAGCGAGAAAAATATTAGGACCCCCTCCTGGTATGAGCAATTGAAAGAAATTGGTTCTTAGACGCGACTGACAAGAACACGTATTGCTGAAAGTCTTATCAATTATGTATAAGCTAACATACCGGATTCAATGGCACGTATAGCTCGGTCCTTTGCAAGCTCTAAGGCAGTAACCCATCTCTGCCTCTCCACTTCATTGGATGCCTTAATGTGAAATGTTTGGGTACCTCCATTGGAAATCACGAAGTTGCATGATTCTTCTGTGTGAATAAGAGCCCCATGAAGACTTATAGTTCCTCTGCAGGTGTGGGCCATTTCTGCCTGATTCCTAGAATCACAATGGAACATTCATTATTTAGAGAGATAATTTTTGACAAGGTTGTGTGGCAATGCAATCTGAATTGATTACTCGCTTAAACCATGCAGGGGAGTAATTTTCGATGCTTACTTCAAGTCTCGAACTTTGTAATTTTAAAATTGGTAAACAGTCGAAATGTTGTTTTGTTGCTTGCGGCAGAATGCCTTGTTATCAGTTTATTTTGTTCACATACGAGCTGGACGGTTTATTAGTCAACTGATCGTCATTGTGCCGCAACATCGCATAACTCTTCTTTTTGATCATAGGATATTTACGCTATGGAATTTCAAATTACTGTTCATGTCGGCCGAAAATCCTTTATTTCACAGAGCTATAACTAAACCGAGCTTCTCGTATATGATTTAAGCTGAAAAAATGTGAAATTGCCCCGCCTATATATCTACCAAACGCCTCATCTTAGTTCGTTGTTGCATAATTTACACGTTTACATTAACAATTTATTATATCATGTTTTTTTTTTTATACTGTCGAGGGGTTTGGAACAAGAAAACTCCGATTTGATTCCACTTGAGGATTGCTAGGACTACCTACTTGAAGGGATAGAAAATCCCATGAATGTTGTTGATGATTAACCCACTGACAACTGATGATGACTGAAGCACTAGGACTGACAACGACATTATTGATGAACGCAACATGTCCCAGAAACAGTTGAAGACGATTCCCGCAGAACAAAGTGAGGAGAATGACGAAAAGGCTACAATTCCTGGAAATTGGAAAAGGTGAAACAAACTGAATTGAGCAGAGAAATAGCCAAGCTAAAACGAATGCAATGGGCCGACTAGTTCTGAACGCCAATCAGTATTAAATATAAAACTAACCAACGCTTGTCGAAAAGTTTAAACAGCCATCCAAAATCTCTAAGAAACAAACATTTATTTTATTTATTTATTTTTTAAGAGACAAAATATGCAAATTCCTATGCAGCGACCGAATATAGTCCTAAACATTCATGATCAAATACCAAATATAAGCTGTTATTAAAATATCGCGGTGCCTAAAGTGACACAGCACATTCTGACGATCCTCTCACTACGGCGTCAATATTTCAAGTCGCAAGACTCATTCAATGGGCAGCTTTTAATGGATCCACCAAATAAATGTATGATCAAGGTCGACGTTTCACATTTAAAAAAAACTAAAATTCCAAGTCTTACCCATTTATTACTTCGTAATAATATCTAATTGTAATCGCTGCGAGGAAACTGCGTCATCAGTAATCATTTGATCTGTTTGAAGCGATTTGAATTGCTCGATTACATACACTACTGCGATTAAGTACCCTCAGGGATACGGGGCGAAGTAAGTCGATATAACAAATGAGATAGCACGTACCTAGTATTATAAAGTCCGCACCTACGAATTAGATCACTCTCGACGAGGTTGTGGAAACCCATTTCAATAAAAAAAAATGGAGGTATAAAATGAGAGTGCCTACTTCCACGAAAAACAATGAGTACAATTGTTGAATCGATTTCGACGATTAGGTCATCATCAGTAACAAACATGAACTACCGCACCTACCCAGATTGTCAAACGATAACACGTCCGTTGGAAAGCTATCATCAATTCGAATTTCAACTTCAAGACTAAACCTACTTGGCATGGTTGATAGTTATTTAAAAATAAGCGGTTTACAATGACAGAGAGTCATATCGTCTTATCAGCAACCGATGTCCGACCATCGGCCGGTTGTAATTTCATACATGATATAATACAATTTACCTGTAATAGGACAGCAATCCGTTCGACAACACGAACCATCTCTTCTGATATCCTTTGATATAGTTAGTCCATTTAAATAGCCATCCACTCATTTCGGGCTCAGGGTGAGCCCGGGTCTCCGCCATAGCACCCCCTTTTTTCGGTTATCAAACCCAACGTAACAACTATTTACAAAACAGAGAACAATCCGAATAAGAGAACTGGACGTGGACATGAATAAATTGATTAGGCTTGACTCTGATTAGAAAAATCTATATGAAATGAGTCGTAGAAAAACGAGAAGAGCAATTACATATCAATGAGGGCCCAGTTCATTCATGATCACTAGATGAATAAAAGAGGATGAGATAACAACATTGTTCGATGAATTTCTCGACGCATAAGATTCAGGAGCACTGGTAGTTGAAGAGACCGCCGTAGCCCTACATGAAAACACAATTTGATCAATATTACGCCACTTTTGGAACGCCAAATGACCCAAACTCCGATTCAAAATGATCTGAACACTTCTGTTTGTACATGCGTCATCATACTGGCAGCTGATTAATAACCTCCGCATAGGTTATCTGCCACCGATATCAATTCTACACGTTGGCCAACAGATTTACATAGTTTACATGGATGAAGAAGAGTCCATTAGTTTTTACTAACCTAGGTTTTCAACGCTCGGCTGATATGTTCACAAGATTCAGGTGGTGGGGTTTTAACCTGACATTTTCAGCTCATAATGAATAATTTTCATTTCATTTGACCAGCAATTTTTTTAAATTATTATTTAAACAGTTATTCCCGTTTTTGTATGAATAAAACAACCCGTTGGTGGGAAACTACTGAGTGTATCATGGATACTCGTGTAGTAGGATACTGGAGTTCATGGAAGAAAGGAAGAGTCCCTTCTTCCATGACTGTAGTTGTATTCACCAGTTCCCGTCGTTTTCAGCTCCTAATGTTTATTTCAATTAACTCGCTCTAACAAAGTAATTTCATTGAAATTTCCCCCATCTTTAAATAAAACAATTGCATTATAAGTAAGGATAGAAGGATGCGAGTGATTTCAAATGAGTGATTTTTGAGATGAAAACCAATGGAGTTACTTTCATGTGGATGCTAGTGGCCCACTAGTAGTGGGTTCCATGTGAAAACCATTGGAAGAATTTTTTTTTCTCATGACACCGAAATGAAACATTATCGATTTAGCAACACATTGAAGAAAACTTGAAAAGAAACTCTGCAAATTCTTGACACCCCGTTTTATTATCTTCTTTGTGCAGAAACTAAATGATAGAGCCGATGACAAATAAAATATACAGATGTATACAGAAATATACAGGGTTTTTAATTCCACCTACCTAAGACAGAACCTACCAACAAACATTCGAAATTACCTTCATTCCCTGGCACGAAAGTTACCTCAGAACTAAAACATCGTGGAGTTAGTTTATCCAGTATTTTGTTTATACCGGATTCTCAATCGTGGATTTAGTCAATCCAGGGTTTACTGAATTCTTGACTTAGTTATTCCAGGTTTTATTTAAACCTGAATTAAAATAATCTTAGATATAGTTAATCCTGGATTTAGTCAATCCTAAATTTTTAATTGTGGATTTGGTTAATCCAGGATTTTGTCAATCCCAGATTTAGTTTATCCTGAATTTATTCTATCCTGTATTTTTAATGGCGGATTGGGTTAATCCTTTGGATTATGTTAACTTTGGCTTATGTTAGATCTAGACTTTGTGTATCCTCGATTTAGTTAATTCTACACCATGCGGATCGTCTACGCTCAAGTGTTTCTTGAATTCTCCGCTACTATCGCTGAGAGGAAACGCAGTGCTATAAACCGCTTCCGTTGAATTTTTAGCATCCATGAAATGTGGAGTCCTAGAAAGGTTTTTCAAACATCTCCCTCCACTCCACAGTAACCTCTACTTTACTATTTACGAACTTGATTCGTCTTATCATGATGCCATTCGTGTTTATATCAATCAAGTTATGTGTATGTACATAAGGAGCTAGTCTGAGGTTCTTGAAATCTTGCTATTTGATTAACTATTCTTGTAATATGCTGTCCGTTCGTAAAATGCCACTATGGTATCCTTCTCATGAGAAATATTTTATCTGTATCGGGCCTACATTTGAAAATGTTTCATGTTTTGATTTGTTTTCGGCGTCACTGAGTGTTTTTTCGTGTTCTATACGTCGTTAATGAATGGAGAAGTACATAAAAAAGACCATGGTAAGTTTGAATTGTAGTATTTGCCAGGGTTTCCTGTTGCAGTTTATTGAAACGGCCTCTTTTCATGCCGGCCCAATTGGCACTTATTAGCGAGAACCCGTATTGACCAGTACATTGATGTGGTAACAATCCCTCGAAATGGTTCTCATCTGAGCCGTGCGCGTTACTTATTGTCGGAAGATTAAACAGGATGGTAACTTAACTCTCTCTATTATCTCTGCACGTGAATTGCCCGTTCTGTAAGGAATAATGTTCCCCTCCAAACTCGGGCTTGCTCGCTTGGTATCTAGAATCAGTGGGTGTGAGTTTCATTCTATCTACTTGATGGCGAAGGATAAGGTGCGGGATTGTGTTGAGTGGTGAATTCATGGTCGCTCTACTCCAATACATACTTTATGGAAATTCGCCAGTGCGTGTACAGGCACAATTTGAACTTTCGGTGCATCGGCATTCAATGCCAGATGAGGCACATGTTAATTTGATCCCGGAAGTTGTGCTATCGTAGGCCAATTTTTTCACGTCAATCACGACTTCATATATCGAGGGTCTCACGGCAACTTCGCACATCGTCACTTTTGGCCAAAATGAGTTATGCATACCATTCGAAGCGTCTTCTCCCAGCGGATCGACCTAACTACGTATAAGTCAGGTAACACTAAACATCACGATTTATTTTACTGAATTACTCAGTAAACATAGTCATTGGCAGACATATTGGTAAACATAGTCATGGTTTTTTGGCTCTGCTGAAAAGTTGCCGAAATGACGATGTGGGAAGTTGCCGTGAGACCCTCGATATGTTTGTTTCCCTACGTTATACAAAATATTATCGCGAAACCGGTTCGAAGGGAATGTATCCCGATACACACAACAGTTCTACTCCAATTCCACGCTCAGTAAACAATCACTTTGCTACACGAAGATAAATCCAAGAATATTGCGACATTATCGTATTGAAAAGCAACAGAACAGATCGTTCAGGTGGTGATTACAACTATTTTCAAAAACCTGAAATTCAAAGTCTTCATTGTACACTTCAGAATGATGCCACTTCCTTTGATGTACCTACTCGTAATTACAGGTGATGCATTGGAAACGCGATTGTCACACCCACAGATTCCTGGTTAATCCTCTTCTAAACATTGGATCATTATATGATTGGTAGGATTGAAGCACCAGGTGAGGCTGTGGTTGTGCGTTCGTTGCGTCAAAAAGTGGTGGAGAGGGTGCGGTCGTGTTCACAAGACCAATCCACTAAACGCAGCTGCTTTGCACTCAGCGCAGGGGCGGATCCAGTTTGTGGGCATTCGGCCAAACCCACTGGACGCTCGACTGCACATAGTTACGAGGGTCATTCAAGGGTGTACTAGTTTATTGTAAACGTCTCATGCAAAGTAGGTACAATCTCAACTCAGTGAGAACTATCGAACAAAAAAATTAAAAAAAAATGTGTGGGTACTCCTCATGGTCCCCGAATTTTGGCTGCTTCTTTTGATAAAACTGTATAATGATGCGTTGCGCTTCAGAAGAGTGAACCCCCCTGCCTGTAAGGAAAAAGCATTGAAACGAGTAAGGCCTGAAACCGAATGGCTTGAGTTAGGTAAAAGAGATCCCAATCCACCTTACATGACGCTCCTCTTACTTCCTGCGCTCTTTCTAAGCCCTCAGTAGCAAAACGATTATTTGAATGACCCTTGCACTAAAGCTTTTAAAAAACAACAGCTGTAGGAGGCACCTCACTACATTCCTAAGATGACTAATAAAATTGCTCATGTCCTCCTAGTGTACATTTGTTTCTGATATGATTGGTCCTAGTAAAGTGTTTTTGACATCAGCCCCAAGCAAACCTTCTGCAAAGTAGGTCACTCCCCCTATGTTACCCTTTTGTAGACTGGCTCAGCTGACTTCTCCATTTGAAGTCGTTTATATGACATGGTGGATTCTTACTCTCCACCTGCTGCAGGCAATATTTTCATTCTCCATGCATAGTCGCCTGAACATTAAGCCGGTGCTCGATGGTCTATCTCCACATTGTTTTGCAATACGTACTGTAACCGTCTGGCTAACTGTACGTTCGAATTCTGGGAGTTGGGTAACCACTAAGCCATGACCAGCTCTCACTCGCGACGAAATCGTGGAAAACCACGTTAAGAAAAACAAGAGTATTTGAAAAATCGTCTATTTCCACTGAAATAGAAGTACACTGTTAGCCCGGTTTCGGTGATCAAACCATCGTCAGTAACAAAACAATAGTATTAGAAACAATAGCACCGAAACCAGTCTAACAGTGTACTCATATTTCAGTGGAAATAGACGATTTTTTCAAATACTCTTGTTTTCCTTATCTATCCCAATTCTACAGACATTCTAGAGGCGTTTAGAGAAAGTGATATCCCGCAGATAAAGAACCTAAAATGCCATGTACCGGAATGTACAGATAACCTTCAGTGCTGCTGTGAAGTCAAACAACAAGTTGCTTCTGTTCGATACCTAAGCGTGGAAGTTGATCAGAACCTAAGATGGGACGAACACCTGAAAAAAAGTGACATCCTCGATGAGAAAGTTGATCCATGTGTGTAGGGAGCTCAGGAACTTTTTAGATAGTGATAGACAATGAATGGTATACTATGCGCTCATTCAGTCGCTCATGATCTATGGTGCATCTGGTTGGGGAGGATGTAGCGCGTCCCTTCTTGATTCGTTATTCCTGACCCAGAAGCTCAAAGTGTTACTTAAAAAAACGACAAGATATTCGACAGAAGCTCTCTTTGAAGAGTTTGCAGTACTCAAATTGGGAGAGCTAATTAACAAGATAACTATAATTAAAATATATACGGATTTACATAGCAACCACCTGCAATTTTTAGATGAGGGAAAAACAAGAACTTGTGGACAATTCATTTCTAAACTGCCTTTCCGAAGGACTCACCATGGTCAACGGGCGTATGATTACCGGGGAGCAAAACTGTTCAATGCCCTACCCCACGAGCTCCGCTCTATTTCTAAAATTGAAAAGTTCAAAAAAGAACTGAAAAAACATATAATAATGAGGCAATCTGAGACCCATTAGATAATATTAAAGCTTTAAGGTGGTAAATGAATAATTTCTATGAATTCTGATTTTGCCCGATGTATACCTATTGATTCTAATTTACCTATATTTACTTACAAGATAATTATTGAATGAGTGTGCTGATTATGTATTACTCCTCCCCACAGCACAAGTCTACGACTTATAGCGGGGAGTAGCATTTCCTGATTTGTGTAACTTTTTTTGTATTGCAATACCTATCAAATAAATGCGTAAAAAAAAAAAAAAAAATCTCCGCAGTAGGTGAAAACGAGAGCACAGTGCCCAAGCCCAGATTACCTTCACTACTAACATGACCTAGGTAACCAGATCAATTTGAACCTATTTTTTACCCACTATTTGATCACATTGGCATTTTCCACTGACCATACGCGATAATCCCCGCATAAGCAGCCTGTGATTACAAATACAGCCCGACCTCGAGCCTTCAGCTCAGTTCTTTTGTCTTTCTTGTCCATTGCTTTTCTCCCCATCTATACTGTTCGGTTCTCCCACTTTTTCGTGTAAACTACTACGTTTTTATAATTACTTGTCTAATTGGGATTATTGGCCTGTGAATTCACTTATTATTATATGTTGTAGTGATGTGGTACCTATCACATTTTCAATACTTTCGACTTCCTTGTTACTACCTATGTTGACTGTTACAGGGAGCCAATGTATCACAGCTAGAGCGAGATATTGGGTCTGATCAGTTTCCACCCAATGAACACTATTTCGGATTAGTAAATGTAAGTGACTATACCTGATGATATTTGCTTGATATCATTCATCAACTGATAACATCATTATTTTAACTAGTTTCCGCTTTAACTATGTTCTGCTCACTCTCCGCACCCTTGATTTTTTCACGTCAATTTAAACTGACGTACTTCGTTATTAGCATTGTTTTTTTTACCAGCTCTTTATCGATTCAATTCTCACCTAAAATCACAACCTCATGAGTGGTTGTGTGAAAATGATTATAAAAAGAAATCACAGTTTGAATTACGTGTCACTTCCTGAAAGTATTTTGTTTTCTCTTGTAACTACTCATACTTATATATCATTTTGTTCCAGTTTGGTAACACCTGTTACAGCAATTCCGTTTTGCAAGCCCTCTATTTCTGTAAGCCATTTAGAGAAAAAGTGTTGGAGTACAAGGCACGTAACAAGCGAACCAAAGAAACGCTGCTATCATGTTTAGCTGACTTGTTTCACAGTATAGCAACTCAGAAAAAGAAAGTTGGGTCTATTGCCCCCAAAAAATTCATTGCACGATTGAGGAAAGAAAAAGGTGAGTTCCTATTGTAACTTCTATTACACTTGATTTCATTCTTTTTAGTTTCCTTAATTCATTAAGGACCATTATTGGTCTTGTTATTCCAAATACAACCCTCAGTCATTACTCAACTATTCCCTATTGAGCCAAAATGTTGATAATCTCAAAGGTAAGGCTGATTGCCAACCAAGTTTATCCAATTAATTTATTCATTTGAATCAATGAAAGTTTGACTGAAAACAAAATCGTGGGAGTCGGGATTTATATGGTTCACAATCTGTGTAAAATATCAATGAATGGTTAGTAGTACCATGAGTTCGTTACTCCAAAAATGTTGCTGAACTGCTTCATGATTGAAACTTTCTTTTTTGCAGAGGATTTTGACAACTACATGCAGCAAGATGCTCACGAGTTTTTAAATTTCCTCATTAACAGAATTAATGAGATAATTCTGTGTAAGTTATTTTTCTTATCTGACAAATGTGACAATTGGACGTTGTTATGCACAAACCGGCCAAGCGCCTAGTTATCGTTTTCGAGAAAAACGCGATCAACGATTTTTCGGGTTTTCTTTCTACCCAGCCTCTCCAGTGTTGATTAAAAAGATGAAAACTCTGCCCTCTACGTTTCTTGGTGCGCAGAATGGAATGGTAACGTCAAAATAAGATTAACTTCAATATTTTTGAGTTATGGTGGATAACTGGTTTGTGCAAAACGAAAATATCAACTAACGTATTTTGCACAACCCGGCCAAGCGGAGAAATTAGCACAAACCGGGGCCTGGCCGGTTTGTGCAGATCAAACTGAGTATTTTTAACAGGAAAGAGGAAAAATTTAACAGGAAAATGTAGAGACCAATGGCAGCACTCTCCGTCTTCTCCCTCAACCATTGTTTGATCTTGTCTTTTGAAAATATCAACTTTTTGCCAGTCTCCCTTCTCATGAACACTGAGAATGGCTCGCAATTTTTCAATAAAGATCTCTCGCGTTTGGAGCCAACTGGAATATCAACCCCTTCCATGTCCTTCTTCCGGTTGACAATCTGCATCTCCAGCTTCTTGCTCGATTTGAAATCCGGCTTCTCCATCTTTGAGACTACAAATTTTCTGTTTCTGTGACCATTTCGCTTGACATTGACGTACTGGCCAGGAAAGTACAGCTCTTGGTGAAGCTTTAGTGTGGATTCTACATCGCCAAATTCGTCATCGTTGGGTAGGAATGTGTGTCCAAGTTGGCTATGTGTTTTAGCAAACCCTCCACCAACAGTTACAAAAAAAACCTTGGATTCCGCAGGACCGCAGGAAAAACACCAGAATAGATCTCACCTGAGTTTTACACAGAGCGGTCAAACGACTGGAGCGGTGTCATTTGGCCGCTTTGTGCAGAACACTGACGCCCAAAATTTCAGACGCGGCGGCGCACAGTGGGACGAAACGGCAAAAACCGCGACATTGGGAAATTTTATAAATTTCTATTTTGACTCGTGAAACTATATGATCTTGCTCTATATATAAATCAGGTTCGTGAGGGTTTTCAAACAAGCACAAAATAAGGAATTTTTTGGTAAACTCGGGAATGGTGTGAAATTTGTATTAATTGGAAGGATTCGGCAAATGGTAAATTCGGAAAAAGATGTTGTTCATTCAGGGTTAAAAGAGCGTTGAATAAAGCGTAAACTTTTTATCTCTGAAAACTTTTGTTTTTAATGTAGTTTTTACAAAAAATAGCGAATTCCCGACTTTTCCCTCTTATTGAGGGAGATAAACCTCTACGATAGTAAAAGGCTTTATTGAGCAAAATCTCGAATAATGAATAGGATTTCGACTAACGAAGATATTTTGACCTCATGATTAGTTCCGACCCGCTAATTCTTATTGGAGACCTCGTAGTTCCCTTAATTCATCGCACCAGCCTCTGTCCCAAGAAACTCTGACATTAATCGAGGTTCCTCATGATGTGCCTGAAATTCAAGAAGAAGAGTTGTCGTCACGCATTGTGGGATTTCTTGAAGAAGATGATATAGATATGGACGATAATTCGTTGCAGGATTCTATCAATGACTCAGAATGTCTTCAGAAGAAAATAATGTGGAAAATGGGGAAATGTTGATTGTTGATTAAATCAAAACGATTAATTTTTGCGATGGACGTGAAATCCTTAATTTAAAAAAAAAATCATACGATTCTTAGTTGTTTCCATAAAGGGGCCAAATATTGGATAATTTCTCACGATTTTTAAGAATGAAAGGTTCATGTCTGCAGAAATATGACTTTCGTCCCACTTGCGGCGGGTGGGCGCTTGGCCGGTTTGTGAAACTTACTGAACTTCGAAAAAACGTTTTGCACAAACAGTTTATCAACCCTAGTTCGTCAAGAAGTAAAAAATAGATCGCGCTGTAATACAAAAAAAATCTCGAAGTACTCATCGAGACGAATCGATTGATACAAAATACTCGAGTTTACGCGCTTGGCCGGTTTGTGTAAACACCGTCCAATTGATTAAGTGCTCTTAGTGATTTTAACATGAATAATGTTTTTGCGGTGGCCTACCAGAGTTGAAAAGCGTAACGAAGTTTAAGTCACGAAATTATGTCACGAAGATTTTTAATGATTTTCACGTACAACCGAGCCGTTTCTAGGGAAATGAAACTTCTTTAGTTTTCAACGGACAAAAATCGTTCTCCATTCGTTGGAAAGCCTTTAATTTATGCATAAATTATATACTGCCAAAACCGCTGTAAATATCGAAGAAGCTGAGATACAGCCCTGAGTAAATAAAACTGTAAACAACATTCTAATAAATTTTCCGCACATTTCTTAATATTTTCCATACAGACAAAGAAAAGGGATAAGGAAAAGGGGAAACGGGACGCAAAAACATTATTCATGTTTTGCATAGCAAATACCTCGTTCTATACAAAGTATAGAAGAGAAAAGATCCAGGGGGGCTTGCCCCCCTGGCGAGGCGCGAAGCGCCGAGTTTTTTTCACTTTTTGCCATCTTTATATTTTCAATTATAGTTACTTTAATGTGGAAAAGAACTTGAATGTTGAGATTGAACTTTTTATTTGTAGCTGAAAGGCCTCAGAAGTCCCGGGGAAACGATGGTGAAAATGCTGTTCCTCCTGAACCAACCTGGGTTCATGAAATATTTCAAGGGATTCTCACTAGTGAGACAAGGTGCCTTAACTGTGAAACAGTAAGTTTTCGTTAACAGATGACCCAAGAATTCTATAGTTGAATGAATATTTGATCAACATTTTCATTATTGAAATTCCATTCCTACCAAATGGTACTAATAAAATCGTGTTGTAAATGATGTTTTCATCCATTTTCCAGATGAGTAGCAAAGATGAAGATTTCTTTGATTTACAAGTTGACATAGATCAAAATACGTCAATAACTCACTGCCTCAGGTGTTTTAGTAGCATGGAAACTTTATGTGGGGATAACAAATTTAAATGTGATAATTGTTCAAGCTACCAAGAAGCCCAGGTAAAATATTTTCATAAACCTAATATTTCCAGTTGCTTTCCAATTTTGATTTAATTTAGTAAAATTCCAAACAAAATGCTCTTTATTGTCGACTCACTGTTTAGCTTGCATTTTCAAAACCTAAAATAATATGCCATTGTTTCATTTCAGAAATGCATGCGAGTGAAAAAGTTGCCAATGATTTTAGCTCTTCACTTGAAGAGATTCAAGTACATGGAACAGTACAATCGACACATAAAAGTCTCACATAGAGTCGTCTTCCCTCTTGAACTGCGGCTATTCAATACTGTGAGTTTCTAAGGTTATTTACGATTTCTAGAAGACTCCTTGATTTTTATGATTCCTTCCAAGATTGATGTTGTAGGCATGCGATTATGAACACCTTACATTATCAGCATTTTTGTATAACAATACGTTATATTGTTTTGAAATCGGTCTCTTTCAAACTTATCACAACTTCAAATTCATATGACTATTTTCTAAGACCACCCGCGACAAATTACCCTTACAAATTACTCTTTTCTGGCATTGCTATACACCATTCACAAATTTGAAACCTTCTACTCCGCCTTTTGCATCTATCCGTCCATTTTTTCCGACTATAAGGCGATTGTAAAATAAAAATGTGTGTTCTTTGTCTTTCTGTATGCCTTGTGGAATGCGGTATTGAGTTTTGAACTTGGTTACATTTGTTAAGTAGTTAGAGGTAGAATGTCGACACTGGTGTCAATAACAAAGAAATCCATGGTATGTTTCCATGAACAGTATATAATTTCCACATTTCTTTCAGTCTGATGATGCCGTTAACCCTGATCGACCTTACAATCTTGTCGCCGTGGTTGTTCACTGTGGAAGTGGACCGAACCGAGGCCATTACATAAGCATAGTGAAGAGTCATGATTTTTGGCTTCTTTTTGATGATGATATGGTTGATGTAAGTTATTCCAAAATCCTATTTAGAGCATTGGGAGTTAAGCCCAACCTTATTTCTTCCCAAAGGGATGTCTTTGAGGGGACTTGGACTTACACAAGTGGGGATTACCATTTCATGGAATTGCACAGTGATTCAGAGGCTTGTTCTGTAGCTCCAGAGTGAGGGCAATATTATTCAAACAACCCTTGTTTCCTTGTGGTATGTCCACCTGAAATGGTATCTGCAATATTATAGGCTCATGTTCTCAATGCCCCCCTTTGCGCTCTTGTTGTCAAAATGCTGTATACTGGGTCACATAACCAATCACTGAGGTTTGGGATGAAATAGGCCACAAAGATTCTGATAAATCACAAGTTCTTTTCAATCGTGTTATCATTCCATCTCATGGTTACTAACTTCGGGTTTACTTGTTTTATTTATTTTCAGAAAATCGACCAGTCTGCTATAGAAGATTTTTATGGCCTCACTTCTGATATTCAAAAATCTTCAGAAACAGGCTATATACTCTTCTATCAATCTAGGGACACTACAGACGTTAATTTAAATGAAGCCAAAGTCAATGGAAAATAGTGGATATTGTTATTTAATAGTTTTATCTTGAGTTTACTACTTTAATTAAGCCTTACAGCTCATCTTCAATAATCTTTTGGACAGGCTGAATAGTCCATTTTCAGTTGAGGTGCTTTAACCAACTTGAAAATGTATACAATTAATTGAAGCCAAAGTTATCAGAAAATAATGGTTATTGTTGTTGAATTTTTCTTTTCTTTTTTTCTATTCTTCCTAATTTATGCGGTTAATTGAATAATTTTGCTGATATATTATTATCAGTTTTCCATACCACTAAACGTTTTAGTTTTGATTTTTCTATCCATAGTAGAAATTGGTTCCATTCGCCTAAAAGTCCTCCTGTTCTTTGCAAACTGGCAATTTGAAAGGATTATGGGGAAGGGGGGGAGGATAAATTGTACATTGAATACCATAATTACAATCATGTTCTGTTGTAGCTATTGCTGTGATCTTGATAGTTTAACAGTTTATTTTATAGTGTGATACATTCCATAATTTGATGTGAGTGTTGTCTAGATTGCAATGATTTGAACATGCCTAGATCTACTGCAAATTAATATTTTTTGCTTCATGTTCATTGATCTAGAATTCATACCCATCTTCAGAGTAATACTCCACATTCTCTGGTATTATCCATTCTTGGGATCCCTGAATCATCCATTCCATATTGATGATAGAATTTTTTTTAATGTTATCTCCTATAGACTGAGCCAGAGAACTGGCTCATACCATTTCATATGATTTCCGAGAGATACTCGTACTTGCATTCCTTGCAAGTTGAATTATTAGTAGTTATTGTATGAGGTAAGTATTACTAGACAATTTGAACGCAGTTCCATCAGAAATCAGTACATATGTTTTATACATATTCCTCTGATGCCTCCTTCCTGTATCCCCTCTCCCATGTATTTTTAGTTTCCATTATTTCTCTCTTTTTCAAACATTTAAATTAACCAACCTTGTTTGGTGATTTACCTATATGGTACTTTTCAACTTGATCTCCTTGATCATCTTATTTTAGTTATCAGTTATTATCTTTTTTGTTAATTTACAAAATATTAAGTCCTTCATGCACTATACTAATCCTCGCATAGTAAGGATGTTTGGAAATTGTGTTTCATAAAAATATATCGACATACTCATTAGTATTATACCACCATGTATGGTGTGGGAGTGTGTTCAACTTTGTGCAATAGCATTGAGTATAAAAATTTTAATTTTGAAGGGTGCAAGTTTTTGGTACTGTATACCAATTACTAACGGCTTACTGGTAACAGGACTTACTGGTAACAGGACAAAAAAGGATGTCCGTTGTTAGCAAAAGCTCAAAACTTGGGTTACCAGTTACATATTACCAGGTAATATGTAACTGGTAACCCAAGTTTTGAGCTTTTGCTAACAACGGACATCCTTTTTTTAAATTTAAACGTTTACTCAACTATGGGATTGATTATCCCTCACGTTTTTAAACATGCTCAGCTCAAAAAAAAATTCATGCTGCGTACTATGAGTACGTTTTATAACTATGTAGATGGATTTGTTCTACCTCATTTAATATGAGACACGTCAGTTTGTTAGTGTTGTAGGGTGGGGGGAGAACTTCATAGAGTGACATCATTGTTGCTCTCATTGGCAATTTTGGAATATCTGGTATTTTGTCAAACTTATTCGATTTTTCATATCAGTTATCAGCACACAAAAAATTGTTAAGAAAAATTCAGGCAGCTTCAGACTCATAAATAATCCTTTCTACTGGAAGGAGAGGTTCCATCAATTATCAAAGACTTGCATGCCAAGACATCAACCTCTCGTGCTATACACAATGGAACACATGGGATATCTAGAAGAAAAACGTATGGGGTGTGTATTTGACCTTTTGAGCCTTTGGTGAGCTCGCTAGGCTGACCCAAATCCGAACTTGAGTTAAAATTGCCTATTTTAACCTAATAGATAATTTGTAAATCAAAACTAAACTTTGAGAAACCATTTTTGAGTTAGGGAAAAAATTTAGTGGTTACCTAGCTGTTGTCAGGAAGAGATCATCTGTCAATTTCAGTTAAGCAATCTTCACCATCCATTGATTTCTCTAGTAATTTCCAATCAGTCAACACTTCGCAATTCGCCATAATATAAAGAGCATAGAACAAGGAGAAAATTGAACTTATTAGTTTCAACTAATGCAAATTCAGAAGGTCAGAGCATTTAGAAGATCAGATATGCAACTATAGTTTGGATAATACAATAAACCTGACTGTGTACAGAAAAATTGAAGTATCTCAACAATCAACTTGAAGTATGGGACAATCAGGTTCACTAGGAATCAGCAAAAAGTTCCTATACGAATACCCATCCTGATACACAATTTCTCTCTCTGTTGGTTCTATGGCTCAAAACCATTTAATCATGGCTCTTCTACATAAAATAATAAATTCCCCTTTATTCACAATATTGATCGTGCAGAAGCTTTGTGCATTGAGTCATGAGATTTTCACCCCTACAATTATGCACTTCTTGATTGGAGGATGATTCCTTACCAAAAACGAGTCAAATTTCCCCCTCTCTGCATTGTTGGTTTAAATTACTCGAACTACAATAGGTCACTGATGTCAATATGATCATGAGCATCAAGAAAACCCATCTTGATTATTATTCATTGAGAATTGGGGACTAAAGAGCGTTCCAGGACCTATTATAATCAATTTACTGTATATCTGTCAGTACAACTTCAATTTCCTGTGCACACAGGACTAACATTTGAATATATATGAAGTAATTTCGCGCCTTATTTATGGGCAACATCTCCAAATGAAATACATGTCCAATATGTCTGAAACCACGCGAATAAATAGGTGAGGTCATTAAAATTATTCCTCTCTGTCCCTCCTGTTCATAGTGATTGTGTATCTAACTTCTTGGTAGAGATGTGCCTTATGAGAATTATGACTAGGGTGACACCACTAACTTCCTAGTGGCCTCATTCCTGATATCTTCTCTGAAAATGTCTAGATTGAAAACCAGAATGGAAGCATTAAATGGGTTCAAACTGCACACAATAAATTATCAAGTTCAACAATAGAAAAGAAGTAAAACTCATCGCCATTTACTATTATTATCAATAATCATACTTATAACAATCAACATGAAAGAAATTATCCCAAGTTATTGGTACCTGGCCTAAAATTGATGATTATTTGTAATGTAGACTGGACTCCAATACTTGCGTTCGTACTTGCCTAGTGGTGTGTTCTTTGTTCTTGGTCAATTTCTCTTTGAAAGTTACTATCTATCGTCTGTGGAGGCCAAAGTGGACTACAGTTGTTAGAGTGAGAGGGAAGATGGAGAATGATACCCATTCTATCTCGGCAAGGGAATGATAGATTTTCAATTGGAAAATTGATTAGAGTTTCTATTGAAAAATAAACCTTGGCTATGAGAAAGGTTTTGGATTAAAAGTAATTATTTGTTAAAACCATGGATTTGAGGGGGTGTAAAAATCGTACAGCCCATATTTGGCCAGATGTGAACTTATGTTCAAAACCAGTTCCATGAGTAAATATTGAAAATTAGTGGCCAAAGACAGAATCTTCTACTAAAAGTATGATGCCCTGAATTAAGCTTTGAGAGACACCTGACAAGCCCTTCCATTATTGCTCGCGCTGTAAAACACAATAATCTTCACCGATGACACCACTAACTTCCTAGTGGCCTCATTCTTGATATCTTCTCTGAACATTTCTAAATTTAGAAAGTTACTGCCCCTATCAACTCCCAGTGCCTGATACTTGAGGACAGTATGGTATGTAGTGAGCTAGAGATGTACCTACTGTCAATGTGTTGTTATTTTCAAGCAGCTGAGCACTCATTCAACCATCATCATCATCTCCCTCTACAGAAACCATTTGGAGTGCTAGGATTACAGCCACTTCTGCTACCGTTGAGCCTGAAGCTGTTAGAGTAGGCTCAGTAGGAAGTTCTTCCAACCTGAAGACTTGATTAATCCAAGATAAGATGCCTTAACCATAGAACTGCCACAGATGATTTATGAAGAAGTTTCTGATGCTATATAACTTATCATTGCCGCGTCAATGTCAGAGAGTGTAAGGGAGTCTTTATTTAGAACTGTGTTGAAATCAATACGTTTCCATGAGTTATGACTCGAGAAATCAACGTTACTGTAATGATAGTTCTTTCCATAGGACCTACTATTGACTATCGATAAAGTTGGATCTAGACTTGACTCCAATGAGACCTAAACTCTTGATCTGCCCATACTCCCAGGTGTCCTCAATTTCGACTAATAACTGGCCAGTTCTAAGTTCCCTTCCATTGTGACCCACTTCCCTGATAGATAGGAGTTGGTCCGTCACAAACCACTTCTGTACCAAAGTAAACGATGTTGCGATAAGGAAAGCACTTATCATTCAAGCATTCATCGAAGCATTTAATACTATGTCTGGCATCAACCTGAACAGGAGTCTATTTGAAAGAATATTTCGCATGCTCATGCGCCATATCTGCCTGGTCTACTACGATAGGGAAGGAGTAATGGGGAACTCTGCTTTGTTCGTGCCAGGATCAAAAGAATTATGAAAATCTGGCAAGGGACCATTGACGTTCACATGTCGTATATATACATGCACATAGATATATATATATCTATGTGCATGCAGGTTGGACCACCCTCCCAACCCATCGCCTCCCTTCCTTCCACCAATGCCAAATTCAGAGCTTCAGTATGTACAGGATTTCGTCTATGGGCGCTAATTTTAAATATTTCTTTATAGAACTGGTTTTGAACATTGGTGCACATGCGTTTTTGCACACACACACAAAAAGGTTTTTACCTGATAATAATCAATTTTAATGCTAATCTAATCTAAAACAAAATTTTTGTTAAGATAACCGTATTTAATTTTCCAAAAGAAACTCAAATCAATTTTCAAATTGATAATATAATGAAATTTGAATACTCAGAAACGAGTTTTTATATGGAGGCTATAGCAGCACCATCTCTTATTGCAGAATCTCACTAGAGGCTCGTCCACATTGGCCTTAATAGAATGTACCTTGAGGTTAATTGTCTAAATTTTACTCATAAATATATATATATATGTGTGTGTGTGTGTAGGTATAATAATTGAGGGTACATATATAGAAATCGTTTATTATAATTTTTTATTTACATGAGTACACTTATCTTACTCGTACAATCTGGGGCAAATACTAGTAAACTACTTTTTTACTATACTATGCGAGGATCAAGTTTCACCATATATATTGTCTATTATGTTCCTATACTCGAATGAAAAAGGAGATCATCTTATTAACTTATGAACATTTATGCTGGGTAGATTTAATTTGAAACGTTGTTTTTGAATGTCTCCCTCTTATTTCCTCTAATTCTTCGTCTTGTTCTTGAACATTAATTTTCTATGTAGTTATCCTAACTTATGGTAGCCATTTATCATGCCATATCAAAACTTATTGTAACGGTATGATAAAAAGCAATATCTTCATCAACCTACAGCTTGTACTTCATTTACCTATGTTTGTCACGTTGTTCACATTGTTTTTGTCCAACTTTTACAAAGTTTGAGGATATGACTGATGAGATTTTACTTCATGTTGTTATATAAAAACTTGTTGACATAAAATTGCCTTATTTTTCCTCCCAGTAGTACACCAACCAGTACCTTTGCACTACATGAAACTGTAAATGTCTTTGAATCCCACGAAATGAAAATTATTATTGAATTCATTCAATATTAATTTTGCGTGTACTTTTAATTTCCTTTTAAACATAGAACGGCAATGAACATTACTTGGATTGCTGGGTTTTTTTTCTTTCTCCTGAGTAGATATCTAGGGGCTAGATGTTCTAGCTTAGTGCACCTAGTGGAAGATACGAGAACCACTGGGGAAACTACTCCCTACTCGATGTACTCCCCAACGGTTTTACTACTGAAGTTTCAGAAGGGACGCCAAGGGTGTAGTAGCACTTCGCCTTCAAGTCTAAACCAATATACAATATTCTGTTTTAGGCTGTTGTGTTTTGATGTTCCTTCTTTATAAAACCTAAATTGAATAGCTAGGCCAAATAGGGATCTATGTCACTTTTGCCAACTTTTCAGGCGAGCAAAAATAAGATTGAATTCCTTTGCAAAACCGTCTGATCGGCAAATTTACCTAAAAAGAGCAACGTAGGTCCTTCTTTCATCAATATTTTAAATTTAATGTTATTCAATAAAAAAAAAAGTTGGTGAAAGATTTGTTGACCTAAACATTTTTAATTTGCAGAATAAGGAAAATTAATATTATTATTTCCAGGCGATAGATTCTCTTTGAAGAGTCGGTTAATGAAAACTAAAAGGTTTAAGAGAGGTTGAAAAAGTAGAGCTTCTGGCAGAGTCAAATAAAATTCTCTGTACTGTCGGGTAACTTCTTGAGGAGGTCACCCTTTTGGGCTTTCTAGATGGGCTCAACCGCATGTTTGGCGGATTGTTCTGGCAACGGCGTGCATCGCCTCATGTTTGTCTTGTATTTTGGTTTATTATCTTCGATAATGAACCTTTGTAAGGGACCAAGAAAAATAAATTGTGAGTGTAGGTGTGAGGAGAGATGCTTAGGCATCTATGGCTTAGGCGAGCAGATATCATGGCAAGAAAAGGAGCCTCCGCAGCATTTGTGGGGCTGGAGCCAGTCTTGGGTACAGCCAAATGCTCGGTAGGATCCTCCTTGGGAGAAAGGGTGAGAGAAAAGCGTAGGAGGCAATGGGAGAACGTCCTGGCACAAAGTTTTGGGAAGTCGATAATGGCGACCTGTAGGAGAAGTATTCAGAAGCACTGGAGCTGCCGAAGAGGAAAATGAGACTCTTGGTGGAGATGCTGACGGGGCATGGGTGCTTCCTGAAACATCTGCACATGATCGGAGTTTACAGGGGAGCTCCTTAGTGCAGACATTACGGAGAGGATGACGAAACGGCGCCTTATCTCTTCTTTGAGTGTGCCCAGCGCTTGAAGCTGAACGGTACCAAATCTTCAGATCACTTATGTTAGTAAATAACCTGGTCATTAGTCTGGTGGACTGGACCCAGACCCTATAGGTCGGCCCACAGGGGAACGTCCCACACAACAAGCCCAGGTTTCAGGCCGGCGGATATGGAGCGGTTCATCCTGAGTCCCTGAAACAATTCAACTTCTTTTTTTAAGAAGAAGAAGAAAACATGTTTATTGACACAAAACTTGTATAGGTACAATGAAGTTAATGAAAATACATGAAATATAATTAAGTGGACAATAAATGTAAATTATATTGTCAGAGAGTAGGTACAATATTAATAAATTTTACAACAAACACACAACTAATGGAAACAATAACATGACAGGCATGGACGTGTCGTCCGTCTGCCGGGTAGTTTGAGCCAGCCTTGTTAAAATCTACATTATTTTGATTTATGTTTTTATTCTTATTTTATTTATATTTCATTCCTATGGTGCGATCACTAATTAATGACTGTGCATCTACTACTACCTACATGTATCTAAGGTCCATTGGCCACTCACCAGTTAAACTCCGTGACCAGTGATGATCTATATTTCCAGGCATAGTGGCCAAACAATGCCACTCCGAGCCAGCATTGCCTTTCATTTAAAACTGCAGTCATCTCTCTCATGCTCAGCACGCCAGTACCTAGGAATCGAAACCGGAACTCCGACAGCACTGGGCAACAACCAAGAAAGTGGACCACGTCCTCCAGGGCCGACATGTTGCACATGGAGCAAAATTCGACTTGGGCTATCAGAGCGAATATACATCACGTCGTTTAGCGCCAGGAGTGCGCCCCTGAACCTCAGAACCCAGCGGCAAACCCAGAGTGGGTGACTCTCATTCCGCCTCCGCAGATCAGCAGGTCTTCCATCAAAATCCAGCAAGGGGTAGATTGGGTTTCTAGACTGTAGGGCAGCAGCTCGCAGGTCTTCGACTCATAATCTCCGGACCGCCTCCACCAGCGCTTCCAACTGAAGCTGCCACAGATCCAAGTCCGCCACATTTCCCTCAAAGATGCAGTCATAGGGTGATTCCACTAAAAGTGGCGAATTTTGGTCGAGCAAATCTTGAAATTTTTTCGACGAATTCTGAAAGTTTTTTTTTGTTTAAATGGGTCAGTGTTCATGCCTCAATGGAACCCATATACGAGCAGCTCTCAATATTGACATAGGGGGGGTAAACAGCCATCAATAGAAATCAGTGATTCAGGGGAATGAGAAACCAAGCAGGGGAATGATAAAATAAAGTGCATACGGTACCTCTCAAAACGTTTATTAACGGCGTGTAGCCAACTCTCTAGCAAAATACGAGCTTGGTAAATAATTAGTACTTATAGGTAACCAGGAACTATATATCATCAAAACAGCACATAATTACATCACTTCAATCACAAAAGGAGTCTGAATAGTTTACGCCAGTCTTTTTGAAGAGGCAGTCTTTTCTTCTAGCTTGAAACTAGTTGGTCTTAAATTTAAGAGATCAGAAAAATATATTATGTCCTTATTCTTGTATTGTGATGTTGGCCCATCCGAGAGGAAATGAATCTTTCTCACATTGGTGGCACAAGTATTTATTACATTGAACACAGGCTGGAGGTGCGCCCATATCGCTGGGGGAGAATGCTCCAAATTTTCGCAGAGAGTACAGATTGATTTGGTCTGCACAGGGGAGAACTCATCAGGTCTATAGTAAAGCACTACTGTGTGGATGGAAATCTGGGCACGGCTTCCTCCAAAGTGAAATGATTGTATTTCGTTGTGGTATTTTGCTGTATAATTTTCACTGAAATCCATGTGTATAATGAATTCTCCTTTCTCAAGTTTGAATTTCAAATGGGAGACAGCTTGGTGCTGGTGCCGAATATTACCGACATGATGAGCAAACGGAGCAATTTCTTTTTCAAATATTTGGACCAACCTCAGAGCCTCAGTTTCAAGTCTAACTTTCTGTACTTTTTTGCAGTGTTTGATTTTTTTGTTCTTATCGAGGTAAGTGTGGTTTGTCCTCATCCACTGTTGGTACAACAACTTGTCACTTCCGTCAAATACTTGGTACAAGGGCAAGACGTCTCTGCATGCTGTACACTTGTTGTGCAAGCATCTCACATTCATGGGATCACAGCAAACGGATTTCAAAACATCCGTTGAGGTCTTTTCGGAAATTACGTTGGCCTGGTGAAGGGTTCGGATGATGAGGTCCATATTGGTATGACGGAGGCAAGCACACGTCTCTCGATCAGCAACTGTGGGGATTTTCACCCAAAAGGGTCTTAATGAGCAAAAAAGTGAGTAGCTCACTTTGTAGGGGATGGATGCATTGAACCGTTCATGTGCGTTCTTCAACGTGTCCAGAAGCAGTCGTTTCTGTTTCTTCGTTTTCTTCAAAATGACGTAGTCCTTCTTACCAGGGCACATCCTGGAGACGTCGTCCCTCTGAAAGAACTGGGTCACATCATTTTTCACTACAGATTTCAGCTGCCGAGACAGGCGTTGTGAAGCCATGGGTTTGGCTGGGTAGCGCAACCTTGTTTTGAAAATTCGGTCATCGACTTGGTTGAGGCTACTAAACAGTCTGTATTTTCTCAGATTTTTGAGACCACCTTCCGAGAAAATGTCCCTGAAGAGCCTCTTTTTTTTATAACCTTTGAGGCGGCGATATGCACTTGAAAGGTCCTCCTCCAAACACTGGGCGATGAGCAATCTTCTTCGAATTTCTTTTTTGGGAGGGTCGGTTTTCATGAAAGCAGTGACTCGTTTGTTGGGGGACATCGTCTCTGGGGTGGAGTTTGAACTTGACCTTTGCATCGTTTTTCTCAACCGCCAGATAACCTGCTGCTGTTGCTGGACCAACGCTCTCAATTTCGAATTCTCCCTTACGATTTTCGACCGGTCCCTTCTAATATTTTTTCGTCCTAATTGTTCTCTTATTTGTATTGCAACTGGTAACGGGTTCATTGGGACATCGACGCCCGGCTCATGCAGTGGGGTATCAGGAGGACTGTTCGCCGTGACAAAAGAGGCAGCGTTCTGAATCATTTTTTTCTTCTTGTAATACGCGTCCGAATGTTTTCTCCACTGCTTCCTCTTTGCCCTTTTCTCTCTTTCCGTCATCTTATCAACTAATTTTACCTTCCCTTTTTCTTTCTTCTTCAGGTACTTTGCCTTCTCCTTTTCAGCTTGGCGGGCTCTTAATACAGGGTCCTCTTTTATGCGCTGGTACCTTGCACGCTCCTTCTCCCTCTTCTCCTTCAACTCCTCCTCTCGCGAAGCCTTCTTCCTTGGTGCCATTCTTCAAACTATGAAACGTGGAAATAATGTATCAGCTACAAGAACAATAATAACGAAAGAAATGTTAAGTATTTCATAAACATGCAGGAAATGCATTGAGAATTGGATCGTGTTTGGCAAAAACCAGCCAAGTCGACTTGGCGGCCACATTGGGTTAGCTTCATATTCTAATTCTGGAAATAGTTCTCCATCGTCTACGGTTGATTATTTTCCAAAATTTACAGCTGATGGCAGTCAAATCGTCGAAACGATAACCGTTAAATTGGCTGGTTTTTGCAAAACACGGTCCAAATATCATTCCCCTGTGATTTCATCATTCCCCTGGAATACCCAACAGCCTCAATAACCAGGGGGATGAGACACAGGGGAATGAGAAATCACGTGTTTTTTTAATCTCCCCTCTCCATGCGCGCTTGTAAAAATATACCAAAATTATGAACGCTTGCTTACCAGCTAAGCTAGACAATTGTGGAAGAAAAAAAATTTTACTTTCAAAAATAACAAAGTTATATGTACCAGGGGAATGATAATGAATTAAAATACTCACCAAGAATTCAACCTTCGAAGTTCACCGTTGGTCATCTCAAACACAACTGAGCTGACAGCGAGGTTGATAAGGAATCTAGAGGATCAGGGCTGCCAACCTGTGTTTTCAAAATTTCCGCAACACAAAAAGTGTCTGCTCCACAGCACTTTCCAGATTTTGCAGGGGGATGAGAAGAAAACTCGTGGACACACTATTCTTTATGCATAACTCTAAAAGCTAGCACTTTAAAAATCACAGCAGTAAAGGGTCTGTTACTAGACTACATGGAGAGAACATGAGTCTTAGCTTTTTTCAAAATATCGAACTGGATAACTGAGGAAGCGACGAGAAGTTGTGTACCTATGACTGGGGACACGCCAGGGGACTGAGAAATCGGCCACGTTGCATATTTTCCTGAGCTAACTGGTAGACCTTTCCAAATAAGAAAGAGTGCCTGGTGTAGAGAAAGTTGTTCTGAACCGAATGCTTTTTTCCCCTCCACGAAATTCCCACATGAAGCTGAAAAAAACATTGTGGACACAATTTCGCCACATTTAGTGGAATCACCCCATAGCGCCTGGCCAGGACCCTAATTGACGCAAACCACGATATCTCCCTCTGGATGACCTCATGTGCCACCAGTCGCGAGTAACGGCCCTCTGGCATCTCTGGAACGTCCCACACAACAAGCCCAGGTTTCAGGGCGGCGGATATGGAGCGGTCACATCCTGACTCCCTGAAACAATTTAACATCATTTTTTTTTAATATTTGAAAACTTTTTGTATAGTAGGTAAACTTTTTGTATGAACGTTACGATAATTGTTTTCCTACCACAATTACCTAAGTGCCTACAATAATTGTCGTTTAACTGTGCGAGGGTGGCGGTCCATTGACAGTCCCTCTATATCTAACTGGTTAAAACTGTGAGGAGAACTTTGGATCTGGTAAACTTGAAGGAGCTGGTATCTCGATGGATGACACTAATCAACGATACCCACGGAGATGAGTAGGTATATTTTTTACAAACATAAGTTCAGTTGTTCTAGTGAAATAAAACTTCTTACATGTTGGATGAAACTGTACGCCTTTTTTTATTTTTTATGTTTTTTTCATGGTAGACGGTAATGAATTGAGTGAAACCCTTTCATGAGGTCAATGCAATTCTTTCAAAATTGATGAAATATGAATATTTATTTCTTTGATCCAGCAACCTACAAGAGAGCGGGTAGAGTCACATTTGGAAGGTAGCTTCCGTTGGATACGTCATTCTGGACGGAAATGTGTTTGTCAGAATCTGTTTCCGCAGAGGAATCATAACCTTCTCCTGTTTTCCTGAGTCGTTTCTCACTCGTTTATTTTGCTTGCTTGAATCATTTTTGGATTTCTTGTGATTATCAATTTCTGTTAGTCAGTGAAAATAGGGGAAAAAACAAGAATTGCTTGAACTCAAATTCTTAATGGCTGAATAAAAAAAACAGGAGAGGTGTTACGGATGTTGAAAAAATGTGAAATATCGATATTTTGGCCGATATATCGATATTTTTTTGCTCCTTAGAGAGTTTAGTGGCACAAAACCGAATACGTATCGACAGAACGTATCCCATGGATCTGCCTTCGCTGTAACGTCCAACGTAACTCTCCTAGAAGTAACGTCGAAATTCGCGTCAACCCAATCTCCAGCAGTTTTCTAACTTTTTATCGATTTTTGCTCACTTTTCATACTAAGAAACAGCTGTTTGGAACATCACATGGTTTTTGTGATGTAGAAGTTTTTTGTTCTGAGGTAATTTTCGTGCTATGGAATGAAGGTAATTTCGAATGTTTGTCGGTAGGTACTTCATTTATAGAAAAATTATTGCCGTCGTAGGTAGGTGGAATTGAAAACCCCATTATTATAATGGGTAGGCACATAATATCGGTAGGTAGGTACATTTGTATTTGTAATTAATTCATCATCTCTATCATTTAGTTTCTGCAATTTAGTTAGAGTTTATTTGAATGAATTTTTTAAGACTATCCGCAGCTTTGTACGACCAGCCGTTCGTTCAAGTTGGAGCAGATCGAAAGTCGTCAACGTGGGAGTGAATCGTGAGAGCGCTTGTCGGGTCAATTTTCATACTGATTCGAACAGCACATGGTTTTCAAATATCGAGTTAATTAATCATAATTATTCATAATACCTAATAATAATTATTATGCGTAACAAATATGAATAGGTTACTAACAATAATAATTTACACTACTTGATAATAATGATTAATAATTGATGATAATTCATAATAGGGAATAATAATAATAATTATTAATTATTAATCTATCTTTTAGTGATCTTGGCAGAATGGTGATCGGTACAAAGAAGCTAATAAACTGTTGTGTCAAGAATGTGCAGAGTTTTTCGTAGTGATGAATGATCTCCTTGATATCTCCGAAATGTACAGCGTCGGAATGATCAATCCCCCAAAAATGGAAGCTGCTATTTCTGCTTCATCGAAATTGAGTTATCTTCTATTGAAGAGTAGGTAGTAGATAGTACCTATTGTAAACCGATAATTACCTATCTGTGAAGTACGGTGTATTTTAAATAAAAATAATATTGAATGCACCTATTGTTAATTGTATTTCAGAGCGCATTGTCCTTTTTTCCCTAACAACGAAGTGGTTCTGTGTGGTTGACACTCCATTCCGATAACAAGTTGAGTGTTTTTGTGCAGTGAATCACTGCCAGTGATGTTAAAAATTTATCGATATACCGATATTTTTGGCTATATATATCGATGAGCAATATTTTTTACGACATACGGGGACGACGGATCCGTTGGAGGAAAATGACAGATGTATACACTGGAACAGTTGAATAAAAAAAACATCGATAGTCCTACTGCTGGGAAACATCGATGTTATTGAAACATCGATCACAGGATACCCGTCCGTAGGAGGAGACTTTTCTTATCATTTGTTATCATACCATTGACGCCGGACTTATCTGTTCCTCTGTTCTGTGATGCATTAGAAGTTATGTTTGTTACTCATATTGTGCAGTTTTATTAGCTGCCATCATGATTCGTGGACTCCCGGTTAATCCGAGACAGGCTGCATATTGAGTGACCCATCGACGAAGTTCCATCCAAGTTGAGACAATAATGACGGAGAAAAACAAGCCATCTCCTAGCGTAGGGGCGAAGCCCGTCCCTATGAAACTGTTTGCTACGTGGGAAGTTGATCGCACCCCATCGAACTGTATACCAAGGTACCAAACTCAATTGAAATCGAATATTTCCCTTGTAATGCCTTGTTTTATCCAAAGAGATTTCAGGGTAGAGTAAGGTACTCATTTTTGTGTAGGTTCTGGTTAGTAGGTACCTGTTGAACTACCTCCACCACTTTATTATTTTTTATATTTCCTATTCCTCCTAAATGCTCTTTCATAGTACGTGTGGCTTGTTCGATCAGTACCTATCGTTATTGAAAATTCAAATGATCCCAAGGTTGTAGTATTTTACTGTCTATAGACCTTACGCAAGTTGAACCAATCGCACAGATGTTGTGAGCTGTATTACCTAACCGTGGCCAATGGCTTGTTTCTGCTTTACGTACAACTCGAATTTACGACATCGGCCGTGAGGGCTGTAGTTCTGCCTCGTAGAAAAAGAGGCTAGAAATCAATCGTTGAATGTGTTGACTAGACCTACCACCTTCCGTGTTGTACAAAACGCAAACCTTCGTAATTATGAGGCTTTAACTCACTAAACTTCGTGTATGAACTTTGATGAAAATTTCATCAATTATTTAATAATGGCAATCATAATATTATGCTAATGTAAACGAGCTATGGAATGGAAAATGATTGCTAGCAGGAAAGTATCGGCTACAGTATTCAAGTAATAATAATCTCTGATTCACCACATTCTCCTCCTGTTATTTTAAAATGTACTCTGCCAGGTATGCAGGGGATTTCTTGATCCTCCTTGATACCGCCTTAGTTCTTGACTTTCCTCCTTACTAGGTGATGATACTGGAGACTAGCGCTCAGCCACAGGTTGATCAGGTGCTGGCAGTTGTCTTAGGCAGTTTTGAGTACTGATTGGCTTGATTATCAGTGCACTGCAAGAGTGAAGGCTCTTAAGACCTTTCAAAACCAGATTGCTGTTTTGATTCTGGCGTGGTGATCCTTGCATGTTGTCTCGTCAGCCTGCGGAGCAAGATGCTTCAAGGCGACAGTTGTTTCTTTACCATCTTGTCTTCTTATGAGTGCGTACTCAGGATTAGCTTCAATAAGCTCTACCTCCTCAACCAGTGGACTGTATTTGGAGACCCGTCCGTGCTTCCTCATCAAAACCTTCCCTGGTCGAGTCAACCATGATGGAATCGTCGTTCCATTGGTTGAACGCCGGGCATGCTGAAACATTGATTGATGTGCAGAGGAGAAAACGGATTGCTTAAAGGGATTCTGGTAGGACGTCTTCCCAGTGGGACGTGTCAAGACCGCGGGTTTTCATTGCACGGGACATTGTTTTCCATAGGATCCCGTTGTAGCGCTCCACAAGTCCATTCCCTTCGGGGTTGTATGGTGTGGATGTGCTTGTGGCAATCCCCTGATGATTGAGGAAGGATGTCAGTTCTTTGAAGAGGAATGAAGTTCCCCGGTCTGAATGGATGTAAGCCGGGGTCCCAAAGATGGTGAAAAGATTATAAAGGCATGCTTTTACTGTCCCCGAAGTCATATCTCGACAAGGGTAATATGGGAACCGTGAAAACTCGTCCACTATGGTCCACTATGGCTTACCAGTGCTCGAAGGGATCGGGCCCTTAAAATCCATGTTAAGCCTTTCAAAAGGGCGTGTTGCTTTGATGAGATGGTTGTTCTGGAGCTTATAGAATCGAGGTTTTAGTTCCGAACACACAACATCCAGAAGTGATTTTTTTTAACATCATCCAAAGAGTATGGCAAGTTCTTCGCCCTGACCCAATGGAAAAACCGGGTGACCCCTGGATGACACAGCGATTTGTGTAGGTCAAATAGGGAATCATGGTTAATGGAACCACATATCCTGGAGAAAGTATCGGCTACAGTATTCAATTTTCCAGGACGATAAGCTATGTCATAACTATAACAGGACATTTCTAACCTCCATCTTAGTATTTTGTCGTTTTTTATTTTTCTTGAATATGAACGATAGAGCTTCTAGAGCTTTAATCAGTGGGCGGATTTTGTCTGAGAATTTCGGGACCCACTTAGAATAATAGGCAAACATTCCTACTATTCTTCGAAGTGAATTCTTGTCATTCGGAGGGGGAAGGGCCATCAATGGTTGCAATCGGTCAGGATCAGGCTTTACTGAGCCGTTACTTATCAGGTGTCCAAGAAGTTTGATGGACGTGCAAGAGAATTTACATTTCTTTTCGTTTAGCTTGAGGTTGTACTTTTTTGCCGCGTTAAGGAAGGCCTCCAAATTCTTGTCGTGTTCCTCCTTTGTCCTCCTGCCGTTCCTTTGCGGAAATAGGCACTTGGTGGTATGCACTTTCCATGTCGACTGTGCTGAAATAGCCGAACTTTGCTATATCAGCGACAACTTCTTCAACGTTAGGTATTGGATAGGCATCGTGTTCAGTGAAGCGATTTATTGTATTGGAATAGTCTATTACCATTCGTCTTTTGTGGCTGGTACTTTTAGTCGCTAGTACCTGAGCCCTCCACGGAGAAGAGCTCTCCTCAATAATGCCGGCCTTTAACAGTTTCAAAACTTCGTCCTGGATAAATTTTGACTCGTCTGCATAGTGTCTTCGTGATTTGGTCGCTATTGGTCTAATGTTTGGAGATAAATTGTTGAATATTTTAATAGGCTCCACGTGGGCCTGAGGAAATGAAGTGGAACTCGAAATTGACAGAGGTGGATTGGCGCCACCAAACTTTACATTAAGCCTCGATTAAGGATGCACATAAGCTTGGTAGGATACAAAGCTTTGTCTTACAATATGTGTGGTTTTGTAGTTTGATGTCAACACTCACACATCCTTTCAAGAAACGGACCCAGATTCAGGAAAAACAGTGAAACCCTGATTTGACGCATATGCTTCACAAATGTTACATTAGCTTATGTTACTTCACAAATGTTACAAATGTTACAAAAGCTACAGTAGCTCCCAGCATCAACTAGGCCCTGAGCGTGATACCCGTTAATTTTCATTGGAACGGTAGCGTCTGGATCTAAGCTGAAGCGGTCAGGACGAAAAATTTCTAATTTCTCTAATTTGGTTGGTTTTCTCCCCTAGAGTTTATTGCTAATTTATTTTTTATTTCTTCTTTACTGATACCGAGATTAAAACTCCCTAAAACGGACTCTAGATAAATAACTGTTCATGGCAGGGCAGGGTTATATTTTCCATTAATCCGTGATTATTAGCACCAATTGCAAATCATCTAGTACTGACGAGGCATCTGCACTTAATATGTTTATGTACCTCATTTGTTTGTTCCAGGTTGTGCTCCCTAACTTTAACAAGACTGGTTATTTTTAAGAGTTTTGGTTCTGATGTTGCATCTATCTACGTCGCAGTCAAAATGCAGGTGAGTGTTAGTGTGCCAGCAGATATCGATCATCAGGTAATTCTTGAGAGTCAGGGAGGTTCACTTGAATCTTTCTCCTCTATTTCACTCACTTTGTTCCAGGGCTCTAAAAGAACATTACGCTCAAATGAAATGATCCTTCCTCAAAATGGACTGTTGGACACAGAATTGATACTCAACTTCTCTTTGCAGGTAATGCACAATGTAGAGTACAAATTGGTTATAGAGATAAAATGATGATCCCTCCCTAACATCATTCCTCTTGTGTTTATTCTATTTACAATCCTAATTGAGAATATTTATGTCTTGATAAAATATCGAGACCCTGGCTCCTTGAACTGCAAGTCTCCTGGTCCAAGGCCTGCATCCGCAAGGCCCTGCCACATTACGTGCAACCTAGTCCAGCCACCAGTCCGTCTCAATTTTTCTTACACTATGTTCTTCTAACCCCATTTTATATTGCAGTATCCACATTTCCTGAAGAGGGACGGCAACAAACTCCATGTAATGCTTCAAAGGAAAAAGAGATATAAAAATAGAACTATCTTAGGATACAAAACTCTGGCAAATGGGACAATTATCATGTCACAGGTAATAACTATATCTAGTAATATAAGGTAAACAATGGTTTATTATCCTAGATAATAAACCAAAAATATAATTGAGGGGTTTCCCACAAGAACTGAATAAGTCCGAAATTGGAAAAAACCGGGTAAAGGCGCCATTTTGCTCAGGATGATATTGTTGAAGTGGTGGAAAGTTTGTCTTGGCAATAACCGAAAAAGTCCCGTCCACGGAAGGCTTCCAATAGTAGTTGGGTTTAGCAAGAAAAACTCGGCGCCTCGCCAGGGGGGCAAGCCCCCCTGGACCCCCCGGATCTTTTCTCTTCTATACTTTGTATAGAACGAGGTATTTGCTATGCAAAACATGAATAATGTTTTTGCGTCCCGTTTCCCTTATCAGGTAACGTTGGTAATTCTTAATCAGCGAAGCGCCGAGTTTTTCATAATATTCAATAATCAAACACTGGATGCGATCAATGTTTGATGCAAGTAGTAAAATGTGGGCAATGTAGGGCACATTCCGAATGTTGTTTACAGTTTTATTTACTCAGGGCTGTATCTCAGCTTCTTCGATATTTACAGCGGTTTTGGCAGTATATAATTTATGCATAAATTAAAGGCTTTCCAACGAATGGAGAACGATTTTTGTCCGTTGAAAACTAAAGAAGTTTCATTTCCCTAGAAACGGCTCGGTTGTACGTGAAAATCATTAAAAATCTTCGTGACATAATTTCGTGACTTAAACTTCGTTACGCTTTTCAACTCTGGTAGGCCACCGCAAAAACATTATTCATGTTAAAACATGTCAATTCGATTCCTACAACAACAAAACAAGTCCATCTCGTGGCAATACTGAGGGTCAAACTTTTTTTTTTTTTTTTGAAGGTACCTACTTTATAATTCGCTCATTTATTGAACTTCAGTCCTTTCCAGTTTCTTTTCATTTTCTTAAGTTTACCTACAACAACCAGCCTACTTACCCACAAATGAGTTTAGGTTGAGGTATTTAGCAATAAAGTGGTTATAAAAAATCAAAACGAATTCCCCATACCCAATAACATAAGAACGGAAGTTAAAAATAAAGGAGTGATGTTGGGAGTATCGAGGGTTGGTCGATACAACTCTCGATACTCCCAACATTACTCCTCAGAATACCAGTGGTCAAGAACCTTTAACCTAGTTAAAAAATAAAAGTCCAACGTTATACCTAATAAACTAATATTTAACAATATATATAGGTACCTAACTATATCTGATAAACCTACACCTAACAAACTGTAATAATAATGCAATAAATATACAAACATGTAATATTGAGCTTCAATGGAAAATTCATGCAGGTACTTAAACGTCAAAAAATTCCAGCAAGAACAAAACAAGTCACATTTTGGAGCCCGGGGCGCATTTCCCTCTGAGAAGAGCGTTTCACAAAATGGCGTTTGCCGATTTTGGACTTATTCGGTTCTTGTGGGAAACCCTTCAATTATACAAGTGAGATATGAAGAAAAAAGAAAGTCAATTATGTCGTCATTTGAAAGTCTTGAAAAGTTCTTCACCCAGTAATATTAACCTCCTATTCAATTTGAAAGTATCTACCTACGTAATTACCTACTTATCTATCTAATAGTGGTTGGCGCATTCATTTAAAGGTTCTCTTTTCTTCTCAGGTCCTGCAGAAACAAACTGAAATGGAACTTGACCTGCTTATTGATTCAAAAGAGTCTAAAGGAAGTTGTGTTGCAGCTAGGATATCTGTCAGTGGTCTCAGTAGTCAACCAGTTGATTATGAGGTGTCTGCAAAGTCTCATCATCTGCATAGTAAGATGTTTTACACACTTTAGCTTCTTTAATAGACGAAAGACTGTTGAAAGTATTGAAACCACTACTTGTTGTAGTGTTGTTGTCTTGAGTTATGAAGAGACTTGCAACTTTTGACATTTTACGTCTGATGGCTGGGGGTCATTCCAAAATTTGCGTGATACTCCTGAGTGGCTCCAAGATTTAATTTCAATGCTATTCACTCTATGAGGCTGTAATTTGGTATGTAGCCTCCTTAGGACTAACTTAGGACTTTCTATACTATTCACTCTATTTGCGTAATACTCCTGAGTGGCTCCTAAAGATAATGTCTACACTATTCACTCTAAGAAGCTGTTTTTTTTCCGAAGAGGGACGGGAGGAACCCCTTGTCACTGAGACCAAGAGAGATCTATTGTGAATTAATCCCCAACTCAACTTAGAGCCTTTTTAATGGCCTCTTCTTTCACAAAGTGAATGAGGTCTTCAGGCATCTCCTTAGCAATGTCGGCAGGTGTTAAGACACACTTTCCAAAATGCCGGAATCTTAGTGATGCAACAGCGAGGCACTGCTGCGCCCATGCCGACACCCTGCTTCCGCTGTTTCCACCTCCGTGCGGCAGAGGCGGCATTCAACTGTCCTGACCTTAGCCATTTTGTGAAGGTGATACCTTAAAGGGCAATGGCCAGTGAGGAGACCTGCGAGAAGTGCTTTAGCACGTTTCTTGGAAATGGTTATTAACCTTTTGGTTTACCTCTGCTTCGGAGTGTTCTGCCAATAGATTACACGCTTGTTGTCCTTCCATTTCTTGATTTGCTGAGTTATATAACTCTGCAGTCCAGATGGACCGGGTATGGATACGGGTTTGGGTTGACTCGCATGTGCCGTTTCATTAGCTCCGGTTCTTCCTGCTGAGAGTCAGCTCCCTGTCCCTCTCCAACAGTACCAGACCCGACTTCACTTGTCATCCCTCGTTTCTTAACTTTGATACTGGCTTGTCCAAACTTGAAGTTCACCACGCATGACTCCTGCAGCTTAGTTAGCTGCCAAAACCCTATCAAGGTACAAATTGAGGATTGCCATTGTACCATTGGTATTGCGGACAATTACTCGCCAATGGTCAACCTTGAGGCTTTCCATTTGACTTTTGATGAGCCTAAGAATGCGCTCATTGTTGTCGCTAGCACTCATTGGGAAGTATCCCCTGGCAACTGTTGGGTGGGGTATATCAGCCCCTTCTACCAGGGGGTGGCAGGAAGACATGTGATTTTTTAACCACTCTGCTGTGCTGTCATCCTTGTAACAGGCAGCACCACGAGACGGTGAGAGTAGGAGTTAGGAAGAAGAGGCAATCAGAGACGCCCCCCCCCCTTTGCTGCCCCTAAGAAGCTGTAGTTTGGTATGTAGCCTCCTTAGGACTTACACTTTGAGCAGCATAGGGCGGGTTTCAGTTGTGTGGCTCCTACAGCCAATTTCCATGGTATTCACTCTATAAAACTGTAATTTGGTATGTAGCCTCCTTAGGATTTAACTTGACGCTGCCCCGGGTCACCTAAGAGGCTCCTACAGCCAATTTCTATGCTATTCACTCTACAAAGTTGTAGTTTGGTATACTCAAGCGTAATGGCTTGAGTTTAATATTGCTATATTAAACATTTTACAGTTTGCTCTAAACTTGTATATTTTGTGTTATTACAGGGCGAGTCTCCAGGATAGGAGATTTCTCTGATGATGATGAGGATTTTAGTAGCAATGATGAAGGTTCAGATTCTGAACCTATGTTGGAAGACCACAGGGTTCGAAAGAACAGCATACCTCCCAGTGCAGCCAGGGTAAATAAATATTGCTGCTGATAATTGTAGTATAGTTATGGTGTATAGTATAGTGTCGTGACAACAAATTACAAATTGACTGACTCTGACTCCAAAATATTATTTTTTTGTTATCTGGACTCCTCACTAACAGGGATACAGAGAAAAACGTTTTTAGACTATTGGAAGAATTGGAAAAGAAATTGGCATCTACAAAAATTTAGACTCTCTGAACAGACTTTTCGTAAGATTGAAATTTGTCACCAAAAATAAACTGTAGTGTCCTACAGTGGCATACCCTTACCCTTAGGTTAACATGATGCCTCAGCTATCACATGGACCTGTTATTTTTTATGAGCACAACATTTTGGTAATAAAAATATTGTGTAATTTGTTCACTTAGCTGTGTAACTAAAAGTCAACTTGGAATTACGTCTATTGTTGAATGAAAATTCCACTAGAGGTGAATATGCGGTGAATATTTGAAGCCAAAAAACCGAAAATCACAAAATTTCGAGTTGTGGCCCTATTGAATTGAGAGTGCGATGTCTTAAAGGCTTCGACGCAAAAGTCCGGGTGGTTGCCAAGGGCTCTGTTCATTTTCATGGGTCATCTCAGTACACAGACGACCACGAGAAACCTTTGGGGCTTTATTATGTTTTCAACGATAGTCGTCAACCTAATTCGAAATCGATCAATTCTTTGCCAGAATAGCAGATTAGGAAGTTTGACGTGAGTGCAGAAGGCCCTCCAGGTAGCCTCGGAACTCTCATTTTACTTAAAAACGTCTTTACTGTGAAACAACGGGTAGACATCATTACGGAACTTCCCACACCACCCTGCAACAGGGTTGGTCGGCGATCTTGTATCATCTTCAATAATGAGCCATTGGAATCGCCCAAGAAAAAAAAATGTCCTTCCTCTCAAAATTTCAGGGCTTACGTTTCAGAAAATCGAATTAAAACAAAAAAAAAACCGTCTGTCCACTAGCCCAGTTAGCGTTGTGCTAAAATTAGGAAATTTGGTTTACGGGTTTAGACCACACCCACGATGATACTTGAAACCTTTCATTACCCTAAATCAAGGGGAAGGGGTTCAAAACGAATTTGGAAATTTCAGTTTCAAGTTTGGACAGTTTTTTTTTTTTTTTTTTTTTTTTTTTTTACATAGGTAAGTTTAACATAATTGCTAGGTGCCAGGTAGAGGCTGTAAAGCTGCAAACTCTTGGAATGTTGATATTAATGTCGAAAACCTAGTGTTTGTGGGGGTGATAAAATTCCAGAAACACAACACCCTGTCAACAAAATTATTACCTATACTTTTTACTCATTCTTGAGTCTCCTCTAATTGATATATGCATTGTTATGATTACTTAGGAAAAGATTATACAACTTGACATCAAGATCATGGAGTTAGAAGATGATCATTAAATTAGTAAAAAATGAGGGGACACAAGGATAAGGGCAAGTTTAATTCATAGCAACAATATTGATGTAACAGACTCCTGCAGGAGGAGGGGTCTGAGGTCACTATTGGCTTGATTCTGATGTGGACAGTACGTTAATGTCACCCTGGTACCTAATATTACATGATTCGTCTTTCATTTCAGCAACGAAATCTGAAACAGAAATTCATATCTCTTCTCAAAAGGTTCAGAGTTAATGAAGAGCAACTTGGTTTGGATGCGGATAGAGAGGCTATCAGTAGTAAATTATCAGGTATGATTGTGATCTTCATATATTTTGACTTTAACGGTCTCCTTTCCTCCATCCTATGATTTTATTATTGTGGGTTTTGTAGGCGGGGATATGGATGCAGCTGAAATTGAGGATCTATTCGAGGAGCTGGATCTTAGTGACTCAGGCCCTGAGATGGACACAATGAGTGTAACTTCGACTCCAAAGCCATCACTGAGGCCATTTTTTTCGTCTAGTCAAACATTACTGAATGATCCATTCCCTGTAACCTCCTCTGGCAAGCTCGCCAATTGATTGTACGTTAGAGAAAATTATTCAAAGCTTTTTCATACAAATGAAATTTAGATTTTTTACTATGTTCTAGAAAAAGCTGATAATATTAAACTAAGTAGTTTTCTTGAATGTTCCCATTACGATTATAGAAAATACAAAATAATGAATGTTGAAAAATGTGATGACTGTTTGATTTAGGAGATATAAGAAAAATAGTAGGTATATATTAAACAAGTTTAAGAAGTTGAAAGAAGCGCATAATGCCTGTGTTCATTGCAAATCTAGTAATTTTTATAGTCATTATCATTTATTTATTTTGTTTAGTGATGCTATTACGCAGAAATTATTTAATCGATCCTTTTTTTACAAATTCCATAATAAGCTTTGTAACTGTTGTACTGTTTGTATTAAGAAATTGCGATTACTGTTATATATCAGAGTCATATTATTGGCACCTGTGGCCCCAGCAGTCAGGTATGCCTCATCCAAGGTGAATCTACTTTGTGTTTCTAGTGACTGACCTTGATGTTGGAAGCTCGCATCTCAAGATGAGATAAAAATAGATTAAACCCCCACATCAACCCATCAGTAAAATTTAGAGTACTTGAATGTACATACCTACCACTCAATGTGACTGTAGGGGTCTGCAATGCTTTTGTGCCGTATAATTTCCTGATGAATTTAGTATATAATTTTTGTATAACATCTACTCTTCATCTTTTCTTTGAATATTGTAGTGCTTCATTTCCTCCCAGTTCACTTCAATTATTCTAGTGATGTGATCGGGTAGAGTTGTAATGAATAACCTATTATCCAATTCTGCATATCCTGAAAGGTATGTGTTTATTATGCATTTTCTTTGTAATCATTAGGTATATGCCAGCTCTATCCTGAAAAATACTTGGACAAAATACATCGTTCATTGGGTGCAATAGTGTCATATCTCCAAATTTGATGCTTTGGGATAATAAAAAAAAATTAAAAAAAAACAAAAACATTTCAACTTCGAAATTCGTAGCAGAATATTTCAGAGTTGAAATGGTTTTTTTTTCTCAATTGCCCCGAAGCATGAAATTTGGAGATATGACACTATTGCACCCAATGAGCGACATATTTTCATCCATTCAGTATAGAGAAGTCCTGTGTATATGTTCGCATTTGTTATCATTTTAAAATGAATCGTATACAGTTTGGATAACATGGCATGATCCTGTAAAAATACAAAGATGATGTATTGCCAGAATTCGCTCTCAATTTTCAAATGAAAAAAAATTATAGTAGTTGTCTATATTTAATGCATAGTTGAAAATTAATCATACCCTACTCTTCAACGTACTCATGTAGCCTCTGTTCTCAAGTCTGTCGGGTGACTAACATGTCTTGTGTTATAAGCTTTTGAAGCGTCAACTAAATGTTCACTAGCAGCCACTGGAGTATATCTTAACTATATCATAAATGCTAGTTTGGGTGACTCGAGTCTCTCAATGGTCTCCATCAGATTTGATGCCAAAGGAGGTGATGTGCATAAAAATGTCTGAAGAGTTCTCTTTATCCTTCAGGTCATAGCTCACACTCGTCACAGGGACAAAATGCTAGAAAACATATTCTAATAACATTAACTTTCCTTACATTTGGCAGGCTATAAGAATGCCCTGCACTCCATTGTGAAATGAATTCATCTACTAGTGTTCAGGTTTTAATGGAACAAGCTAATGAGTTCAAATGTTGGTTATCTTCCGTTGGGTGAAGATGATGAACAGATGTGTAAGCAGTTTATGGTAGAACAAGGTGACAAGGCAGATAGCTTGCAAGAATAATCAACATAATTGTGATTTAATTTGATTTAATTTTCATATTAACCTCATTTAGAACTCGTTTACATTGTTATGTGTATCATACTTTTTCTTCTCTAAACCCAGATTGCTGGGAGAACCCCCAGAACTACCCAGCTTCAGGTGTAAGGGTTGATGAAAGGAATTGAGATGCTAAAAAAAATCAACATTTGGATTATCGTAAAAACCGAAGATTTTCCTCTACATGTTAGGAATAAACCATTATTTTCCAAAATCGAATAAAAATGACATCCTTACATACATCACAGTTGGCCCAGATATTTCTAGTCATCACCTTGTTTGGCATCATATCTGCCTGAAAACCCCTAACAAGACCAGAGCTGAGACTTCATTCCAATCAACTCCCTTTATTTCCCTATCATCCATATAGTCATTTTATCCCGTCAGTTGTGGTACAGGAAAAAGCATTAGTAACAACGAAGATATTAGTGAACATGAAAGAAGATCTTGGACAATCATCATAATTATGAAGCCAAGCCTCTGCATATTCATACCAAATAATACGATAAATTCTCCTTGGTTTTTGTTTGTTTTGTTTTCATATAAATAATTCGCATTTTTAAATGATTAGACAGCCAAGTTAGACGTTCGTAATAGTGATTTTTTTATGAGTTCGTAGTTTCATGTTGTTACGACTGACATGGATTATAATGAAATCAGTGAACTGATAAACTAAGTCTCTATGGTATGATGTTAGATTTCCCGATCCCACTTATTCAGCGATCAAGTTTTATGGCAAGGACCATTGTCACCAGAAGGAATGATTTTCTTCCCAATCCAAACCCATTGAGTCTCTCACGAATCACATCCCATGTTCTATTAAGCATTTCCCCACGAAATGTCACTAAAACACTAGTTTGAACCGTGAACTGTGATATTTGTTGCATAATAATTTTCAAAAACATCCCTTCATGACCTTCTAAGAGCGTGCAGAGGGTTCCCAGTGTGTTTACCAGTCTGATATTCCTATGCTTCATTTTATTGAATGGCATGATGATAAAATGTAGGCATCAAACAATTTTCAAACGTGAAATCTTGAGAATTGTCTACTAAAATTTGGTTTCTAGACGAAACAAACTTGGAATATTAAAAGATAGGCAAATATGCTAAGATTCTCAAATTCTCTTCAAGTTAGCCAACAGAAAATGTTTAAAAAAAAAAAAAAAAGATGTTGATTGTTGATCAATTAGTGTCCTAGACAGCTTGCTGAAAAACTATACAAACTAGAAATCATGAATAGTAATGTGGAAACGTCATATATTATTAGTATTAACAGTTAATACTAATGATAATTAGTTACTAAGTTTTCTGACTGTATGGCTGTTCTGATCGTGGGCCTGGAGACACCTTTGGGAACCCTTTTAACCAAGGATTGTTGATCATTTTGTACTCAGCCAACTCTCTACTTTCCACGTTGAGCTGCTGTGTTGACATGCACCTAATTTTGACGTGTAATCTGATTGTAATGAGTAATTTTGTCTTCTTTTTGTCTCAGTTTGTTATTTTAAGGTAGGTATCTCTAAGCAAAAAAAAAAAAAAAAAAAAAGTCATGTAAATATTGGCAATATCTAGTATTGGATGTAAAGATTGGCGGACCTATTTTGATATATAATGAAAATGTATTGTGGTTGTATTAACATATTGTTGTTATGGGAGGATGAGATTTATGACTTCAGAACTTGAAAATTAGTTCATTTTTTTCAATTCCCCAAAGTATCCGGGTCCTGCACAATTTTCTTCTTATAAAAAAAAACCATTTCACATTTGATTAGGTTTGTGTATTGAAAAGAACACATTGAGGGTAAATTGTAAACATAATTGGATTGTTCGTAGGTTTACATTTCTCTTCTACGTAATAAGTAATGCCACTGATTGTTGTGGTTATGATCACCACAGTTACGTTATCATGACTGAAATAGTTAACCATTGTGTGATGATTTGTGGTTTTCCAGGCTGTCTTCTCGTTAAGCACAGAACCTGGGGGCCTTCCTATTGGAAATCCTAGGCAAGTCCATATTAACACAGTTTCCACTCAATTACGAGGTGCCAACTCTGGTGTCATCTTGTTCTACCTGATGTCTCTTTGTGCATGCTTGGGCAAGCTCTCGTCAATCTTATTCATCGTCCTGTGCCCATTCACATACTTTGAATCAAAGGTTGAGGAACCGTTCATATTGTGTCAGTGTGCAGCTGTCGCATCCGCTAATTACAGGTTTGACCACTTTGCAGTCAACTCTTTGTTTGATTCGCACCTCAGTGTGCAGCTATACAATAATTGTTAGGAGATCTTCTATGATCTACAAACCATTACCATCTTGAAACTCACGAGAGCTTCCCCTCATTCATAACATTACAAGTCTGATCAGGATGACCTTGTTATTGTACCGTAGCTGCACAAGAGTTTCCTCTTACTATTGGTCTCATATTGTGCTTGGGAGGAGTTTGCAATGTGCTTACATCAAGTAGGTGTTGGGTCGGTGCTTCATTTTCTCCAAAACCACACTCCGACACTGCGCCTCTCTGTCTTGGGTTGCTGCTAAGATCTTTGTCAGCCCTAGTTCAACATATTCGAGTTGGACTTATAATCTTTCCAAACTGATTTGTTAGATTTTTTATGAAAAAGCTCCGGTCGTATAGGTGCAACTCATTTCTAATAAATATTCAAAGTTACAGGTAGGTAATATTGAGGTACCAGCTCATTTCATCCTGCGGGAATTTGAGAGTACTTCCGTTCTTTCCAAAGTTTTTCCCGCGACTTCATGCAGGAACCCAAAGCCCTAATCACAGGAAGAATGGTCTGGAAGAGTAGTACGCGACATATTTGTTTGTTATTTACCTTTGGGGTCCAATAAAGAGTTTCATTTAATTGTCAGGTAGACGGAAATACAGAAAATGGGCCCTAAGTGGGATTGGACCATCCTCTAGTTATCCAGACCGGTTCATTCCTAATTTCAGCCTTTGATTACCCTGATAGAGAATCAGTAAAACTGATTCAGTATCCCTCTTGACACATATTGCTACGCATTTGATCAACTTTTCATTACTCTACCTTTTAAATAGTCCCCACTGACTAGACACCCTGAGGACACGAATTTCCAGTTTTTTCCTAGTTATTGGCAAGAAGAACCAAAGGATGTGTGTTCCATCTGGGGCACAACAAGTTCCACTGACTATTGGTGATAAATTAATTTAAAAAGAAAACTGCATTGGGCCATTTTGGTCCCTGAATGGATTCTATCTAGGGAGTGAGCAGCTTCTTGATCCTTGGTTAAAGTCTGCATTGAATGATGTTGCACAGTACTGATTACTGAAACACAAGTTTAGTGCTTCAAAGTATTATTGAATCAATACCACTTTGGTATCAACACAAAATTCGTCATGGATTCAAATTGATCTCAACAGTGGGAATTGGATTTTGATTTTCTAAAACGAGAAGTGAATATACAATTATGATTGATATTTGGCACCATTTACCAACCGATTAATAGACAGTCATTTTAATAGTATCTAATGAAATATCCGGTAGCATCGGGCTGAAATTTGGAGTGATTGACTTTTAAACAGTTTATTAGATTAATCTAACAACCTAACATTGTTGGTACTTCCCTTTATGCCTCTTCTCTGGTGAAGACGACCACTAAAAGTATGAGTTCCGTTGCTAATTAATAATTGTATATCTTCTTTGAATTATTATTGTAATCAGGAAATTATATGTTGTGCTTTATATTATCTATACAATGGATACAATTTTATGCAGCAAAATATATCTGCTTCTAATGTAATTGGCATGCAAACAAAATTTGTAATGTAATTGCTGCAAGTGCTTAATTATGCTTCTTCATACTTTGTTGCTATTATGTTTATATAAATTGGCATCCACCTCGACCCTTAGCAATTTGCTTCAAAGATGTAGCTTTTTTGTGCCATTAAAAATTCATACCTGTACGGTAGGATGATCAAACCATTAGTAGATGGGTGGGTGATTTCAAATATTGACACAGATGTTGGAGGGTCTATTTTTAGTTGTGTAGAACTTTGATGAAGATATTGAATATAGTTTATCAAATTCTATCTGCAATTAAAGTGATCTTATATTGTATTGCTGGACACGTAGAAACAACATTATCATGTGTGGTTTGGGAAGAAGTAAGTGCTGATTGTGTCATCAATCCTGGTTTGCAGCTATGCAGACGTGCTGTAGAACCCTAGATATGTTGATCGTCACTTAGCAATTCTTTAATGAATCTGAAGTTATTCTGGATTATTTTCGTATTTAATCACTATCACAAAGCCATCATTCTACCCTCGAATGCCTTTTCATTCGTTGCAATGAAATGGCCAATGAACTTTCATGACTGTCCTATTGCCTCTCATAAGCTTACCTGTCTGTGAGAAACAATGTTACGAGAGTGGTACAATGTTTCATGAATTCAGTGTGACAAACACACTGTTGAACTTGTGTCAAGTATCACAGCTTCTAATCAGGATGTAAACGGATTTTTTGTACTTGAAAGAATACTGGCTACATGCCTACGTTTTTTTCGAGGTAACAAACGAAATTGACATTCAATCCATGATGCAAAGGTTTATAACAGCTGATAAGCAACTGTGCTTATACAAACATGGCAGACTCAATAGCATACTGGTAACCAATCAGTTGAACGGTTGAGTCAAATATCCAGTCTTATCATTTCAATTTCAAACTCATACAAGCTTAATGGAAAACTGAGTTTTAGCAGTGCCCCCACCTGAGTGAGTGTAAAACTAGCACTCCTCTGCTGCTTAGTAGCATGTTCATTACCTCTGTGTAATAAGAAATTGAATTAACACCAATCCAGTGTATGCATACACACAGCATATTGTTCCATCTTGCCACCCTATGATCAGCTACACATGAATGTTGTTCAATGTTTGAGTTCACCTACTCATTTGAGATGAACGAGGTACCTATTTATTCGTGGCTACATTCATCTCACTCAACACCGTTTTGTTTTGTAAATGCTTTTAATACGCAGTGTACAAGCATGCTCAGTATGTGTCAATGGGCCGTCATACTTACAGGGTACATTGCCAATCTTTAGGTTCCTTTTTCTTTAGAACTACAAGTCTGATCACTATAACTTTCGTCTGCTTTTTAAGCATAATTTTTGTACGATTCAACGTAATTCATGTATTTTTTGTATACATTTACGATTTTTAAGTTAATAAAGTTTTTTTTCACAGATGTTCATTCAATGTTCTCTATATTTAGATCCGTGAGCCAGCGTTTTATATTTGTAAGACCACACACGATTTGTGAGGATACCTAATGGTGTGCATAGTGAGTCACACCACACATAATCATTCAGTACAACTGCATCTTGCAGGTTGGGGCCCCTGGCAACCTACCTGAGGGGTAAAATAGAATAAAGAATAATAGAAGGAGGAAGGAAGCTGAAAAACCATTTCCAGCATAGTAGACAAGAACCGAATTCTGATCCCCATTAGAGGACGGCTGAAGCGTTTACTTTACTTCTTTTGAATTTATCTCTTCACCGTTTAGTGACCATACGTAAGATTTTGATGTTATCAAAAGGCTGCTTACTCCTTTCAGTGGCACTGAGTGAGGCACTGAGCTCAGCTCTTGATATGTCGGCGTAGATGTAAATGAAAGTACCTACATATCTCCAGGGACTCAATGTCTTTTCGACAGGCTTGGCATTTAGGTTGTGGTGCGTTTCTCACTCTGTTGTCAACATATGATAATTTAGAAGTATTTTCTTGGTTTCGAGAATTTGATTTCTGCAAACCACTATTCTATTTTCTACCTAAAAACCCCATTAAAAAACGTCTGAAATTTGGAGTTATCGCAAGGCATTTCTATTAAACTGTGAGGTACTAATATTGGTTTAAAATAGTGAGGTGCTTTTTTACTACATCACCTCACCGTTTATTACATCTGTAAACTGTTATGCTTCCGAGTCCACTGAGGTAGTGCTAACTGTGTGATCACTCCGATTAAAAGCCACTCAATGTGATCACTCCCAATTGACGGTTCTGCGTGCCTGTTGTGTGTTTGCAACTCTGAATCAAGGTAACAACTAATCAGCTTCATCTTGTACCTTCATAATACACACACACTGACCTCTCATCGCCGAACCTTTTACAAATTCGATTGGTCTAAAATTTACAACTCTTTGTCTTGCTGGTATACCTACCTTATAGACAACATGAATAAATTAGATTTTGGAGTGTGACATATAAGAAAAAAATCATCAGTGTTCCACAGCACATACTCGTATACCTCATCTTATATTTTGACACACTAGCAGGTTTTCAGCCCACTGGAAACTATGGATGATTACCCTCGTACAAATTATTATTCCAGCAATGAAATATGCTGAAATAAACAAGTACTGTCGTATTAATCAAACTTCAGCTCCCTCTTGCACAGTGGACAGTGATTGGAGGTTTTCACCCATTTTCTTAAGCAATCGCCATGGAAAATGTGGTGACAGGGGGTTATCCGAGCGAGCTTCATGGAGTTGAGACACACTGCGCATACGTCATCAAAACTCGCCAATTCTTCCGGAGTCGCAAATCTATACTGATTGATTAGTGCTATTTCTGCCACTAATTCCTTCAAATTTGAATGATAGCTATCCTTAAGGCGGAGGTAAACGTTAACGTAAATCCCCAAGAACGCAGGCCTGTATGGACCCCAGATGACGAGAGGTGCCAAAAGGAGACTGGAGGCTCCTGCAGTAGCCAGCTGAAACAGGACAGGTAGCCACAGTCCCTCCATGTTCTCGAGGGCGGGTATCTGTTTGTAGTTGATCAACGATGTTATTATCTCTACAAAAACTTTCTCTGTAAGAAGATAGTAAAGGAATGTGATGGTTGTGTACGAGACACTGGGCTTGTAGTTATCCAACCCCGTTTCAAGCCCAAAAACGAGGAGCATGAATACTATGGTGATCACAAAGGTGACAGCTTTGGTCCACTCGAGGACGATTTTGGTGGCGGACATGGCCAGGTGCCTAATGTTGCTGCGGCCAGTGATATGGACGTACGGAGACCAATCTTCCTTCTCCACCAATTCCTTGATGTAGGCGACACAGTACGCTAGCACGTTGTAGAACATGAGGGTGTAAAGACAAGTAACTTTCTGGCCCGGCACCAACACATTGTCGCATATCAGAAAAAAACAAATCTGGAACAAAACAAAGCTCAGTGTATGATTCACAGATACTAATCAACACTACTATAATACATGGTATCAGATATGCCAGTGCAGATTTGAGTGAGTCGAATTCGTTTTTGGTGCATTGACAAGGCTTATGATGAGCTGCGCACCCAAGCGTTGGACAGCGCAACCCATTATCGGTTCAAGCTTCAATAAATTCGATTCTCACAAAAATAACAACAATAAGCTGCATTGGCAACAAAGCTACAAAAATACTCGTACTATTATTTGTCGTATGTTTCTCGTTGTATTGGAGCTTTTACGAAAATATGATAAATAAATCAGTACAATGATCACACTCTTTGTCCAGAAAAACATGAGTTTGACACTTGGAAATTAGACTTTCGGGTCGATGATCCAACCAGAAGGCGATGGTCTCGTCAATTTTGGTTTATTACCTTTGATAATGATCCATTGGAACCGCTCAAGAGCCCCCCCCCCCCCCCCCACAACACTCAACATTACTAGGTTTACGTTTCAAGATAAGTAGATTCAGAACATCTAATAAACTCGGCACTGCCCCCCCCCTCCCCCCTGGACCCCCTTCCCCTAGCGTTTTGAGCCTTACGGCGAAATTTCTACAGGGTGTAACGCGAGTGGTGTCCGATACCTCTTCTACGTGTTCTACATTTAATTTCCGACCAAGAAATAAAAGTCTAGTAGACTTTTTTTGTGTGTTTTCGACCTTACTTGATTAGCCATAACTCCCTTGATTCTCACTAAAATTTACATTCGAAGATACTGATGGAAAGAGAGTTAAATTATCTGCCTCTTTAATGCCCCACAAATTTTTGGTTTATTATATTTGATAATGAACCATTGGAATCGCCCATGAAAAAAATATTACCCCCTCAAAACTTGAGGGTGTACGTTTCACGTTTCAAGATACGTAGATTCAGAAAGTCGAACAAAAAAATCTGCCCGTCCGCTGTACAAAATTACAAAATTTATTTTACGGGTTTGGACCACACCCACACAGATCCTTAAAACTTTTCATTACCCTTGGTCCTAGGGCCTAGGTCAATGGAAAGCTGTTCAATACGAATTTTGAAATTCTGAACCCGAAATATTCAAAAGGGGAAAAATTTAAATAGAGTTTAATTTTTTTAAATGTTTAAGACCACCCTGAGATTTGTACGACCAGCCGTTCGTTCACAATTAGGCACAATGTGTCCTAATTGAGAAGTGGTCGCGCGATGAGCGACAATCGCTTTGCGCCATATATATAATTTTTCATTGCGCGATCGTATGACCGTGATCGCGCGATCAATGTCGTTTAGTACTTTAGTTCGTTGAAGTCCTATTGTTGTTACGTTGAAAATGACATCTTTTTCATTGGAAGAAGGGCTACTTCTGCTTGGTGTGAATTCGTATGTTTCTTTTTCCCTAGTTCAACAATCAGGTCTGAGGAAGAGAAAATCATGCAACTCAAGTTGCAATCTTTGATTATGTTTCCTATGTATTTTGTACAAGTCACTGTTTTTGTTCCACAACGCTGGATGGAAAAATGCTTCAATTAATGAGTTTTCCTTAAAATCACGTTTCCCACTCATTTTGGTTTATTATCTTCGATAATGAACCATTGGAATCGCCCAAGAAACCCCCCCCCCCCCTCAAAACCTGAGGTTTTACGTTTCAAATAAGTAGATTCAGAAAATCGAATTAAAAAAAAAAAACGAGTTTCAGGGAGGCATGTCAGTCCACTATTGGTTTCAGCGTCAAAAATGGCTAAATTGCGATACCGAACTCATTTCCATGATGCAAGTTGGCTTTTGGTGGAAAACATTGATTTTCACCTAAAATCCCACGTTTTTCAGTAGTACTCAAACGTCATTTTCTCCACCGAATTTCACTATGAAAACATTTTTTTTTTATACCATTGGAAAGCTGAGATTCGGGCCAAGTTTTTTTCCGAGGAGTGCACGCCGAAACAACCCCGTACTGATAGCGCAAAATACGAAAGAAAAAACGGGGATTTTTAAGAAATCTTCGAATTTTGGACTTTGGTCATTTTTTTCATCAATCAGGATTGCCTTAAAAAATCGAATTTTGAATCAGGGAGATAGAAAATTCAACACTCTTTCCAACGGTGTCCTCAACCTTTATTTTAAATATTATTTTAAGGGAGTTAGAGACAAGGTCGAAAACACGACAAAATTCTTAAAAGTGAAAAAAGTCGGTTTTTCAGTTGAGTGATGAAAAAATTCCAAGAGGCCCTTTTGTTTTGCAAATTAGCTCTAAAATTGATTCCTTTAGTTTGTCCCATAATTTCTGTAGACACCCTGTATAAATGGTGTAAATGTATAAATGTATAAATCCCATAAGGTCGTTTCCGACAAATTTGAACATTTCTTATTCAAATCATCAAAAATATTCTTCGTTGATTTGACGGAGAAAAATTAGGGTTCGACAATTAAAATATCTTGAAGCCACGAAAATGGATCTCCACTTACCTGATTGAACATGACACACAGATTTTTCAGCTTCAAGTAACATTTTTCGACTCGGTCAACTGGTTCGTAGACTTTCCACAGAAACCTCATGACTTCACTTTCAATGCTGTGCCAGAACACTAAAAATAAAATGAATATTTATGAATATTAGCTGACGAATAACAATAATTAGGAAACCATTACCAATAGACACTTCCACGGACTCCGTAAACTAGCATTCAGTGGCGTAGCGAGAGGCAAAAAGTCACACCCCCCCCCCCCCACGAAATATTAAAATTTTAATTAAAATTATGAATGATTTGATTGAAAAATGAGCTTTTCTCGATTATGAATATTGTTCAAATTAGTTTAAAACCCTTTGTTTAGTAGAACCCCCCCCCCCCTTGAACAAAATTCTTGGCTACGCCACTGATAGCATTCATGCGTAGTTCGACATGATTTATAAGATTTCAATACCTACTTATAATACAGTGACACAAAATGAATTACCATATAGAGAATGAGCGATGCCTTTCAGGCACTCCACTGGGTAGTGATAGTTAGCCGACACAATCATCGGTTGAACTAAAACCGAGTAAAGAACTCACATTATATTCAGCATTCAACTAGAACATATCAAAACTGACATTTAAATTCACGTCATGCAAACCTTATGAGAGTGCTCGAACTACCCCCAACTTACAACTTTCGTAACATAGGTATATATTCGTAACATAGGTAATACTTGAACACTTTATGGCCCTCGAATGTCTGTTGCTGAAATTATGATTCATTGTATATACGTAGGAAAGTACATAGGAATAGTAGGCGCATGCGGAATTTTCCCCAATTATTGGCTTGTAATAGATTTTTCCCAATTATTAACTCCTTTTTTGTGCAAAAATTGTTGGTCCATAAGATAATGTTTGGTGTTCGACTATTCTGGTTCACAAAACTAACCTATGATCCAAAATCTTATCCATGAACCTGAATCTAAAACAAACCCTCGCCATTGCTTTCAAGGGCGTACTCTCAATCAATGGGGGAGCCATGGTCGTTCAGGTTGTAAAATGTTTTCACGGACACTGAAATATCGATAAATTCGGTACCCTAATTTCATAATTTTCAATCCTACTGTATGTTTTTTTATGTTTATTTTTTTTATATTTTTGTTATTAAAGTAGTTATTTCAAGAATTGTAATAAATTCCTGCAACAAAATTCTTCTCCTCCTATCCCTTTCTCATCTATCCTTATGTATTGAGGTGCATCAACTTACCGTTCAGTATCTCTACTTGTGTGTTTCCCCACTATAAATAATTGATTTTCCGACTTCTTGATACCATAATACAATACACATTTTTCCGATACCTACAATGTCATAATTAAAATTACGCAAACACGTCATACAGAATAATTATAGTTAAATGAATCCAAAGATGCTACTCGAAACATGATCGCTTCATGCTGCTATTCCAAAATTCGGTGGTTTCATTGGCGTCATCATCATGGTCGAAGGCACCATAGCGCTCACAACTGTGGTCAGGGCCTTCCCGTCAATAACTAAATTGAGTCGAGTTTCGGAAGAGTACGACGGCTCTCAGATCCGATCTGAAACATTCTTCTGGATGAAGTTCTGCTCTTTCTGCTTTAACCTCAAGAGTGTATAATCCGCTGATATTATACCCGGTTCCTTTTAATCTCAGAATGGGAGATAAGTAGGTAATACGAGTCCGTTCTCGAAACAGTCCCAAGCGTTGGAGGGGGGGGGGGGGCATTACCCATGAATTCCCGAAATGAAACAGTCTGACAAGTGCCACCTCATTTTAATTTTAAAGTTTTTTGAAACGCTGAACACAATGGAGATTGCAATATCTTAATCCGTTCTCAAACTGGAGCACTTGAAAGATGAAGAAACGTGGTTATTACTTGAGATGTTCTTCACGTTTCATCTGCTCTATTCTGATAATAGAATAAGATATCGCCATTCTGACTTCACCATCGTGTTCAGCGTTGAAAAGTCGATAAGCTGATGTGTTACTCTGCAGAAAAAAAAGGAGACGAAATGTGTTATAAAACCAGTAACCACAAGGAGGAATTTTATCTCCACTTTTGTATTCGATCTACGTGGCGGATATAGAAAGTATATTACCCGAAGGAGTAAAAATTATCCAATTCGCAGATGACATTTGCATATTTTTGGAATGCCATTGTATTGACACTGGACTTGAGATGATGGAAAGTTTTGTACATAATTTTATTGTCTGGTGCGAAGAAAAAGGTTTAAGAGTCTCGTATCAAAAATCTGTTCTTGTACCTTTTACAAGAAAGACAAGATTGGGATTGGGTTCAGAAATCGAGATGGCTGGACATACATTTAGGGTGGAGAAGAAAATAAAATTTTTGGGTTTATGGTTAGACAAGACACTGACTTGGAAGGCACATATAGCCCACGTGGTTGGTAAATGCGAAAAATACCTGAACATTTTGAAAATGATAGCGAACATAAACTGGGGGGCAGACCCAATCACTACGCTATTATTTTATCGGGCTACTATTAGAGCAGTTATAGATTACGGGTCAATCTTCTATGGCCAAGCTGCAAACTCAAATGTAGTAAAGTTGTCTAGGTTACAATATAAATGTATAAGGCTGTGTATAGGCTATCTGCCATCAACGCCAATAGTTGCGATGCTAGCCGAAACTGGGGAAATGCCGTTAGCTGTCAGAAGACAATACCTCTCGGATAAATACATTATAAGGCAAATGACATATGGTGGATCTCCCATTGAGGCCGTAAAGGAATTGGCACATCATACTATGTTCAGCGCTCGATGGATAGATAAAGTTATACCTCCCCTAGTACTAAGTTTTATAGACGTGTTCCCTAAGAGCACCAGTATTGTTTACGATGACACTGCGTCTGTGTACGACCTTGAATATTTTGTACAATTCACAAAGATAAATATACACTGTTTCCGTCCAGATAGATCTATGTCGATAAATGAACAATTTTTGGAATATGTCAATCGACAGTGGCCAAATTTCAGACTGATTTTCACCGATGGCTCGAAGACGGGACATTACGTGGGGGCGGCGGTTCTGGATGTTCAGTCGGATATTTCTTTAGAGCTTAAATTGTCGAAGGGAACCAGCAGTTTTACAGCGGAGGTAATAGGGATTTCACAAGCTCTCCAATATATTCAGTCTAATGTAGATCCGTTAGCATATCGCAAGGTGGTTGTCTGTACGGATTCATTCAGTACGTTACAGACACTTTCCAGTCCATACCTTAAAAAATTCAGGAACCCCTTTATTATTACCATAATTAAACGAATATCAACGCTCAAGGATATGGGGATAGAAATCACATTTCTATGGGTTAAGTCACATGTGGGTTTATTGTTCAATGATAAAGTTGATATCGCCGCAAAGAGGGCATCGCGGGAAGGTCTACCATTATATAATCCGATATTAAAGGAAGAATTGTACACTGAAATGAGATCTCACCATCATATGATGTGGCAAAAACTATATAGTCAGGGGGAGCAAGGGGCGTTCTACAAGAAATTAAACCCGAAAATCAGCACGGTACCATGGTTCAAACGAATAGATAAACCGAAGCGATTTATACGCATTTTCTGCAGACTGAGATCTAATCACGCCATAAGCCCTGTGTATCTAAACCGTATAAACCGTAGAGAAAATGCTATCTGTGATTGCGGTCATCCGACAGGTAGCTCGGAACACCAGGTGATGGAATGCCCTACTTACAGCATCCAAAGAAAAATCATGTTTGACAGGCTAGTAAGTAAAGTAGCATGTCCTTTCAATTACGTGACCTTATTACTCACTGAAAATATAGAAGCGTGGAACGACATATACATTTTCATAGAAAAGAACAACATAAAAGTATGAAAATAAGTTAAGAATAATTAGATTATAAGTGAGATAGATGTATAAAAATGATATGATATCGATTGGACATAAATTGTACATAATTGAATAATATATTATCATGATTATATTGACAAGAGAATTGTATAATTATTTTGAACGTTATAATGGTTATTTTTAAATGTGGAATCTTCATTTGAGTGGTAAATTTATTAAATTAATGATAATTAAGAAGTATGAATTAAGTATAGATTGATCTTGGAATGTTATGGCTGTATGTTATGTGACTATGCCAAATAAAAATTATTTAAAAAAAAAAAAAACCAGTAAAATGGAGAATTTTTACATAAAACCAGTTATTTCTTCGAAAGTTCGCTCTTGTAGCTATGCTGCATGACTTTGGATTTTTTATATCCCTTCCTTCCTATCGCCCTGCCCGCTTTGTAATTTTCTGTAGGTGCCGATCTGAAGGGCTCTTATGAACACTGCCACTGCTTCTCCAAAGGGATTTTGACCCCTTTCGCAGGCGGCTCGGGGTGTCTATCGATGGTCCCAAACGAATGGGAATCAATGCAACGATATCAATTGGAACAATAGTGGCGTTTCTGCATGCGCTAACATGCAATCCTGAAAACAGCGATATCTCTCGTACACGGGGAATGGTCAAAGGAGGGAGTCCCCTATGAACCATATTCACTAGGTAAGTACTAAGTATATATCCACTAGTTGAAATAAAAAAGTTTTTGGAAATATGAGTTTTAAAAATGTTGGACCGAGAACAATCCGAAAACTCGGTAAAACGAGGTTCGAAAAACAGAAACTGTAAAATTCCCGGTAATCCGATTTTTAACCGAATATTTCACCAAGACTTCGCAGTAAAAGGGAAGCTCATTACGAAATCGCAACCAATGGATCATATTATAAGAATATTCAGCTCCGATTACCCAAAAGAGGATGGTTTGTTAGGTCTTCTTCTTCTCTTGGCGCTACAGCCCAGTGTGAGCCCTGGCCTCCCGAACAATAATTGCGGAGGACCGGGTTCGATGGAGGACAATTATTGTCCTCCATCGAACCCGGTCCTCCGCAGTCCCTCTCCAATCGGTCACCCTCATCGTCCTCAGATCATCTGTCACGTCTGTTAGCCACCTTCTTCTGGGTCTACCCCTCCTTCTCGTCCCAACCATTCGCTGATCCAGCACTTTTTTTGGAGCTCTGCAGTCGGGCATCCGTTGGACATGCCCAATCCACCTGAGTCGCTGAGCCTTGATGAACCGCACTATATTTTCACCCTCGATCAGAAGGTCGAGTTCTTCGTTGGTACGAATTTTCCACACTCCAGCTACGCACTTCGCGCCGAAGATGCGCCTTAAAATCCTCCTCTCAAACACCAACAGGCTGTTCTCGTCCTTAGCCGACATCGTCCAGGCCTCAGAACCATAAGTGACAATGGGTCGAATCAACGTCTTATACTATTTCAGTTTGGTCGTCCTGGACAACAACCTAGATCTGAAAATCCTAATCGCAGCGTAATATGCTCTCCCTCCTGCAACGATCCGCTTCTGAATTTCGTCACTAACTTTGTTCTCTTTATTCAAGAGAGTGCCCAGGTACTTAAATTCCGTGACTGATTCAAACGTTGTACCGTTCAGGGAAACATCCTCCACATTGCGTTGTTCTCGAGCCGACAATTTCATGTACTTAGTTTGTTAGGTGGTCCGTCCATAAGGCAATGTGCAGATCCATGGTACGGCTTCGGACGAATCTACATCGCTTCCACCCTGGAATCCTACCTCACTCAAGATTTTGCGAGTGTTACATTGGAACAATGCAACACATGATTATAGAGTGCCCTTTATTTGATTGTGAAAGATACATTTCATTTGATCATATTGTTAATAATAATTTATTTAGTCAACCATTTACTTAATTAGGTACCTACCTATATATCCTTAATTTCTTCCGGAAACAATTTTCAATTATTTGTTCAAATGCAATATTTCAGTTGCAGTAGTTTTGCAAAATTTACTTTTGTCAATAGCTTGTTATAATGAAATGTCTGTAAAATGAGGCTTGACCGCAGCCGTGGGGTTTTGGTAGGCGAGCTGTATGGAACATCACTGAGCTACTTTACTGAGTTTGATTTTCATGAATGAATAGTTATTGGCCTCACAAGATTATGGGCACACAGAACTGTGATGTTGACAGAACATAATAAATCTACGTCCGCACAAACTTACAGGATATATCAACCTATTCATAGAATGATATTGTCTGCCAACAAACATTCTACTCTTTATTTTTCCAATTTATCGTTGAAAACCATCTACAATAAAGTTGATGAATCACTATAATTCTTCCCATGATTCAATGTTTATCAGTAGGACACATTTGAGTACCTACTTTCAAATGTTATCTATTTAGTCGTTCGTTTTTGCACGGCATTCGCTCTGCTGTACATTGACTCAAGTATTCTTCTGATGTCACTTTGTGTATGTTAATTGGATTCGTAGGTAACAAAGATTCATTATTATACTCTACCCACAACAATCTGTAACTTACCTACTTCAGTAGGAAACTGCACAGTTTCCACAAATAAAAAACAATATAACTTTAAACACACATCCCGCCGAATTCACCACATTTCGATTTTTACCCCGGCAAGCGAATATTTTTATTATAAAAGGAGAAATTCAACGTCCTGTGTCAGGCTTCGAAGTGTACGTACACTAACAACAAAAATAGACAGGAAGCGAGGGGTGCCAAGAGTAGTTTTGATCGACGCCACACGCTTACCTCCCTTCAAAACGGTTCTACCACCTCAAACTTTTCAAGATGAATATTTTCCCACTCCAATAAAGAATTAATTAGAATTAATTATGTAGAATCAATTGCCTATTGCCTACGATTTCTCCCCACAGCTTACTAGGAAAAGAAAAATTAGCCGGTTAATTACGTACCTACTAACTCGAATATTTTTGTTTGGCCATGACGATGAGTTGTTCGTATTTTTTCGGAATAGCTGCAGATGATTGCGCTACAAATTATTTAATTTCAAAATTACGCTCATGTAGATGCGGCACTTTCTTTATGAAGTGGCTCCCATCCCAAGATTCCGCAGCTATTTATCAGCTTGAGGGCTACGACACTATAAATAACACTTCGCACGGCATCAAATAAAAATATAAAAATAACTAATCATTTGTTTATTTATTAATAAAATGTTCATTCAATTGAAAATGTTCGTATCAATTGATGTTGATATGATATTAACTTTCGGATCAACAGATTTGGTGTATGAACGTTGGGAATCCCTCGCCTCATGCGTACAAAAAAGTTTTTTTTAATGATAAGTGATTTTAGGCTGAATTTTATAGTAGAAAATGGAAATAATCTGCTGTTATTGGTTTTGATCCTAATGCGACGCCACATCAAATTTCGATGTATCGTAAATGTTCGTTCGGAGTTCAAATTAATATAAACTAATACCTAATTAATTTTGATGATTACCAACGCATTCAAGTCGTCAATTATGAAGAGAGGCTGATAAAAAGAGGCTTATTAAGGCGCGTATCCACTATCACGTCCCATTATACATAATATAATATGGACCTATTATAATATATCATATTATATACATAATATGGACCAATTATTGAAGCATTATCCCTCAACATGTTATGTTGTTATGTTATACCTCAACATGAGGGGATTGTGATGGGGAGGGGGAGCGATCAGGAGCGCAAATTCGTTCACCTCAAAGACCAGGAATCGGCTTCTTGCATTCCCTGCGTTCCTCCAGCAAAGTTAAAATAATTGCCCTCCCACTCACTTTGCCCCCCCCCCCTTAGGTTATTTTCCATACATCTGAGATAGTATTCCATACCTCTCGCGGTAGGATCGATTTTGGGTAAGGGTGTCCAGAGTAGGGCCTACAGCGAGGGGAATGGAATACTCACCCGGTGAGGAAGAAGTAACTCAATAACGTGATGTGAATATAATTAAATGATATACAGTATAATATACTGTAAGATTATGTACAATCTGAATTGGGATCGGAATATGTACCAATCGATGTTTAGCTGCCGATTATTTTTATTAATCGATTATTATTACCGATTAATCGATATAATTACTGATTAATCGGTTTTCGAATACATCAGGATTTGATGCATTCCAATATGCTTAAAAAATGCTTTCAAAATCCAGATGTATTCGAAAACCGATTAATCAGTAATAATAATCGATTAATACAAATTAAGATAAATCGTCGTTGTTATTGTCAACCTCATCCAGTCATTGGGGTAGTAGTAGGGGTACCGTCGTTGGTATTGTTACCTACTACCTCCATGCTGCCGTAAAAAGGAAGAACGCCTTATCTCGAAAATTTTAAAAAATAATTTTTTTTTATCCCCACGAATAATTTTCATGCGCTCTTTCCAGTGGTGAAGTCCAAATTTCAAAATTCATATTGGAAAATGGTGAAATTTTCAATCGGAAAAATCAAAAATTGTGGTGTTCCAAGGTAGAACGCCTCATCTCAAACAGATCAAAGGATAAACACCTTATGTGCCGCTTCAAAAACGACTCATCTCATTTAATCATACTTTACATTCTGAGGATAAACGCCTCAACTCTGTGAAAATCGAGATAAGGCGGAACAGTGCAAATCTTCGAAGCGCTCTCCTCAAAAATTGTAATTTTGTGAGATAAGGCGTTCTTCCTTTTTACGGCAGCATGGAGGTAGTAGGTAACAATACCAACGACGGTACCCCTACCACTACCCCAATGACTGGATGAGGTTGACAATGGGATTTGAAAAATTAATATTTTTTGAACACTTGGTACCCCCCCCCCCCCCTCCCGCCCTCGCCACTGGTGGTAGGGGAAAATTCAAATGGAACGGTATAGTTTTTAGTTCACATTTTAGAGTGTTTAGAGAATTTTTTTATGACCATCCAGAGGCTTGTACGACCAGCTGTCGGTGAATCGTGAGGCATCCTGTCAGGTCTACGTTCATACTGGCCCAGCTGATTCGAACACCGCATGGTTTTCAGATATCAAGGTAAATAATGATAATAATTAGGAGTCATAATAATAATTCATAAAAGTTATTAATAGGTAACTAACAATAATTAATAATAATTTACACTACTAGAAAATAATGTTGAGGGATGTCGAGGGTTGGTCAAATGACTTGATAATGATTATTAACAATTAATGACAATTTATAATAATAATTAATCTATCTTTCAGTGATCTAGACTGAAGGGTGATCTGTACAAAGAAGATGATAAAACATTGTATCAAGAATTTGCAGAGTTTTTCAAATTCGATTTTCTGAACGTACGTACGAGTATGAATGAAACGTAGCCCAACAAATTTTGAGGGGGTTAAAAAATTGTTTCTTTGGTGATGTCCTCTCAAAACTTTCATTTTTACAATATGCCACAAAACACTACTTTTTTTTAATATACACTTTTTATCGGTTCAATTTATGGTACCCACAATTTATACCTAATAAAAAAAACTTTTTTAAGCAATTTTATTCGTGTTGGCATTCCTTTATCTTCATTAGAGTTGTAATTTACCAATAGGTCGTCACTTATAGACCAAGAAAACCATCGGAAAGCAAATAAATATGCGTTTGAAATAAGTACCTACTTAAAAAATCGATTATTTGCTTTCGGTTGATCGAACATCTATTATTCAACACTGATTATTCGGTCACATCGATTATTAGCTTACAATTAATCATTTGATGTTATAATCGATTATTTGGTTCCGATGTTGCATCCCTACTGACAAGGGCCTACCGTGAAGGGTATGGAATACTCCCCCAGTGACTAAGGAGGACCTACCGCCGATCGATTAAAAAATAACACACCCGAATAATACGACTATTAGGTACCTCTTCGACCTCGCATCCAATGCGTCGGATAATTAGAACAATGACCCACCAAATTTTCTCAGGGTCTCTCTTAGTCTGAAGGTGAGTTTTGTGATCCCAGCATAGACCATCGTGTTGACCCCTGTAATGATGCTACCAACGCCTTTATTGCTCACTAATGCAAATCATTCAGCGACTTATTAATATGAACCAACGTCTGGAAAGTTCCCGGAATATTGCCAGGACTTGATATCAACCGGAAACGCTACCAATTATTTTATTCTGGGCATGTGAATCACTAAGTGAAATAACCTCTGATCGGCTTAAAAGTATCCACCTCAAGTGCCACCTCAAACTGGAGCACTTGAATGATGAAGAATCGTGGTTGTTACTTGAGATGTTCTTCATGTTTCATCTGCTCTGTTCTAACAATAGAATTAGGTATCGCAATTCTGACTTCACCGTCGTGTTCAGCGTTGAAAAATCGATAAACTGACGCGTTAAACTACTCGGCAAAAAAAAGCAGACGAAATGCGTTATAGAACCAGTAAAATACTGAATGACTGTGGATTTTTTTTAATTCGGCAGAATGGAATTTGGTTCTTGAGCAGTAGCCGCAGGAAATGAGCAGACGTCCAAAAAATAATATGAATAGAGACGATAAAAGGGGTAATAAACGAGTCTTTTCAATTCATGTACGTATTACAATATTTGCTTAGGGATCCTTCTTGCTGTAACATAGGGTCAGAAGCACTCCAGAAATGTGTCAAAATGGCGCTCTGAATCTAAATAAAACGCGATATTATAGAGACCAATTTTGCATGGAAGTTATATTCATTATTTTGCTTTTTTAAATGATTATTTCACGTTAGGTGGACAATAAAAAGGAGAAGTATCCTGAAAAACCTTATTTGAACCCAACGCAAAATGTAAAAATTGAAATGTCAACCCTCTCAACAGTTACGACTTCAAATGTCGATATTTAGAAGCACGTAGGTTTCAAATGAGGTTTTTCAAAATTTTAAAGCCGCTATAGATCGCCAACAACTAAAAGGCAAATTAATTTTTTTCAAACTCAGTATTTTATCCTAGGGATGGGAACCGCAAACTCTAGTATCGATACTAACGGTATCGATACTCGTTTTTTGTTTCAATACCAGGTATCGATATATTGGTTAAAAAATATCGATACTGAACAATATTGAAAGTATTGAATCGAAGAATTCCCGGGTAACCCAAAGGTGCCCTTACTGACAAGGTAAAATGGAAAAACCGCGGGTTAAATTCAAAATGTATTTATTAATATGTATATTTTATCATACATACATTTCACATGTAATAATATATTATGTGTATGATATAAGTCAAATAAATAAAATCTAAAATGATTTTTCCCCATAGACTAGTTTTAACAGTTCGGACGGCACCGACACATATATTATTACAAGTCATTTATTCAAAGTCAAATAAATATAATCTAAAATGAATTTTTTTCCCACAGACTAGTTTTAACAGATGCTAAGAAAACTCTTTGAGATAAATGTGTTGGCGTCAACCTGTTACCATAATCATCCATTATTCGGCCACACAGGGAAAACAAGCGTTCGGACGGCACCGACACAGCTAGAATGGTAAGGTACCTACGAGCCAATTTGTATAGTTCAGGGTACTCCGGTTTAATGCTCACCCACACAGTTAGAGGGTTTGTCGACCTTGGCACTGGAGGACGGTCAAGGAAGGCACGCAGTTGTGTACGAGTTTGTTCAATCGTACACAACACAGTAATTATAGAAGTATCCCGTGTTCAATACTCGATATTTTTCTAAAAAAAGTATCGATACTCCCTAGTATTGCTTTTGAGCAGTATCGATACTAAATATTCGATGTATTGAATCAAAAGTATCGATACTTCAAAATATCGAGGCAGTATTGCCCAACCCTATTTTATCCCATGACTGCAACTCTTTCTTGTACGAGTGTATTCTACCCAATGTCGTTTAATTTCTGACTTCATCATTACAACAATATTCCAACCAAAAGATTGAACACCACCATTGTACTAGTTAATAGAATAATCCTCAATTAATAATATGTCCTCAATTGTAGGTACTATTGATAGAATAAAAATAATTAAGAATTGAGGTATTAACACAAATGAATTATTTTACATTATATTTGATATCAATATAGCCAATGCCATCATTATCTATCAGCTCTAAGATGTCTGCAGTCTCTTTATCTAAAGACCAGTTGATGTCAATTCGGTACACGATTTGAGCTATCAAGGATGGTGAGTCAGACACGCAACAAATTCTACATCCAATAAAGTCAATTTATATTAACATTAGATTTATATTTTCAGCAGAGATACTCCCACGCGACACGGTTTGGCTCACATATCAAACGGCCGCTTAATGACATTTTGTATGATTGTACTGACGATTTTTATGTGAATCTTCATATTTTCCCAATTCTTCCGAGTTGATAATGTTATTTCAGTTTACATCCTATTGTGTATAACCAGGAACAGTGAAGAGCCTACTGCACGTCAAAAGGGACTGGACTTTAGAAGCAGCTTGGTGTTGTTTTCAAGGCCCAAGGCTCTCGCTGATGGCTACCACCCAAGGGTCCATTTTTGGATCCATTTCCGATATCAGGTTCATTAGGTATATTAGTTTCATTCATAGTACTGATGAGGACATTTTTAGTGAGAGCCAGTATAGTGCTTTATTGTGGCTTGAGGAGATGATCTGAAAATGTCCAATTTAGGTGCTACAAGTTTCCTGCAAACCGATTGGATTCTACATAGTAGGCGAAGTTTCAATACAATGGAATTTTTCAAGCTTGTACTACTAATGTGGACACAACGGGGTTGGGGTTGTTGCAGGTCCCCCGATTTTATTTGCAGCTTCCCCGGTTTGCAACTCCCCCGGTCAATTTCAGATTAGCAACTCCTCCAGAGTCAAGGACAGGTCCACTAAAAGTATACGAAGAGTTCCCTTTGTTCAACTAAACTATATGTATGTGGTTGCTTGGCTAATTTAAAAATCGGCGCTGCGTCAGGCCTAAACGTGCGGTAAATGAAACAATAGACCGTTGGGATCGTATAACACATCGTTGTTTACCTTCTGGGGCTCATCGGTGGAGAAAGAGACTACCTCAGGGTTGGCAATATTTAAAACAAATGTTTTAAACAGCTGTTTAAAACACGAGCTAAAAAAAACTCGATGTTTCAAACATCAAGTAGAAAAAAAAACTGGTTTATTTGCCAAGTTTCTTTTATTTGCTGGGAAATGAAAAGATATCTCAATAATCTATGCTATCATTGTGTTGCATTGTTCATTCACACTCTCAACAAGTGGGTTCCGACTCTCAATTTTCGAGGGATTGAAATTGAGTATTGAGCTATCGTTACGAATTAGATCACTCGCGACGAGGTTGTGGAAACCCATTTCAATAAAAAACGGAGGTATAGAGTGAGAGAGTCTATTTCCACGAAAATAATGAGTACAATTGTTAAATCAATTTCGAAGATCAGGTCATCATCAGTAACAAACATGAACTGAAGGTACATCATGAAATACAGCTTATATAGTAGCAGAAGTGAAAGGTATCATCCAATCGGATTGAAGCAGGTTACAGTGAAGGGAGAACTTAAATCCTATTAGCTCAGAGAAGGGAAGGGGCGGATCAACAAATGCCAATTAAGGCAGACAAAGTTAAAGGGAGCATAAACAATGGTGAGGGTAACATTGTGGGGGATGGGGGTACCAAGCTATTGCAGGAATAAACTTTTTTTTTTTTTTTATTTAGTAAACATAATTACAATTAACGGTGAAATATGTTGAGGGATCACCTCATTTAGACATTTACCAGACCTATCACTCTTAAGAATTTCGAATTTTTCAAGTACATCCAACATACCTCCCTTTGGGCAAAAATGAGGGAAATCTACATACTATTTGTTAGATCAAAACTAAAATCATGATTGGATTCGCTTAGGTGACTTGTAAAAGCAGAATCACCCTTGTTATCCCTGAAATCTTTTTCGTGTTCTTTTATTCTTTCCCTAAATTTCCTACCAGTTTGACCACAGTACTCAACCCCACAAGAACATTTCAGCTTATAAACTCCACTTTTATCCTGAACACTAATCTTATCTTTAACAGAACCCAACAAAGCTTTGAGATTATTTTTATTTTTAAACCCTACTTTGAAACCTCTAGACGATAACATTTTTCCAATTTTATCCGAAATCTTTCCATAATAAGGTATACTTATCCATTTTTTCTCTTCTAAAACAGTTTCCCTATCCAAATTTGATACCCCTTCCCTACATTTTTTCCTAAGAACCTTATTCCATATGGAATCTATGAGAGCGCCCTCATATCCATTACCTGCGGCTATACTTTCAATAATTGATTTTTCTTTTGCTAAATTTTCAGTTCATGTTTGTTACTGATGATGACCTAATCGTCAAAATCGATTTAACAATTGTACTCATTATTTTCGTGGAAATAGACTCTCTCACTCTATACCTCCGTTTTTTATTGAGCTATCGACTAATTCTGAAAATGGAAGGATAGCCACTTCAAATATTCAACTTAATCAAATGTTTTTTAAGCGTTCGTAGAAAGTTGAAAAATAAATGTGTTCCCTTTCGCTTTGTATCTCATATATGCGTCCTTCTCTCCTATTCTTACGCGATACGATTAGGCATTAGGTACACTTCTTCTTTTCTTCTTCAAATTTTGAATTGAATATCAATATAAGTAGGTACGAGCTATCGAAATAAAACAACATTTGTGTACTCTCGTAATCACTTCCGTCATTGTCATTGTTCGTGCGATTAATTTAATAGACTCATTTAATGAATTTATGTAAGAAAACATAGATGCTGGTAACTGGTGTACTTAAGATTCAGAAGGTGGAAAATCCAATTGAATAGTAAGACGTATGATTACAATGATTTCGCCAGAGAAAATATCAAAACACAATCTACACCAAATCGTTATACCAGGTATAGAAACATGTTGGCAAAAAACATGTTTTTTCAAGAAAAAAAAAAACAGTTTTTTTTTCTCTTTTTTAATGCAATTATTTCCATTAGGTCCTAATCAAGGTTTTAGAAGTTAGGACCTAATGGAAATAATTGCATTAAAAAAAAAAAAAATAAAAAAAACTGTTTTTTTTCTTGAAAAAACATGTTTATTCGCCAACCCTGCTCTACCTCATAGAAAAAGGAAGTCTCTTCAGAACGAACTCACAACAACTGTAGCAACAATAAACAGGTGGCCGGGGGAGCCGTCGGACATCTATCGCATTAATGTCGCTCTCATTCCAGGCCTAATAGTGCTGTTTTTGAACTATTCAGCTATCCTAGGTGACTAAATTTGTTAAGTACCTGCACAGAAAAAGGAATTCACAGAACTACAATGAATTTACGAAGGTCGATTATCGCCATCGAGAATCGCGATCTCATTATAACTGAAATTGTGGAACGGCTGAAGGGATTCATAAAATACGAATCCATCCATACTAGGAAATCCATTAAAAAAGTAGTCAGATACACACGAAAGCAGGCTTATTTGACATTTTTATTTACAGATAGATGATGTATTTTAATTTGACAGCAATTATCCAACTAAAATTGACACATGAAAAAAAAGAGACTGAAAATAAGGAAAATTAAGTCAAAGTATAGTCACAATGGGTTTTAATTGTTTCTAGACGCCCATATTGTTGCTTATAGGGGTTTCCATGGTAACATGAATTTACTTCTAAAGTTCTGGAAAACTAGAGCAAATGATAAACTCATTAGGCTTTATGTATAACTAATCTACATGTCAACTGTCAATACTATTAGTTAAGAGTGTGTATTTGATAACACTAATATCAAAACTCCTGTCAGAAATGAATTTGGCATCGTGTGTAATCAGAATTTACTGAGGAAAAATTTAGTACACACGTATGAAATAGTGTTGCCAATTAGATTGGTTTAAAGCCTTGCATCGTTATTTTAAGGTATTTATTTGGAGGGACTATTTGCTAGGCTTACAGCCATTTGCATCATGTTTAAAAAATTACAATTCAAAATATAATATTCAATGAATATATACAAAAAAGAAGATTCATAGATTTCTCAGCGAGATATCCTCATTTCCACTTGACCACGCGGAAAAGTTACATTTCCTAATAATTGTACTAGGATATAAAGTGAAATCCTTCACTGAGTTCTATTGGAACCTTGGTATAGGCCAAGAAGTCCTAGCTACCTATATACAATCATTATCCTTCTAATAAAGTGTGAACATTTTGGCTCAAATAACGTAGAGAACGCGTCTCACACTTTTACAGGATTTATTTTTTATAAATAGGCAGGAATGCGGCCAGAGCGGCAACAGTAGCAGTTAATGACACCAACCGCATAAACTAAGGAAAGCAAGTACTCACGAAAGAATTTGAAAAAGAAAGAAGAGCTTAGCGGCACCGAAGAAAACTACGACTCCACATCCTTTCATCACAATACTTAGAACTCTCCTTGCAGTTATTAGATCAAATATCTATTACAAATAGTTATAACGACCATCGTTGAAAGCTACATTTCCGTGCCCATTGAGAGATTTGTTTGAGGTTGTTCCATCAATTAACAACTTAGTGTGATGACGCATGGATCACCTTAAAGAGGCAAAAAAGTATACCTCAACTGAATTGAGAATAGTACTTACAGCACAGTACTTAAACTTACTTTCCGACCATGTGGGAATAGATCTTAATCCTAAAGTCCAGCTAAGGATTATGAAAATGGCAATATCCATCCATCTCCCCTTACAATGAAATAAGACAAGATCGACGTAATATCAGTTCTTTTCCATTTATTAGTTTCAAAACGAACTAAACAAAACTGTTCATGATATTAATGCTGAGAATTTTCAATTTATTGTCATATTAATTTTTAAATAAAATCATTCATCTATGAAATCCTAGGAAATCAGTGAGTCGGTCTTGAAGCCACTGAGCGATAGGCTCTGGTTTTGTTGGTGGGGCTCCTGGTCGGTCACATTCTGGTAAATACTCTTCATTTCTGATACAGAAATATGACTTGATAGGGCTCCTGAAAATAATGAATGAACAATAAAATTATTGAATAGGAAGTAGAGTGAAAGACGTACATGAACTTGGTACACGAATTGAAAGGCTTAATTTTTTGTTTAGCCAAAACAAATCACATCTTCTCAGACTGTGTAATTTAATTTTTCATTCACGTAAATAAAGCTTAGTAGGCGTCTGCAGAGAAGAGATGTTCGGCAGTTGTGATGGTTTGCTGAGTGCTACTACCCGAAGTTTTGGTTCGACCGCTTGGAGGGTAGCCAGGTCTGTAAATGCTGACCAGGAATAGCCCTCTGGGTGGGCATAATTGCCTAACCTCCCCGGGAACGGGGATCACTCAGCTAACCATACATTAATTCGTAGCAGAGCGTGGTTGGTGGGTACCTGCTGGCTTTGCCTCGGTACCTCCTCCACTATTTTTTTGGAGCTCTACGGAGTTCTAAGGAGCTTTCCCAGAAGGGACTCCTATATAGGGATCATACCCATTCGCGTATAAGCATTTATATTGGCATTATTCAATCTTTTCTACTTTCTACATTTTTCAATTCTTTCTACTTTTCTATGCTTCTATAATTCATTGGATAATCTTCTATATTCATATTTCTTTATTTCTATTAAATGTTTGCCAATATCCAGGCTTATAGGAGCATAGTTCTCCCCAAGTAGTAATTTGCAGTAGTACCATTACAATGGACGTTACCCATACCTTGGAGTTTTCCAGATGTTCTTCCTGGATTGGAAATCCATACTACTTTCAGTCCCCCTTTTTTTCTATCAACAACAACCTGGCATACCAGGTGTTGTTTGAAGGTGGGAGTGTGATGGTTTGCTGAGTGCTCCTACCCGAAGTTTTGGTTCGACCGCTTGGAGGATAGCCAGGTCTGTAAATGCTGACCAGAATATCCCTCTTTCATCTCAGGGAGCTTGGAGATCAATCTGATTGGTTTTCCATAAATATCTCTTATGAGACATCATGATGCATGTAGGTATCCCCGAAATGGGCTCGAGGATTATGAATCAAGAATTACTAACTGAATGAAAGTCAAGTTTTACCGAATCAATGACAAGGGACCCGAGGTCAATTTCCACTGGCTTTTGACTTAGATCATCGACTAATCTGTGGGATTAATCACATGAACTATTCAAGATCTAATATTATACCTATTGTATTTATGGTAGGTAATTGAATAATAAAAATAGGTGACCTGCACATGGGGCACGTGTCCAATTTGTTGAAACAAGAGGCACAAATGCAGGTATGTCGGCAGGGTAGGAGTGCCCGAGACAAAGGATAATACTGACATACGACGCAAAGCTGGTCGACCCCTTCCACAAACTCCAATCCAGAATCATAGCTCACCGGGTTACCCGTCGCTAGATAGAGTTGCTGAAAAAAAAAAAAAAAAAAAAAAAAAAAATTGAGTCCTGTTAAGTTTCAGAAGGTGATTTTGGAACGTATAGCATATCGGGACATTACATCGAAGTGGGGCACATTTCCTCATTCAAGTTCTGATACAGCCTAGTCCTCAATGTCATGTACTCATTTTTCAGGTGACATAAAAACTGTTAATTTCCAAAACTTTCACTTGTTCCAAAACAGGTTAGTTTCAGGATTTCGATGAGTTGTAGCCAATATCTACCAATACAACTAAATTTGGTGTCTGTCTGTCTGTCCTTAAATCACGCAAAAATGGCTCAATGGATCGAACCCATTTCCCGTATTGAGATGTTTCCGTTATCGGCGAAGGACATAGGGGGGTTAACTCCCGGATCCGATGCATAGGGGTGGGGGTTTATAGGGAAGCCGAACTATAAAAATTTTAAATGCTTCCTTCCCGTGAGACAGATGAATATTATTTTTGGTATTTTAGATTATAAGGGTTTGTAAAGGGACGTGTAAGAGATATAATCCGTAAAGCGACAGGTAAGAGTGGCAGATGGATCCATCCCGAGTTTTGCTCGTCCGGGACTGGTAACAGAGGTCGATGGACACACCCCGAGTTCTGCTCGTCAGCGTCGGGCCCGGCAGCTAGTGAAATCCTAAATTCATTCACTCCGGCGTATCAATTTGAATCAGAAAATGCGATGAACACATTTTGGCAAAAATGTGGATTAGGCGGTATCAGAACTTGAGTGACGATTTACACGTACAGTATATTTACCATGATTATTCTGGCACAGTTCGTACATGCTTGTCCTTACATCATTTCGAGGTGATCATAGTTTGGTGCATTGGCGTAACTAGGATAAAAGTATGGGGGAGGGGGGCCTACCTCCCTGTAAGTTGTGTGTGGGTGTGTGTTTGGGTGCGTGTGTACTGAAATTGTTTTGATTTTTTTATGATCCAAAATCGCATTTTTCATAGCATTTTTGCCAAACCAAGGGCTGTCCAAAAACCAACGAAAAATTAGTTTTCTACGGGTGGGGGGGAGGGGGCTGACCATTGCTCTAGGGAAGGCTAAGCCCATCCTGACCCCTCTTTAGTTCCGCCAATGGTTTGGCGACACACTTATTTTTAACTACTATTTTCAAACTATTTTTTTCTAAAACCAATTTTAGGTACTTTCGGTCCATCAAAGAAATATTCCGTTACCCGAATTAACTGCATGGCGGTTAAATGGTGTATTATACGTCTAAGAGCTGGTTACTGGAATCAACCAGTTATACTTATCAGAGTATGCCTGCTAGTGTGTCTTTAAGCCTAAAATGTGTCAAAGGGTTGGAAGTCAAACGGAAAAGTTCAATTACATGTGATGCATTTTGATGATGGACATGATGATTGAAATTTGAATTGCATGGAAATGACTTGAACGAGCTCATTGTAGATAATTCTTCCCGTTCTGGTGTGTTAATTTTAACGACTTGAGGATTTAAATATACCCAGACGAAATTCTGAATTTGAGCTGCCCAAAATAGCAGTAAAATCTTCCGGATACTACAAAGCTAAGGTTCAACGTAAAAAAAGTACGTACAAGTCTGGTGCATCTGCAGTGGCAGTATTCTGCGATACCGTTCTGATTTTATTTCGGTCCCGTTCAAATTATACTCGTATATCTTCACCTGCTGTGCTACGGTTTTCCACACCTTCAGTAAAAAGAAGCTTTCGCATCGTGTTGCGTTATTATGAGTTATTATTTTCCTATTTTGATAATCCAACATTTTCAAACATTTTTTGGTACTGACTTATCTACCTCTCGTCGAGCTCTGAATTTAACTTAATTTAACTGACTTCAAGTTAAATACCCCCTTCCCCAACATTCTCCTTCCCTCTACCGTACGGCACCGAATTGAGTTTTCGCTTGAGTCACGAAACTATTTATTAAATAAATGTGCAAAATTGATTATCGTCTAAGTAAAATTTAGTTTCGCTATAGTAACTTTTTTTGTTTATTCTGAAGAATTTTTTTCTTCGTTAATTCTGAAGAATTTGTATTTTCGTTATTTTTCCTATAAGTATAATCCTATATTTTCCTTTTTTTTTCTTTTGTATTAAGTTTTTGGGTTCATCCCCACAGTTTGGAACCATTCAGATCTTTTGCATCTTTTGCAAAGGTTGAAATACGAAAATGGAGTTTCAAGAGACATAGTTTAGGCCAAAGTTAGCGTTTTCCCAAACGGCGGAGCAATACGAGGTAACTTGGGCACAGGGTACTTGGGTATGTATAAAAGAAACACTAGGCGACTTTAGTACCTTGAAAGACAATATTGGCCTTTTTGGTTTCATTTTATGGATGGGAGACTCTACTTGGGAGTTGAACGATTGAATACAGATAAGGTCAATGTAGGGTTGCCTATTGTAATTATCGTTTTCTTAGTATCGAATTTATGAAATGGAGGTTATAATCCAATTAATGAGAAATCAGTTCCCCAAATGGGCATTGCCCGGGATAGGGAGAACGAGTCAAAAACTTGAGCATATTGAGGTACTTACAGGGTTGCCTAGTTGTTAGGACCTACTGTTTCTATATTATTTGACTAGGTTGTAGAAGCCCGTACGTGAAAATATGCCGACTGGTTCGGTGGGACCAAATTGGATGAAGTCGAAATTGGGTAGACACCTAGGGATGCTTCAGAAGGAAGTCGAATGATCATCATATTAGAAACTTCAGGTGTTGATGCAGCACAATCCAGGAGACTAACAACCTGTTGAATATAATTAATTTGATATAACAGTCGGTATTACCTTGAGACATGATAACTGCCCGTTGGCTTGCTTTAGATATTGAGCTAGTATACTTGTTGGCAAAGTACACACAGAGTCTTTGATATGAACGACGTTGATGAGAGCCACCTGGAACAAGATGATTTTGTTGGTATAATCCTGGGAAAAATGAACAGCAATCTAATTGAGACATACAATATAATCAGTACTGGACGTTCACAAAATCAGGCACGAAATAATAATGACTCATTTTATGGATGGGAGACTCTACTTAGGATTTGAACGGTTGAATACAGATAAGGTCAATGTAGGGTTGCCTATTGTAATTATCGTTTTCTTAGTATCGAATTTATGAAATGGAGGTTATAATCTAATTAATGAGAAATCAGTTCCCCAAATGGGCATTGCCCGGGATAGGGAGAACGAGTCAAAAACTTGAGCATAAATTACAAAGCTGGAGCTACCAGCGTCATCCATCGAGACTTAACGATTATGTACCGCCGGTGCATTGTGAAAAAATCTTATAAAGAAAGTAAGACGTATATTCTGCAACTCATTTTCATAAGAGGAAACTAAGTATTTTGTTTTTGTAAAAACCACCTCTTCAGAATCAGGTTTCTTTCATTTTGGGTGCTCTACTAATTTTTCCTTCAAGGCGGACGGAATCATACACACGAGTACCCTTGGAGCAGTAAAAATTCATAGCAGCAGTTGTTCTCACCTAAGATAGATTAATCTGCTCTTCGTACTGAAACCGAGTTACTACATCGTGAGCAGGTCGTGTAAATCTATTCTCTTTTAAGTCCTGTTTCAGGCTGCTCAACTCCACCAGAAATCTCAGTTTCAGAATCTGGAGTCCATTAAAGATGGGACCAGTGTGCTCCAAAAATTCGTAACAATATCTTCTGGCAAATGAATAGCGGGTTGATTGCTGTGGCATATGCGCTAACCTAAGCCGGTAACACTGATTGCACTAATGAGAAATAAATCGCCCTCATGAGCTCAGAAGGAACAATTTTACTTAAATCTAGAAAAAACGTGAGAAGTTTTCTCAATCTTGTACAAACTGCGTGAATCTGACTCTCCCATTTCATGCTCAAATTCAAAATATTTGGCACAAGAACATCTCGTAAACTCTGGGCAGCTATTAAATGTATTCCTATGTACAGCTATTACATGTATTCCTACAGGCTGGCTTGTGTGGGGCTGACAAGTAATATCGTAAGAAATTCGTTTTAGGTAAACTTAAGGTCAGACCATTCTCAATTAACCAGGCATTAACAGTTTGGAGGCCCAGTTTAGCCTTGGCAAAGGTGCTCACCCAGGTTTCAGCAACGAAATATAAAGCAGAGTCATCTGCAAATAAACTTATCTCACCATCCATATTGATCTTACCTAATTCGTTAATGTAAATTATGAAGGGAATGGGCCCCAATACCGTTCCTTGAGGAAAACCATTAAGTACCACAGTCAATATAAGAACCATAACAACCATTGACTTTAACACACTGCAACCTACCGTTCAAGTAGCTGTCGACCCATTGACAGGCTTCCCCCTCGAAAACCCCTCCCAAACATGTGAAAGAGCTTTCAGGCCGGAGGAATAGGGCACCAACCTTGAGTTATTCGTCATACATGATAGACGTTAAGTTGATAACCTACCGTTTCGTCTGGATGGAGGGTCTCTTTGGGCTCCCGGACAAGGAATATGACTAAGGGATAGCAGAGTCGAGGAGGTGTCCCCAAGTCCAGAGGCTCCCGTGGTCCCTTTGGCAGACTCATTGTGATGATCTTGTCCCTGTGGCTCACGTCTCTGTAAATAAAATGAATAGAAAGCTTTCACATCAAGTATCGAAACTGACCTTCCGACGTGTTTAAACTATATTGAAGGGATCAGGGGAAAAAAGAGGTTCATATCTAAATATCGGCTTAGTAAGATAATAGACACTTTCGTACCCTTTCCTTGTTTTCGGCGGTACATAAAGTTCGATACACTGCTAATTAACAAAACTTTAAAGATGAAGCCTACGGATTAGTGGTGATTAGCAGAAAGTAGTTTAGTAGCTCTTCTTGAACTTTCATGAACGGTTTGCAAAAAGGCGGTGCATTGGTCCTCAGATGCTACAGAAGAAAGAAATCCTTACGCTTTGGGCTAACCAAATTGTGCTCAAGCGATGATTTACACTATAGGATTTATATATATAAAAAAAAAAGTCCACAGTCTATAAGACTATAAGAGCGAATTTTTGAGAAAAACACTGGTTTTATGTAAAATGTGATGTTTTGAACATCTCATTCCAATATGGGCAATCTTATACTAATTGGACAATTTAGGCATTTCAAATATCAAGCTATTCGGTTCCTTATATATGCCTGTGATGAATGTGGAAGAATGAGTGTTTTAAAGGTTGAAAATGCGAATCAATTGATAGAACTTCAAAACAAAGGGTGCCACACCCAATATTTCCATATTAATTGATTGGGTTGGTTTTCCGTCTTCTTGTTGTATGACTCTTGATTACCGGCCAATTATTGTGTATAGCTTACACAATAATTTTTAGCATTCTACCTCTAACTAAAATTTTCCCATTTCCACCCACTAAGTAAATGGCTAAACTGGCCAATCATTGAGGTTTTCCATCTTGATAACATACCAAACCAAAACTGTGTTATTATGTCACTATTTGTCGTTTTCGGCATCTTAACCCTCCGCCTAAAACTTTCTGAAAATTCATTTTCGGCCAATTTTTTCCCAACTTGACACCAAACAAAATTAAAACAAGATTAGTTTTACGCAAAGTAGAATTCTGAGTGGAAGTGACAACCATGTTTCTTCATCTTCAAAGTGCTCCAGTTTTAGAACGGAATAAGATATCGCAATTCCGTCTTCACCATCGTGTTCAGCGTAAGAAACCCCTTTAAAATTAAGTGTCACTTGTCAGACTGTTTTATTTATGGAATGTATGGGTAATCCCCCCCCCCCTCGACCCCAAACTTCCCAAAACCCCACTTAGAATGGCACAATTCTGTCCATCTACGAATTTATCCTTTGGATTGCCAAGACATATTGTTGAGCAAATTTGAACCTTTTATCGAGAGTTATCGTCTGGAATGACAAATACATAAATATAGTATAAATAAATACACATAAATAAATACAGAGTGTCTCCATTAATTATGGGACAACCCAAGGAATCAATTCTAAAGCTCATTTGCAACAAAAAGTGCCTCTTAGAGTTTTTTTCATTAATCAACAAAAAACCGACTTTTTTCACTTTTAAGATTTATTTCTTGTTTTCGACGATTTATTTTCTAACTCCCTTAAATTAATGTGTAAAATAAAAGTTGAGAATACCGTTGGGAAGAGCGTTACATTTTCTATCTCCCTAGTATAAAATCCGATTTTTTATAGATAGCCTTAATAGACAAAAAAAAAAACTCTGCAAATTCTTGACACAACGGTTTATTATCTTCCTTGTGCAGATCACCCTTCTGTCTATACCAGACTGTGTTGCAAATCGGCACCATACCATATTCTCACCGTACTCATACCATACCATACGAATTTCTTTTCTATCTTACCATACTGTACTAAATCATACATACAATAATATACCTTACCATACTCATACCATGTCATACAAACCGAGGAATATTGAAATGTGATCCATTTCTGACCTATATTTAAAATTTCAAGTATCTACCTCATCATCAAAATTTAATTTGTTTAAACAAATAGGTATTATTTAAATAATTTTACAGACAAGAAACCGAGTGAATATTGCATTGTGATCCAGTTCTGAACTATTTTTAAAATTTCAAGTCAATAGCTCATCATCAAAATTTAATTTGTATTATTACAAAAAGGTATTATTTAAACAATTTTACAGATGTGAAACCGAGTGAATATTGCAATGTGGTCTATCCCCGACTCACGGTTAAAATTTCTAGACTGTAGTTTACCGGGAAGATGAAAAAAGGTAGTTTTATTCTGGGCGTCTGGAGTTGACCCACGTAGCGCCCATTTTCGAAGCGAAAGTTTAGTGTTTTTCCTAAACCTTTGCGCGCTCACTGTGAACGAACGGCTGGTCGCACAAAAATCCAATTGGTCTTAAAAGATTCGTAATTTTTCAGGTCATTCAAAAGTGAACTAAAAATTACACGGTTCAGTTGAATATTTCGAGATATGACATCGTCGAAATTTTAAATTTCGTTTTGAACCCCTTCCCCTTGACCTAGGGTTATGAAAAGTTTCGAGGATCATTGTGGGGCTGGTCCAAACCCAGAAACCAAATTTCGTAATTTTAGCTCAACGCTAACTGGGCAAAGTGCCACGGACGGCGTACGGCGGACGGACGGATTTTTGGTTTATTATCTTCGATAATGAACCATTGGAATCGCCCAAAGAAAAAATTTTTTTAACCCCCCCTCAAAATTTGTTGGTTTACGTTTCAAGATACGTAGATTCAGAAAATCGAATAAAAAGAAATCCGTCCGTCCGCCGTACGCCGTCCGCCGTCCGAGGCACTTTGCCCAGTTAGCGTTGAGTTAAAATTACGAAATTTGGTTTCTGGGTTTGGACCAGCCCCACAATGATCCACGAAACTTTTCATAACCCTAGGTCAAGGGGAAGGGGTTCAAAACGAATTTTGAAATTTTGAAAATTCCAAAACTCGAAAAAGTCATATAGAACGGTATGTTTTTTATTACATATTTAGATAGAGTTTGTTCCGTAGAATTTTTTAAGACCATCCGCAGCTTTGTACGACCAGCCGTTCGTTCACAATGACGGCTCAAAGATTGTGCCTCACAACACGACCGTGGATCAAACTGTTGAAATACAGGTCCATTTTCATACTAACAAGCTCTTTGGAACATCATATGGCTTAAGTGATGTCGAGTTTTTTGTTCTGAGGTGCGTTTCGTGCTACGGAAATGAAGGTAATTTCGAATGTTTGTTGGTAGGTACTTCTTTTATAGAAAAATTATTAACGACGTAGTATTAAAAACCCCAGAATTATATCGTATTAATTAATCATAATTAATAATAATTATTATTATTAATAAATACGAATTATTAATACCTAACAATAAATTATAATAATTTTCAGTAGGTACTTGATAAATTGTTAATAATTAGTGATAATTGATAATAATAATTAATCTAACATTTAGGATCTAGACATTTAGACCTAGTGATCTAGACAGAAGGGTGATCTGTACAAAGAAGATAATGAACCGTTGCGTCAAGAATTTGCAGAGTTTTTTTTATTCGATTTTCTGAATCTACGTGTCTTGAAACGTAAACCAACAAATTTTGAGGGGGGGTTAAAATTTTTTTTTCTTTGGGCGATTCCAATGGTTCATTATTGAAGATAATAAACCAAAAGGCTAAAGTCCAAAATTTGAAGATTTCTTAAAAATCACCGTTTTGGTTTATTATCTTCGATAATGAACCATTGGAATCGCCTAAAGAAAAAATTTTTTTAACCCCCCCTCAAAATTTGTTGGTTTACGTTTCAAGATACGTAGATTCAGAAAATCGAATAAAAAAAAATCCGTCCATCCGCCGTACGCCGTCCGCGCCACTTTGCCCAGTTAGCGTTGAGTTAAAATTACGAAATTTTTTTTATGGGTTTCGACCAACCCCACAATGGTCCTCGAAACTTTTCATAACCCTAGGTCAAGGGGAAGGGGTTCAAAACAAATTTTGAAAATTTGAAAATCTCATATCTCGAAAAATTCATATAGAACGGTATGTTTTTTATTTCATATTTAGATAGAGTTTGTTCCGTAGAATTTTTTAAGACCATCCGCAGCTGTGTACGACCAGCCGTTCGTTCACAATGACGGCTCAAAGATTGTGCCTCACAACACGATCGTGAATCAATTTGTTGAAATACAGGCCCATTTTCATACTAACAAGCTCTTTGGAACATCATATGGCTTAAGTGATGTCGAGTTTGTTGTTCTGAGGTGCGTTTCGTGCTACGGAATCGAAGGTAATTTCGAATGTTTGTTGGTAGGTACTTCTTTTATAGAAAAATTATTACCGACGTAGTATTAAAAACGCCAGAGTTATATCGTATTAATTAATCATAATTAATAATAATTATTATTAATAATTATTATTAATAATAAATACGAATTATTAATACCTAACAATAAATTATAATAATTTTCACTAGGTACTTGATAAAATTGTTAATAATTAGTGATAATTGATAATAATAATTAATCTAACATTTAGGATCTAGACATTTAGACCTAGTGATCTAGACAGAAGGGTGATCTGTACAAAGAAGATAATGAACCGTTGTGTCAAGAATTTGCAGAGTTTTTTCTTTCGTGTTTTGCGCTATTAGTACGGGGCATTTTCGGCGTGCGCAACTTTCTTCATGGAAGTGAGTACCATGGTGACTTTTTGAACTTCTTGACTGTTTTCAAAACTGTATGGGGCAATCATACCGCGCTGGTCTCCCGATATAAAGCTCCACATTTAGCTGGCCGATCCGCGATTTCATTTCCTCTAATTCCAATGTGGGATTTTACCAAAATGAACTTTACCATGATCCCGCGATCTCCTAGTACTGCTATTTGGCTGATGATGAGGCATAATGGGTTGATGATGATAACGGGGGGGTTGATGTTGACTACAAGTCATGGAGTGAGTAGGTACAGCTCCATCTCGAGCATTGAATGGGTTTCTCAGACTTCAGGTGTACATTTCAATTTGGCCGATCTTGGTTTCCACGGTCATTTCATACCCTTCCTTACTCGCTGAAAGAATAAAAAGTTCTTCGCTTCAATTCAACCATTGTTTTATCGTTATTGTCTTGAGCGAAGGGGTATCCTAAACACTGTAGCTACTGTCTTGTGAGGTGTAAGAGGATTCTCTGGAGTAACGCTAAGCTGTTTGGAGGATCTCCTGTTTCTGAGGAGTACTAGACCGTCACCCTCCAACTATTCGCCATCTTGAAACCTTTGTAGGTTCATACGGATCGTTGGCGTAGAAAAGGAAGAGGTGTCTGTCAAGTGTTATTCCCTCCTAAAGTCGATACTTCAACACCCCAAAACACATAGTAGCTGAGGCGTGAACTTCACTAGGTAGTGTAAACCCACCTATATCATCTAGAGCGAGGGTCAAATAGACGAAACAAGGGCATCTAAAAGGGCGCGTAGCTGACTCTCATGAATACTCAGTGCCGAGGAAGCATCGACAATCAACGTATGAGGCAGTCGCTAACTACCCGTCCAATTTGAGCCAAATCTTGCATGAATAGAACTTTTGTGGAAAATGCGCTATTTCAATGGTTTAAAAATTACATGTTTTTTTTTTTCTATACACAATCGTTTCGATAATTCTGAATTAACCCGAGATTTGAATTTTTTTCTGTATACAGGGTGGTCCTAACTAGTGGATATGAATTTTAATTCTTTATTGTGAGGGATTTAAAAAAAAACTGACAAAGCAGTGTTTCCTATTTTCTTAGCCTGCATTCAACTGCGCTATTTTCAATTTTTTTAAATGGGGCCCCCTTTTCTTATTTTATATTTGGATTTTACATAAAATTTCATGACAATCTGACTCCTCAACCGATTTTTTCGGTCGCACAATACCCACGCTGTGAGCCCGCCAAGATCGGGCCAAAATTCAGATTTTGTGTAGGTAACCCCAAGTGTGGCACATGAAATTTCATTATTTGTTTACGCTGATTGACGTGGTGCTATCCGTTTTTCAATCTGTCTTGATTTCAGTCTAACGGCAGCTAAAATCACAATTTTTCGAATTTGCTGCAGAAACCTGTCTTGAAAACTACCAGCGTTATTCTACACATTCCAGTTTGTGAGAAGGAACAAGTAACGCCTTGCCCTTCGTACATGCATCGAATGCCAACAATCAGCACGTGCTATCTCCCACTGTCGGTCGAACATTATTTTGGACGAGTGGCATAGGTTCATCATGAAGCACGGAAAATATCTCAGAACAAGACACTCGAAGTCACAAAACTATGTGTTATTTCCAGCTGTTTCCGAGAATGAATATTGACCTGAAGTTCCACCGTTTGATTTACGCTCTCGTTAACGATCAAAATCTATTCACATTTGTACAAAAAGCTGTATAGTACCATTTACACTTTTCGAGTTTCAGGGATAATTCTCAGCTTGATCTGAGCCCGCGTGCCGATCACTCTTGAGATATCATCAACATTAAATAAATTTTATCTACTGCGTCATAACTCGAACCAGCACTCATAGCTCTCCCAAGCCCTACATACACTTTTATCCAGCAAATAAATAATAATACCAATGCAGAATCTCAGGTATTTCATTTTATTTTTCGACTGCAACGAACTGGTCAAGAAAATCCACTCCCACATGAATCTTTTTTCGGTCCATCATCCCCACTCTCGACGATAAGAGGCGCATTTACTTCAACATAGAGCGAAAAGTATGGCAGTATCAATACTCCTTGAAGGGGATTCGATCCCAACGAAACAGACCATGATGCTGATGCCCCCAGGTTTGTCAGGAACTTGATCATCTATGAATATCTAGACGTTTCAGGGGGAGGAGGACGTCATTAAAACGCTGATCGAGGACTTCATCATCTCTCACCAATCTCCCCCTAAATAGACCCTAAAAACCCTCGAATAGTGGAAAACCTCGACGTCTAAAAAGGGAAAGATCCTCCTCGATCAAAACGAGTAGTCGCTAAATTGTGTGTTACAGTGTTGATAACTAACAATTATTGTCAGTACTTAACTGCTTTCATAATTATGAATAGTTCAGCTGTATAATTCCAACTGCCACATTCTAACTCCGTTTTCTAGATTCCTTTTAGACGCATATGCAGCTCTAGCTACCTCCTCCCATAGCCGATACAACTAGGAATATGTCCATGTAACCACATCTCTATAAAAGTATCTCCATTTCAGCTAGAGGTATATAGAGGCATGCGTTAACTGAATAATCCCTAAATAGAAAATGATTTTGAATAAATTCCATAGATCATTAGTCAGGTAATATTTAAAAGCCTCTTTTATGGAAATCCAGGGTATGGGAAAACGTGGTCGGGGGATTCAAAAATTTATTTTGTATTTTTTCCCGGTATTATAATAGTATAGACTCCATTCTACGAGATTCAACTCCAACAGTTTTTAATTATGCTATGACGCAATGAAATATAATAGGCTGAAGAAAAAATTGGCATTCGTTTTTGAATGCTACAACATGCTCAACGCCTTTGTGCACTTCCCCTCCGCCGTTTTCAACGTTAACATCCTGTTGTGGGTATAAGTGGTGCAACAAGCCGAAGCCACAGATAGAGAAATTTCGCATAATCAGATACCAATCAAGTATGCTGTTTCCGAGTCTATTGGTAGAGCGGAAATCTAGTGATCACTGATTTGACGTTATAAGCTGAAATTCGAGGGTAGTTACGGCTTGGCCCCTAGATAGTTCCTGATGAATTTTATCTAAATCGGATACAAACATTCGACTTAATCATGAAATCCTTGCAACACGCATAACTCTGGGTTTGTTCATACAAATTTCTTGACACTTGGATGGGTAATTTTGGTTGGTACCTTTATGGTACCACATGCATTTCCTCCAAACCGCAGTTCTAGTTTCGCCGGTGAATGTGCGGAAGCTAAATTATTGCAAAACACGCAACTTCGGTAGGTGTCACAGAGTGGTCACTCTCTTCCTTGATCAACGTACTTGTAATTCAATTGCAAAATTGCGGAAATTCGAAATCTCGTAAACAAATTTGAACTATCTCTACGTCTTGTTGCTACTGATATCTTTAACAACTATGCTGGCTGGCCCGTCGGTCTCACAACAAAGCTTGAAACATTATAAGCTAAAAGTGAGATCGCTCCGACTCCAAATATACCTCATCTCTCTCCACTTAAAATGTCTCAATAGCTATGAAAATCCACCAAATGTTCCTTCTTTGATCATTAGAAACCAACATCATTATTTTCGTTCAAGAGGTACCTAATGATAATATAATCAAAGTCAAATGAGATCCACCCCAGCTCTTTAACAACAAACCCATTTTTAACACGTATTTTAAAACGGACTAGAAAGTATGAAATATTTTTTCATAGCCCTTCTACAATTTTGAGGGAGGATCGTTAGTGGCTATGGATATAAGTGAAATACATGGAGAGAAAAATGTGTAAAAATGGTAAAAACCATTATTAATAAAATATAGCTAAGGATTTAAGGCCAGATTTGGCCAAAAATAACCCCCCCCCCCACCGTAAACCTTTCATGAAAACCTTCCTTATTTATACAATTCTAGCATCGTATTCCCAGATAGCAACCACGCCAATAATGTAGGGACAGGTTTAACAGGCTCATTGGACTGTCCTGGCATTGGTGCGGTATGCGTAAAAAGTCACATGTTCTTAATAACCTCGATTCTGTTGGGTTTAGCGAAAAAAGTGTTGAGATAAACGTTGTTGCAATTAAATTATCTACAAAATGAGACCAATTACAGGTTTCTAGTCATTTTTCCGAAAATTTGCAGTTTCTCCAAACTTCAAATGCGATGAGACGCCATTTCTACTTGTCCGATCGACCTAAAATTTTGCTAAAATCAGTTTCTAGCCCAACTGCTCCATTTGGGGGGTTGAGAGTGATTAAATTCGAACTTTGATTTTTTATTGCCACCTTATTGTCCACCCATGTTCAAAATTACACGTCTCTATCTCTAATTTGTTTAAACGATTCTACGGACAAGAAACCAAGTGAATATTCTATTGTCATCCAGTTCTGACCTGATGTTTAAAATTTCAAGTCTCTAGCTCATCGGGAAGTTAGTTTAAACTCGATTGCAAAATTCCAACTGGACAGACAAACACGCAGCGGAATTGATATGAACGTGGGAATAATAAAAAGCACTATAAAGTCAAAAATTGGGAATCATCGTTTCACAGCAGGAACATTCAATACAAAATCCTCTGAATTCGATTTCTTCACACCACTGGAGTGTCTTAGGGTTCACTTTTCCATACTTGATTACGTGTACTACGGCCAAGGAAAGAGTGATCCCAAAGGGGGGGGGGGGAGGATTATTGGGATTAATACTCGGTGATATAATTTATTACTGAGAGGTAGAAAATGTCGCATTTGAGTATTTTCTAGCTAATAGGATATTTCAGCAAATTTCCGCTCTTCAAATGCAGGTTTACTCGTGCGCTTGAGTTCAAAAATTGCGTTTAGCAGTTCTCGTTTGCTAGTGTCTGAACATCTAAGTGGAAAATGTCGATCTTTATTTGAGCTTTGTCTTTGTAGGATTTCTGTTCCCTTCGGAAAGTGGTGGACATCAAGGATATCCGTAAAGAGCAGCAAGGAGATGGTCGGCATCACTGTAGCCACCACTTGGAAGCTGGAACGACCTAAAACTGACGAATACAGTCGCGGGACTAAGCCAATAGTTTCTATCGGGTGCCCCGGGATAAGGACAGGATGTGAAACCTTAGAAGATAGGTGGTCGCTCGGCTCGGCTGCTTCGTTGTAACCCTATCCTTCATCATTGTGCGAGAGCCCCCAACCAAGACCTCCTGGTTTAAATACCACCCTATACCAAGACAGCTACCACAGTCCCCACGGAACACCCTGTGAGTCTGGACAGCCGGGCACCATCCTCATCAGTCATCAACTCTGACTTATATTTAACCAACTTCGGCCATCATCCCATGTTTAGTAGTTGTAGTTTCAGTGATTCAACATCGACAGAAACTGGAGATCTCAAGGTAAATGTTTTAATGGATCAATTTATACTCCCATTGCTTCATAGCCTGATGAATTTGGCACTAGTCCTTAAGTACGTTAAAAGCATTAATGACTACATCAACTCGTATTATTTACTCGTACACAAAAAGTGATAAAGAAAGCCCATGCATGTCATCATCTGGAGTTTTTCATTGAATCGTGAATTTCAAATTAGCATAAGCCTTGAAATGCAGGAAATGGTCGAAACTATCAATCAAGGCAGACAAAAGAAGAGTTGGAAGTAGCTGAAAACTGGTTTTCAGTGGTGCAAAGGTTGTGATTGGTTCCTAGCACCATGAGAAATCGGTTCTAAGCACTTCTTGTGACGCCAAGCAGTTCAACAAGCGGGGCAACACTCTTGTGGACGCGATCGGAAGCTACTCCCGGTCATTCAATTCCCATCGTCTTGGGCCAACGCCATCGCGATTCTGAGGACATCCGGAGTTTGTTATAAGCGAATTTTCTTTCACGAACTCAAGTCTGAAAACGAGTCGGATAATTACGGCGTGCAGAATAATTCAGCAGAATATTTATGATCCGATAAACCAAGTATTTTTGTAAGTAATTTTCAAACCAATTTTGAAAAACAGAAAGTCGAACACAAATACGAGGATTAAAAAGGCAATTTCTGCACATAGTGCAATAGTAATAGAACTTAGAATTAATCCAAACATTGCTAATTATGACGTAACAGCGGTTGAAATACTATTTAAGATCGATATCACAAAAACATGTATTTTAATAATGTTCAGTAACTTATGCATCGATGATTCAAAATTGCTTCACAGTTTGCTTGTAATGTTTAATAAGTGAAAACTGATTTCCGAATGAAATATCTGCTTTTTGTGATAAATATAAAAAACATGTATAATTGCTTCAACAGAGAAACATGTTTTTTAGGATTTTAATTTTAAAGATACAATATAATTATGCATAGACCAATAGATACATTGATTTCGGAGAAATGATGAATTTCTAGTTGATTTAGAATGAATTTAGTTTAACTTTGATTTAGAATGAATTTAGTTTAACTTTGAGTCAAGAGCGAACGAGAAAAATGTTTTTTTAGTTGAAATATTGATTTTAACCCAAAAGTCAATAAAGCTATATGTAATTTTTGGCACCACTATCATCTTCCTCTGTAACTATAATGTTTTATCGCGCAGTTTAGATCACAACACGGTCACATTTTCCAACAATGCCATGAGTTGCAACGAAATGTATAATGGCAATATAAAATGGCCAGGCGTTTGGAATTTTCCTTCAACAGTGAGTCTAATCTTCTAAATGGCGGATTGTTTAGAGGAGAAATGCACACCGCAATAGCGACAATTTGGGAGTTTGTACATGCCTACGACGCGAGACTGTTTTTTCTCAAGAAAATACTATGAGATAATGGAACTATGGCGTCTCTATAAAACATCGAATTGAAATAATTTCATGTGTATAATAACGCGCTATAACATATCGCCTCAGTCCGCAACAATTCAAGAGAGCAGGAATGCTGAACGTCTTACAAGTTAACAACGTACCATTTCATAAGCAATTTCAATCAGCGTTCCACATTTTCTGCATATTTTCAAAAGTAAAGAAAAAACATTTAATGTACTGGAAATGTTTGCCACTTACCAGCCCCCAACAACAAGGGAGAAAGGTACTGTGCACCTGAACATTTGATCACACTTTGGTAAATTACGCTCACTGTTTGGGTAATAATAAAATACATGAACTGTACCAAACAGAAGAATTTAAATTTTGACCACATGAATCGCCTTTCCGGATACCAAACTACACTGACTTTACATACGGCGCCACAACACACATTCCAAACATACAGTATGACCTAACTAATGACTTTTTCATAATCATTTGTTTATGTTATTAATCGAAATTCTAAAACTTGTTTGCCCCTTAACCGTTTACATGCCAATGTTTACCCATTTAAGGGTGAAGAGTTTTGAAAGGAAATACGCTGTCGCAACTACTGAAAATTATTTTAGCGACTTTTCAAAGTAAATGCTAAAATTACGATTTGAAAATTTCCTATACAAATTTGTTTTTGGGTATTTGTGATTGTGAGTCCAACCCTGGATTTCGACATTTTTCAATACATGGGAGTAAATTGGTTGATGTTTTAGTTGTAAAACTAGGGTATTACAAAGCAGTTTAGCGTCAATATACTTGCATTCAACACTGTCAAACAAATAACATCAGAGTACACTTCCCATCCTAATTTTTGCGTACTCGTAGTATTGTAATAAATAGTTAATAAATAGTATAAATAGTTATTGATAAGATCTGTTTAGTTAAGATCTGTTTAGTCAATACTCTTTGAACTCAAGATCCCTCGATGGAATTGAAGGAGTAATATTGAAGAGATAATACGAGTACAAGCTATGGAGGTATGGTCTAGTATACGGGCTCAATCACATTGGCTCAGATCGCATCGCTCATAGCTCCATGTGGCTTGACTCAGGAAAAGTTATGGGTTTGTTTTAATCCTCCTTGTTGTAACATTTTTTTCCGTTCCTCTGACTGGCGACATGCACGTAATATGATGAAGAAGAACTGCTGTCGATGGCTTTGGTGCGATTTCTGATGTAATAACTAATAGTAATATTCTTCAATTGAGAAGAGTCAAGCCAGTTTTCCTAGCTTCCATAATCATTGGACCCAGTTGTTTTTTCGTTTTCTTTCAAGTAATCCTCAGATGTATTGCATAAAGAGGCAAAGCCTGAGGAGAGCTTTAGACATGAGTGAACAATTTTAATCATTCAAATCATTCATTTTGTGAGCTTTATTGGTGAACATAATGTGACATTTTCGGCTTGACCTCCAAGTTCAGAGCAGTGGTAAAAATCCACTAACCTTGACATTAGTTTGTTAGGATTCACCAAGAGCATTGTGAACTAAAATAAAACTAAATATGGCTTGGCCGAGTAATTACGTTAGCAGAATATTCTAATCGTGAGAAGAAAATTGAACCGAAGAATATTCAATTTAGTATATGGAATTCACAGGGAACCATTGTGAGACCATTTTCCAAACACTATGAGAATTAGATCGAGATCGGATCCGTATAAAAGGAGATAAAATCCATATTTCTATGTGCACACACTACTATTGTTGCGATTGCGGTGGCATTCATTGAATTGCGTTGGTTTACTGGACTATTCCCTGGCGCATTCAAGGGCGCTACTACAATGCCGATTGCAATGTACGCCGGACCATCTCGAGTCCAACCCACGTGATCCTTGAAAATGTGACTTAATGTTAGTTTAGATTTATGTCTAGACCACCGATTTGACTGATACAAAACCAAGTGTGTTAAGGAAGTTATGAAATGGAAAATTTATTAAAGGAAGTTAAGCAATGTACAATTTCATTTAGGACGACAACGTTTTTTTTTGTTTTTTTTTTCAATACCTTGTATGATGAAAACAAAGTTCGGTAGTTTAAACATCGGCCGACTAGTTTGTAGGAAGATTTGGTAGGTACGGTACTTCAAACTGGCGTCATTCGCTCATTAGTTTAGCACGATGTATAATGTATACATCTATATAACTAAATTTAGAGACAATTTTCGTGTTCCTTGGGCATTTTCGAAAAATTTCCCTACAGTTATTCGTTTCGCGTGAAATGGAGTCGAACCATGCCGATTTTGAATTTGGTGTCTGTCTGTTTGTCTGTTTGTTTGTCTGTCTGTATGTCTGTTTGTCCTTCAATCACGCAATAACGGCTCAATGGATCGAACCCATTTCCCGTATTTAGATGTTTCCGTTATCGGGGAAGGACATAGGGGGTTCACTCCCGGATCCGATGCATAGGGGTGGGGGTTCACAGGAAAGCCAAAATATATAAATCTTAAATTCTTCCTTCCCGTGAGACAGATGAATATTATTTTTGGTATTTAAGATTTTAAGGGTTTGTAAAGGGACATGTAAGAGGTATAATCCGTAAAGCGACAGGTAAGAGTGGCACATGGATCCATCCCGAGTTCTGTCCGTCCGGGACAAGTAACAGAGGTAGATGGACACACCCCGAGTTCTGCCCGTCAGCGACGGGCCCGACAGCTAGTTATGTATAATGTAACGTAATAATTTTGTATTGGTCTATACACTTGAGAATGAAATAAATAAATAATATTAATTGAATTGGCAATCAAATGTATCGGACTTCAAATTTGCAGACAAGTTTCTCGTTGAAAGTTTGGGAGAGTTACCAAGGTAGGATACTGGTATGAAACGTCCAAACTGTTTTTGGTATAATTTAGACCAGTTACCCTTAAACGCCTCTGGGGAGAGGATGCATTCGCAACATCTGATATAATATATCATATTATATCATATATTATAATATATCATATTATGACTACGTCCCACGAAATCTCTCCATCCGTTTGGGGTCAAATTATACACAATTTTGAGCTGACGATTTCATTTAGACTGAAGAAGAAATAAAACTTGGAATTTTGAGACCCACCGATGTTGCATCCCTAGACTAGGGTACACAGGTGACAGGTGTAGGTACCCTAGTCTAGGGATGCAACACGGAACCAAATAATCGATTATAACATCAAATGACTAATCGTAAGCAAATAATCGATGTGACCGATTAATCGGTATTGAATAATCGATTAATCAAATGATTCGATTAATCAAAAGCAAATATTTGATTTTAAGTATTTATTTTATATATAACTTTCCATTGGTTTTCTTCGTCTATAGTGACGACCTATTGTTAAATTACAATGCTAATGAAGATAAAGGAGTGCCAAAACGAATAAAATTGCATATAATAGTTTTTTTATTAGAAATTGAGGGATATCTTGTAAAAATAAAAGTTCAGAGAGGATATCACCTTTCAAGCGGTTCTGCTCTTGGGTCAGCGTCATATCTGAAAACCATGTGCTGTTCGAATCAGCTGGGCCAGTATGAACATAGACCTGACAGGCTGCCCCACGATTCACCTTCATGTAAACGAATATTGATCTGCTCCAACTTACTTGATTAACGATTATTCAATACCGATTATTCGGTCACATCGATTATAAGCTTACATTAATCATTTGATGTAATGATCGATTATTTGGTTCCGATGTTGCATATCCGCTGCTCCACCGAAATTCAAGTGAACAGTGAAGCGATAACGACAATCGTGAACTATGGCTTCAATTTATTCTCTAACTCATGGATTTCTGATGAAAAAGAAGACAACGAGACCTATATTGACGGAGGATGGTGGTTAGGATCATCAAATAAGCAGCTATCAGCGATTATGTTATGGTCTAATTTGAATCATTTATTGGAAACATGTCATTGAAATTTCTTGCAAAAATGAGTGAAGAGCCGCTCCTCCACCAAAATTTAAGTGAACTGTGAAGAGTTAACGACAAGCGTGAACTATGACTTCAATTTTACTCTTCAACTCAAGGATTTCTGATGAATGAGAAGACAACGGCAAAAATTCCTCCTCCACCAAAAGTCACGGATGAAGGATACCTCTTTCTCCATGGCTGAAGTAAAGGTACCTCTTTCCTTTATCTATGACGACGACGGTTTGTCTTAATTTGTATTAATCGGTTTTCGAATAGATCTGGATTTTGAAAGCATTTTTTAAGCCTATTAGAATGCATCAATCCGACTAATCGATTATTTATTTGCATCCCTACCCTAGTCCTCCTTCGAAATGGAGAACATAGTTGTATTTTCAATATTTGCGAATTAGTTAATACGCTATAAAAACGAACAAGTTTTGATAAAGCTTCTGTGCACGAATTGTCTAAAATCAAGCGGTTTTAAAATTGAGTGCGCTTTGTTAATATCGAAGGTAATTACGGCCGGCTAGAAGTCCACGATTGACCAGATACTCGATAGTAACTGTCTCGGCAGGGTATGGCATCGATTGAAGGTCAGACAACGGAAATTTGAGATGCCCGGTTTTTTCAACGATTATTATTATTTATTTATTTTTTCAATTTAATTTTTCAGTCGGGACCGATCGCGGCCACTTGTGTTTTTTGTTGTCTCTGAGTCTACAATTACAGAGGCAGAACTCGTGGCGAGCGTAGAAGCGTGGAGAAAATAAATGAACATGAAATTATTATCTATTGAAAAAGAGTTATCACGAGGAGTGGCAGTGAGGAAGAGGGCGGGCACTAGTCAAAGGGTATCGATTACACGAATACTCCCACATGTACAGGGTGTCTACAGAAATTATGGGACAAACTCAAGGAATCAATTCTACAGCTAATTTGCAACAAAAAGTGCCTCGAGGAGTTTTTTCATTACTCAACTAAAAACCTACTATTTTCACTTTTAAGATTTTTTTTCGTATTTTCCACCTTGTCTCCGCAAAATGGCTCTAACTCCCTTAAATTAACATGCAAAATAAAAGTTCAGGATACCGTTGGAAAGAGCGTTAAATTTTCTATCTCCCTGGTGTGAAATTCGATTTTTTAGGACAGTCCTAATTAATGAAAGAAATTGCCAAATTCCAAAATTTGATGATTTCTAAAATATCGCCGTTTTTTCATTCGTACTGTGTGTTATCAGTACGGGATTGTTTCGGCGTGCACTCCTTGAGGAAAAATTTCCCAGAATCCCAACTTTCTAAAGGTATAAAAAAATGTTTTTCACAGTGAAATTTGGTGAAGAAAATTACGTTTGTGTACTGAAAAACGTGGGTTTTTCGGGTGAAAATCAACGTTTTCACCAAAAGCCAACTTGCATCATGGAAATGAGTTCGGTATCGCAATTTAGCCATTTTTGACGCTGAAACGAATGGTGACACTTCCATGCCTCCCTGATAAGGATGAAACTCGTTTTTTTTTTTTTTTTTGACATCTCATTTCATTTTTGACTGATGATTCTTTAAAAAAAATAACTTAATCCGTTTATTAAAAATGAATCATTCTTTTAAAAAACATCGTGAATGGCGATGTAGGTATTACAGTAGGTGTTCAAAATGCCCCCTCCTTGCTGAACACACAGGTGGCATCTTTTGATAACGCTCCTTGAGACGTCCCTGTGGAGAAGGCTCCCCGATCGAACATGGTACACTTACCCTGTTTTCCTAGATATGGAACGGTTGTAACTGTTCAGAGAGTGTCACCATTCGTTTCAGCGGCAAAAATGGCTAAATTGCGATACCGAACTCACTTGGTTGGTTTTTGGTGAAAACGTTGATTTTCACCCAAAAACCTACTCAAACGTCATTTTCTCCACCAAATTTCACTGTGAAAATTTGGAAAGCAGAGAGATTCTGAGCTGAGATTATGGGCAAGTTTTCCCCGAGGAGTGCACGCCGAAACAACCCCGTACTGATACACAAAATCGGAAAGAAAAAACGGTGATTTTTAAAAAATCTTCAAATGTTTGACTTTGCCCATTTTTTTCATCAATTACGACTGTCTTGAAAATCGAATTTTATGTCAAGGAGATAGGGCACGTTAGTGATAGTGCTTTTTTTAATTCGATTTTCTGAATCTACGTATCTTGAAACTAAAACCCCTAAATTTAGGGGGGGGGGGGTTAAAAATATTTTTCATTGGTCGATTCCAATGGTTTATTAGTGAAGATAATAAACCAAAATCGGATTTTAAATCGGGGAGATAGCAAATTCAACGCTCTTTCCAACGGTATCCTCAACTTTTATTTTACATAATAATTTAAGGGAGTTACTGAGATAAGGTCAAAAACCCGAGAAAAAAAAAATCTCAAACGTGAAAAAGTCGGTTCAATGCAGGATCGTATCTAGGAACGCGGTAGCGTTCCGCCCCGCCAAGCAAAGAAGTTGAGAAAACGAACGATGCCGAGTGTATATTTACCGGACGTCACGAAACGCGTTTTCGAGGTATCCATATCTCGGCTCCTATTTGACCGATCAACTTGAAATTTGGTGTGGGTCTTCTTTGAGTGTATATTAGAAAGCCCTGAAAGTTTCAAATCGATAGGTCTAAAGGGAGCCGAGCTACATAACTTCAAAAACCCGGTTTTACGGCCTTAGATTGTTCTTCTCCTTCTCCTTCTTCTTCTCCTTCTTCTTCTCCTTGTTCAGACAGGCAAGGCTGGAGCCTCTCCACGTTGACCGATTGACTTGAAATTTTGCACAGAGCTTCGTTTAACCTTGAGACAGAGCCTTATATAAGATTTAACCCATTATCTCAACCCAAAAAAGTTTTAGAAACAAAAGAACAGAAACCTTAGGAAAATTCTGTCCACTTTGACGAGTCTACAGCCTGGGTAAAAGGACCAATCGACTTGAATTTTTTTACACACCTTCTTTATAGCATGGCTCAGTGCCATTTGAACGAAATAAGCAATTATCTCAACCCAAAAAAAATTAGGGACAAAAAAACTGAAATTTAGGGTAATTTAGGCTAATTATGGCCATATCTCGGCTCCTAGTAGACCGATCAACTTGAAATTTGGTATGGATCTTTATGGTGTGGATAGAAGAAAGCCCTGAAAGTTTTCAAGTCGCTAGGTCTAAAGGGAGCCGAGTTATATAACTTCAAAAACCAATTACCATGTTTTTCTACTTTTTGCAGTCGGTCAAGGCTACAGCCTCTCCACCTTCGCCGATTGACTTGAAATTTTGCACGGAGCTTCGTTTTAAGTGTAGCAAGTGCCTTTTGAAAGATTCAAGTCGATATCTTTAAAGGGAGCCGAGTTATATAACTTCAAAAATCCGGTTTTTCACCCTTACCTGTTCTTCTTCTCCTTAATCAGTTAGGCATTTCCACCTTCACGGATTGACTTGAAATTTTGCACAGAGCTTCGTTTCAACATCAGACAGTGCCTTTTGAAAGGTTTAACCCATTATCTCAACCCAAAAACTTTTAGAAACAAAAAACTGAAATTTAGGCTAATTTTGGCAACTTTGACGAGTCTACAGCCTGGGTAACCGGACCAATCGACTTGAAATTTTGCATAGACCTTCTTTATAAAATGACCCACTTCAACAACAAAAAGATGTGATATCCCCCCAAAAAACACTCCGTGTAAAAATCACCCCGCCTCGCAAATATCATTCTTCAGAGGCCGGAAAAAGTTATGATATCCACTTTCCCCGCCCGCCCTTTTCCTCATTAAGGAGCTAAGTATAATGAAAAGCTTAACCACTTCACAAGCACCGTACCCCTTTCGAAATCTCCCCTTGGCGCTATTGCGAGACGTTTTTATTACTTCCACAAGCAACTAATACTTGATGGTGGTTAACGTTTTATACAAGTATTAGTTGCTTGTGGAAGTAATAAAAACGTCTCGCAATAGCGCCAAGGGGAGATTTCGAAAGGGGTACGGTGCTTGTGAAGTGGTTAAGCTTTTCATTATACTTAGCTCCTTAATGAGGAAAAGGGCGGGCGGGGAAAGTGGATATCATAACTTTTTCCGGCCTCTGAAGAATGATATTTGCGAGGCGGGGTGATTTTTACACGGAGTGTTTTTTGGGGGGATAGATAATACTTCGCGAATCATCGTGATAGTGGTAAAAACCTGAAATTTAAAGTTCAGGTCATACAGCATGAACTAAGAACTAAGTAATGAATAACTAAAACTTATAATTAATTTCTATTATAAATAACATATCTATATGTTTTGTAGTGGGGGAGGGGGGAATCACCCATAATTTCCCATAATGAAACGATCTGACAAGTGCCACCTCATTTTGAAGTTTCTTTAAGCTCTGAAGCCGATGGTGATGTCAGAATTTCAATATCTTAATCCGTTCTCAAACTGGAGCACTTTGAAGACGAAGAAACGTGGTTGTTACTTGAGATGTTCTTCATGGTTCATCTGCTTCAATCTGATGACGGAATGAGATATCGCAATTCTGACATCACCATCTTGTTCAGCGTTGAAAAATCTATAATCTGTGGAAGGTCTTGGGGAGTTTTAGGGGGGAGGGGGGAAATTGCCGATAATTTCCACAAATAAAACAGTCTGACAAGTGACATCTTATTTTAAAGGTTTTCTTACGCTGAACACGATGGTGAAAAAAAGAGACAATATTTGTTAAAAAACCACTAAAATGGAAACATTTTACATAAAACTAGTAATTCCTTCAAAAATTCGCTCTTATAGCCATGCTGCATGACTGTGGATTTTATTTGTGCTTATTCCACGTGTCGGTTCGAGTTTTGAATACCCAGACGAATAAAAGGCGGATGTAAATCTAAATTATAACCGAACTAGTTACCACGCCACAAATATAGAACAATAAGAACTAGTTGATAGAATTGGAACTCACTTTATTTCGTAGCCACGTTGCTGATAGTGTCCCATGAGGAGGGCACCCTGGTTTATGGCACTGGAAATGACGGACCACGGTCGCCATAGGAACATGTGGAGCTCCCGGATAGAGACGCCCCAAAAGGCGAGCAGTCTGTAGTCTTCTTGACTCGAAACCATGCATTTGATTTCTGCAACAAATAATCACTGAACTGAGAACACGCGAACGGTGTTATTCAAATCCTGATCCTAATAACCTCCAATTATCAATCACAATAAGTAATTCTAACAGATCTAAAACTAGCGTGATTTGAAAAAATAATTTCGCTGACATTCTGTAAATTGAATAAGTAGGCAATAGCACTGGACGTCACAGTTAATTATTTATTAGTATTCATTGTAATGTATGAACTGATACAATGATTTCATTATTTTTATTTAATCATGTTTTGGCGACTAATAATGATTTCATCATAATTTCTAATAATGATTTTTAAATTATTTGTGAATCATTCAGAGATTTTTTACAATGATAAATACTTGCTTGAACCACCTGGCTTAAGATAGGCCGGTCTACATTAATTGTTAATGACAAATCCTGATGAAATCAGCCGATTTACCTGCAACGAAACGGTCAAAATTCTCACCGTTAAGCAAAACCTCGCATAATTCCCGATATAATGTAATTACGAGATATGGCATTTTTTGCGGCGACCGCTTGGGATATTGAAATGACTAAATGACTGGTCTGCGAAAGACATCTTATGTGAAATGATCAAAGTTCATACCGTTAAACCTCCAGCTCCAGAGTAAACACCTAAAGCCGGGAATACACTTGCGCCGAGGCAGGCCGCGCACCGCACGCGGCAGACTGAGCCTGTTTGCCGCGGTGTTGGGGACCCGTACACACTTGAGCATCGCGGCGCGCCGAGACTGCGCGTGCGGTGCGCGGCCTGCCTCGGCGCAAGTGTATTCCCGGCTTAATGTTGGATCAAGCTCGTTTATCCCACCGAAAGCGGCTGAATCAGCCTTGTTTTTCAATCAATCCAGATTCGCAAATGTTTGAAGCAGAAATTCTTACGTAAAGCGTAGCAACTCGTTAAAATCACGATTAATGACTAAATGATTCAGCCCCCATTAAGAGCATGGTATTTCAAAATTTGAAATTTTAAAATTCGAAATAATTTAATGGGTTGAAGGTTTTCAAATTTCTTTAGTGTATCAGGAACACACCCAAAACATTTCAGATATCTATCTTCAAAAATGAACACACACGAATACTCCAAACTTTATGTTTATATTCGCCTATTTTTTAAGCCTCAAAAAATGCCACATTGCACCCCTCAGTCCAAGCTGAAAATAAATTCATCCGGGAAAACGGCTACAGGGATACTACAACTATTCATGATCTGTAAACCATCGGGAAAACTTTGCAAAACTAATTTTTGTTTTGAAGGGTTTTTTCCGGCGTTGCCCCACTGTGAGTCGGGGCCACGTCCTTCCAGTATAACAGCTGATTAAAACAACACATTGAGTTCCGCGTTCTGAAATACTTTTCGTGTCCACGGATATTTCGAAAATTTGGTGGTAGGTATAGATGTTACCCCTGAGATACCCGTGGGGGGGGGGGGTCTAGATTTTACGATTATAATATAAGGGATCAAATGAAAGTTGTTGACAAGGGGATTTGAAAAATGATTGTTTTTTGAACCTGGGGGTACCGGGTTTTCCGTAGATTATAATTTTACTCTCATACCTACCTAATATACATAGGTACAAAATTTACGTACTTTAATGACTATTAAAGTACATAAATCTTGCAGATCGCCCTTCTGGCTATAGACATCACTAAATGGTAGATTAATTATAATTAATCTACCAAATAGTGATATAGACAGAAGGGTGATCTGCACAAAGAAGATAATAAACCGTTGTGTCAAGAATTTGCAGTGTTTGGTTTTAAATTCGTTAGGTATTTGGATCCTACGTTAGTTGAACCCTGACCCAACAATTTTGAGGATGGGAAGGTTAAACATTTATTTTTCCTGATTGATTCCAATAGTTGGTTATTAAAAATAATAAACCAAATTAGGGATGACCAGCATGACGTCGGAAGTCTCATCGTGGCCTAAGCCGCTTACACCCAAACTGAAGGTTCCACGGGCAGGAAACGGGAGGATAAACTTTCACCCCACGGATACCACACGGTGCGGTCAACCTCACTGACGGACTACTTTCTTAGTTTTGCAGAAAACCCTCTCGCAAGAAGAAGAACACTCAAGTTCAGCACGGAATTATAATTGAGCCATTGGAAGTTTGAGCTGATCATTTTCCAGAGGGTATTTCCAAGAGCCAAAGATCCGAATTCGAGGTCAACGATGCAAATTCCGAGCCGCTGGAAGTTTTCGAACAGAAATTGCACGAAATTAAATGTGACCTCCTTTCACTATCACTTAATTTAAAGCATAGTTGTCGTTGTTGTTTGTCGGACATAGTATTATAGGATCTTCTAATTCCACAAGTCCATGCCACAAGTAGAGCGCATGGATACAACTGTGCGCAACATAAAGCTGAAAGGTTTTATACCGTTGTTCGGTATTTTGCCCAGTAGATCTGGAATGTTCAAAATATCAAGTACAACAACCCAAATAAAGCTCAAAACTCAAAAAAATCAAAACGTCATGTTCTCCCTTAAATTGAGTCGCTGATTTATTTTGAGTACACCGTTGGAAAGATGAGATTTCAAGCAAGTTTTTCCCAAAGATGAACTACTGAAAGAAAAATTACGAAAAGAGAGACGATAGAAAGAATGCAAATTGTCGGAAAATCTCAGAATTTACACTTTGGTCCCGTTTTGCACGCACTGAACACAAAGTCAAAAAATGTTGATTGTGCATTAAGGGGATAATTACACCGTATAATTAAATTACGAGTAGAATGTATTTGACTGATTAAGGAAGTTATGGCCATGACTTAAGGTCGAAACCACGAAATAATCGTAGAAATGGAAAAAAATAATCGTAGAGTGGATTAAAAAAAACGTCTAAGAGACACTTTTTGTTGCAAATCAGTTGTATCAAATTGTGAGTTCTTTCCTTTTCTTTCGTAAGTTCAAGTTTCTAAGCCAGAGCGGGAAACAGAGCGTTCCGTAAGATTATTCGTTATGATATGTATACGATTATTGGTGTCTTTCGGAAGTGAATTCAGGATGGTCTAGATCGGTATTTGGTATAAAGTTTTTCGGAAATTCGAGTTCTAAAAAATTTGGACCGAGAACAATTGCTTCCTTTTCTTCAAAAATTCGCTAAAAGGGGACGTCTTGCAACCCTGGTTTACAAATGCTAAAATTACACTCCTGTAGTTTACATTATACGAGTACAGTGAATTTGGTAACTTTGAGAGAATGTTTGAGATTTATATTGTAAAGAAACGGTATTGATTATTTACTGGCGATCGTATTGAGTATACACATAAAACTTGTAGACCCGAGGATGTGGAAAACCGTACTGTTTCAGTAAACGTCCAACGGCACTCTTCCCCACACACCCCATGTAGGGGCTCGGTAGGCCTTATTGGATGTGAATACTGCAGAATGATTGTCACGAACATAAGCGCTGATGAAAGAGCCCTATTATTAGACAGCGATCTCTGTATCGAGATGGATTGTAATATGAACGAGAACTGAGGTGACCTTGGCCTACGCCTCAGTAGCTGCGTAATCAGAGCGGACGCTCCCAGGAAAGTTTCCAAGTGAGAGAAGGCCGGTGCTCAAAAGCTCATCACCCCGGATGGAAGGTCGAGACAATGGGCACGTGCTACTGTTAGTAGTAGTAATCTGCTCAACGACTGTGCACTGATTGAGGCGTATTCCCACGCCCTAACGGCAGTCGTTGTCCGCTGGCCTAGTAAATATGGGAAGCAGTAATTGTCATACCTGAGTCAACATCACAAGGTCACCCAACCCAAACAATCGCCTCGAACATCGTCGTTGGAAACTGGGCCAATCCCATTCACAACGAACGATTATTATAAGTGTGTACAGAAAAAACGTCCTCATTTTTTGTTCAGGAGTAGCGGGAAATGGAGAGAGTCCACAAGCCCGGTTTACAAGGTATTTTCGTGCGATCTAGTGACAAGCCTTCACTGGGTACGAGAGTATTGGATATAATCTGAACTTATGATATTATTTGATAACTCGGGATTTCCTTGCGTCGAACTTCCCCGTCGTCGATTGTTCCACGAGCCTCGATCGCCCATTCGAAAGTTTTTTTTTTTTTTTTTTTTTTTTTTTTAATATTTTTTTATTGGCTTCAAATTAAAAGACAGCCTTGTTAGTCTAGGTTTACAAGCACAGGTATATGTCTATTTACATTTTGTGAAAGTATTACATTGTATTCATGAAATTATAAGGAAATGTTAACTTCTGTAAGGAATTTAAAAATACACTTATACACTTGGTAGTCATTTGTTGCCACAAGAGTGTCGACGTTAAATGGGTGTATGGTGGAGCCACATATTTCCGCAAATAACACATTTCGTTCTGACGTGTAGTGAGGACATTCCAAAATTATGTGGTGTACCGACTCTGGTTGACATGAGCAGTGTGGGCAGTAGGGTGTCTCGGTCAAATTTTTGTGGTATTGAGATTCCTGTGTTTTACAATGACCACTTCTTATTCTTGAAATGCTTCGATAAAATTCTTTGGTTCGCACTTCTGGAACATTGTAAAACCACGGTTTCGCACCAAGCTTTGGGAACAGGGATTTGTACCTATTTCCAGCACGGTACGCAAAAAATTCCTCGTCCCAGATTTTCCTAGTGGCCGTTGTTATTTTACGTTTCAAGTCGGAATGGGGATATATTGCTGTGGGAATCGGTTCTCTATGCAACGCAGCTTGTTTGGCCAGGTTATCCACGAGCTCATTGCTGGACACTCCGCGATGACCTCTTATCCAGCAAAAAATTATCTCTCTCTGTTGACTTCGTAGCTCTAACACTGCTTTCAGAATCTCTGCTTCAATAGGAGTTACATGCTTGAGTGGCGAAAGCTTCTGAAGTTTTGTAATCATGCTCAGACTGTCGCTGAAAATAACTACTCGCGGTTGTGTAGCTTGGTCCCGACAATATTCAAGTGCAGCGAGGGCGGCTAGGCTCTCAGCCGAGTATATTGAGCCATAGTTCCAACCCCGATGCTGTGATGGAAATCGGTTAGATTCGTCATAGAAGGCACTTGCTGTCTTGTTTCCTATTAGCGATCCGTCAGTGTATATGTAACAACTGTTTGGCCATTTTTCTCGAATAACTTGTTTCAGGGGTTTCGTGGGTAAAATACTTGCATCCAGTAGGCGAGAGGTTGTGGGTGGCCGTAAATATAACTCATATGGAATCATATATCTCAGTGGGGAGGCAGACCGGTGTACCCATTTCAAATCCTCATGGAAATTGATAAAGCTAGAGCATAGCAAGGGGGAAGGTTTCCTGGCCCAATAATGCATTGTGAGATCGCTAAAAGTTAGTTCTCGAATATAGTCAAACCCAGCGGGGTTTTGACTATAGGTCCTGGCAGCAAATCTGTCGGACAGAACTTTGCGTCTTAGATGAGGGGGTGGTTCTCCAGCCTCCCTTAAAAGGATATTTACAGGTGTATCCTGGAGTGCTCCCAAGATGATTCTTAGGGCTCTGTTTTGCAGTCGATCTATTTTCTGGAGATGACATACCGCTGCTGATCCATAGAAAAACGCCCCATAGTCCATTATACTACGAATAGTTGCTCGGTAGAAGAGGAGTCCTGTATGTGGGTCAGCACCCCATTTAGAGTTGGTAATACTACGCAGTATATTGAGGTGTGGTTCAGATCGGACTAATATGCTCTCAATATGATCGCGCCAGTTGAGTTTTCTCGAAAGAATTACACCCAGGAACTTCACTTTCTCAACAGCTTGAAGCAGAAAATTTCCAAGTTCAACCATTCCAAGGAGAGGTGTCGATCTATTTCTAGAAAATGGGCATACTACTGACTTATGCGCAGAAATTGTTAGGTCCAGTCCATCCAGATGTGATTCTACTAAATTCATCGCCGTAGAGAGCTGCTCTTTGCATTGGTCTACATTTCTTGCTGTAGTGACTATACAGATATCGTCAGCGTACTGTACGATTTTCACTGAGTCTGGGAGAAGTTCTTCCAGTTCAGATACATAAATAATGTACAAAAGAGTCGAGAGTATGCTTCCCTGAGGAAGACCTTTTTTAGCTGTTTTTGGTCCCCATAGTTGACCATTAACACGGAGAAATATTTTACGGTTAGAGATGAGACGTATAATGTTGGACGTATACTTGGGGTGAATTCCAAAACTATTCAGTTTAGAGTGAAGTACTGATAAATTCACATTATCGTAAGCGGCAGCCACATCGAGGAAAAGTGCAAGACTTATTGCATTTTGGGCTAATCCTATTTGAATGTGATTGACAAGGGCAAGAATGGCATCCATAGTAGATCTATTCGACCGGAATCCATATTGACTGGCTGGGAGAAGTTCCTTGTTTTCCAACCACCACATTAAACGATTCTTAACTAGTCTCTCTAGAGTCTTTAATAGGCAAGATGCGAGCGCAATGGGTCTGTAGGAGGATGACTGTCCATCTGGTTTTCCTGGCTTCTTAATAGGTACCACGATGTATTCACTCCAGGCCGCAGGAAACGATCCCTCCTGCCACATGAGATTGAACAATTCCAATAGTTTTCTTCTATAGGCAACTGGTAGATGACGAAGTACTGTGTACGGGATATTGTCCTTTCCTGGAGCTGCGTCCGAGTTTCTATCGAGCATGACCTCCAGTTCTCTCAATGTAAAAGGAGTGTCGAAGTGGCCGTCCGACACATAATCAATTGTTCCTGTATTTAGGCTGACTTCCTCAATACCATCTGGAGCAAGACTATCTAGAAATTCCTCAGCCCATGGGCCTTCAGGTAAATTACCGAATGTTGGGGAAATGGAGTTTCTTATTGCCCTGATTTGTTGCCATATCTGCTTTATGGGCGTTGATTTGTTCAGCTTGTTGCAGAAAGACATAAACGAGTTCCGTTTTGCCTGAATAAGAACTTGTTTCGCAACTGCAGAACATCTCTGCGCTTCAATGTAATTTAGCCACGTTGCGTTCCTTATATATGCCTTACAAGCTCTATGCCTATTTTCCACTGCTATTCTACACTCTATTGTCCACCAATGTTTTTTCCGCTTAACCTGTCGACCTATTGACGGGGGTATAGCGTATTCGCATGCCTCATCCACCAGTGCGATGAAATCATCATACGAGAAGTTAAGCTGCAATAAATTTGACTCCTTAGAGTGCAAAAAATTAACGAATTTATTCCAGTCAGCTTGACTCGTTTTCCATTTACGCGTTGGCAACGTCCGTGGTTGAGGTGCTTCCTCGTCTACCGTGATGAGAGCAGGCCAGTGGTTCGACCCTAACGTATCGTCCAAGGCCCTCCATGACAGTCTTGAAGCGAGATTTGAGCTGGCGAACGTAATATCTATTGCTGAGTGAATCGTTTGGTTCCTTGACGGAAAAAGTGTAGGAGATCCATCATTAATATAAACAAGGTCGCATTCCTCTGCTGCATTAAAAAGGGCCTGTCCATACCTATCCGTATAGGAGCTTCCTACAGCTGAATGATGACAGTTCATATCTCCTGTTACGATGAACGGAGGTTGGAGAGCCTCGAACAAGGATTTCCATTGTTGCTTAGTGATATCATTTCGAGGTTCGTTGTAAATCGAAACGATTGTTAATGCCAAGGAGTTACTAAGTTTTAACTTTGCACCTGTAATGAACATTCCATTTAATTGCACCGGCAGTTGAAGTTCTTCGTATTGGATGTGTGCTTTGATCAGTAGTGCAGAACCTGCTTTTCCGTCAGATCTGTCATGTCTAATGATGCGGTATCCACTCAGGTGATACCTTCGGGTAGGATGAAACCATGTTTCCGAGATTGCTGCTGCTGTGATGGATTTTTCTGAAAGGAAACACTCTAAGCTTGCCTTGTTGTGAACAAGCGAGCGAGCATTCCACTGAAGTATCTGTAGTTTGTTAGTTGTGATGCTTGTAGTCATGTCCTATTCGTAGATTAAGGTAGTGGTGAATTGGATGAAGTATTTATATTTTGTGTTGTAGATGGTAATGTTTGAGACATTGCGTCTGCTCCAATATGATTTATCTTCCCTAGAAAATTCGTTAATACATGCGATACAGAGTTTAGGAGCTGTTTGTTATCAGTCGAACAATTATTTTGATTTTGGTGGAATAATTGGAAAATTGCAGAGGCTGTGGACTGAACTTCTTCAACCTCCATTGTATTATCAGCCGTTGAGAAGTCGTTATTAAGTTGAACATTATTTCTTCTTGGAATGATCGGATGTTGTCGGTGAAGAGCTTGCGGGGAATGGTTCGATCTGTTGAGTGATGAGTTATATACAAGGCTTTCAGAATACCAGTCATGTTCGGGCTGTTGCGAAGACTTTTTTGGATGGTCTGGTCTTTTGTACGGCTGGTTCCTGACTTGTTGCCGGGATTGTCTTCTTTGGGGGACAATAGAGGTAACTTCGGGACCGGGAAACTGTTCCGATTGTACATCAAGTTCGTCACGTAGGTTCACGGGGCTGGAAGAATTTTCTTCTGGCCTAGGAAGCGCGTCATACCTGTTTCTTAAAACTACTGAGTATGGTTCTTTAATGACATTATTTTTCATCTTCTTTTGGCGTTCAATAAATAGCGGGCAATTTTTATCCGTTGCAAGGTGATTTATGGCTTTACAATTTATACAATTGACGCTTTTCTTGGCCGTACAGTTTTCCTGTTCGTGCTTTTCCCCGCAATTCAAACATCTCACGCCGTCCCTACATTGGTATTTAACATGCCCGATTCGAAAACAAACGGAACATTGCCGCACTGACGGGATATATATGTTCACCTTGCTTCTGACCCCGTAGATTGACACAAAGTCCGGAATATTTTGACCATCAAACGTCATAAAACATGTTTCCAATTTTTGAAGAACGGTCTTTCCATCACTATCCTTTGCCGTCCGTGTCAGACGCTTGATTCTTATGATTTTGATCGGAGAAACGATTTCTTTTAATATTTCCTCATCTTCAAGGGAAGTATCAATGTTCCGTACAACACCCGTTTTATAGATTAGGGAGTCTGGAATATATGCGAATAGATCTTTTGCAGCAAATTCCGACGAGGAAACTAATGCATTGGCGGACTTAGCTGAATTCAATTCTATTTTAATACGATTTCCACCTACGATCGAGACGTTCGTTATCGATTTCTTATCGGTCTTTACTTTCGTAAACAGCCAGCGACCGAAAGCCATAGGATGCGTCCTACCAATCTTGTTCTTTGTTCCCTCAACGAAGATAAAATAAGGTCCGTTATCGGAATTCCTAAATCTGTTTGTTGAGACTCTTTGTTGAAAGAATTGATATGATTGAGATCCAGGTTCAAAATTTGCACTTTGATTGCCATTACCGTTACGTGATGTATTGGGAGGATCGGGGGGCTTTCCCCCACTATCAACACTCATTTTCTTGGTCTTGCAAAAAATATGCTCGTAACCTCTGGCTCAATACTAATAAGTATAAGAGAATAAGATATATATATAAAAAAGTGTCTTATCTGAGAGCAAACGGTGCGTCAACAACCAGGAAGCGGATGAACTACAGGTGTCTTCTCAACGGATGCTAATAACAACTATATTGGTCCTTGCAACATGAATATGACATTGAATATTTTTATATATTAGTATATGCTGCCCTTATACAAAATTAGTAGATATTTAGCATTCATTTATTTTTGAATGTAGACTCTTTTCCGATCTTTATAACATGCATAATTATGTTGAGTACTTCGTTTGTAATAGCACCAATAAAAATAGATTCGCTGTTGGTATCGTACTCCTAAGTTGTTGACCTGTATCTTCGGTTTAATAAAATATGAAAGGCTTTAGGTATTAGTCGGCCGACCCACTGCATTGTAGGTTATCTTGGAGACTCGTTCATTAGGTCATGCCGCATGACTGGAGCTTTTTACTTAACGACCATCAGAGCGCAATTAGGGAAGTAATGCCACTGACCTGCAGAAAGTTCTGGTATTGATGAGTGTTGAAGGTTGGACTGTCTTTAGAACAGAGCAAGTTTTGGCCGCAGAGATATTCTCATAGAAATAACTTCATGTTTTGATGTGAGTTTGGAATTTTTGTGAGTTGACAGACTTAATTACCCAATCCTATAGTTGATGAGAAAGTATTATGATCACCGAGCGAATGATATACTTTTGGTGTATCATCTTCGATAATGAAACATTGGAGTCGACCAAAGAAAAAACTTTTTAACCCGCCCTCAAAATTTGAGGGTTTACGTTTCAAGATACGTAGATTCAGAAAATTAAATTAAAAAAAATTCGTCCGTCCGCTGCACTTTGCCCAGTTAGCTTTGTGCTAAAATAATGAAATTTGGTTTACAGGTACGGACCAACCCCACAATGATCCTCGGAACGTTACATAACCCTAGGTGAAGGGGAAGGGGTTCAAAAGGAATTTTCAAATTTTAAAAATTGAAATGGAACGGTATAGTTATTCGTTTACATTTAGATAGTTTATTTTTTCGAATTTTTCAAGGCCATCCGCAGCTTTGTACGACCAGCCGTTCGGGTCATTGTTTATACTGGCTCAGCTGATTTGAACAGCGCACGGTTTTCAGAGGTTTTTTGAACCCGGGGGTACCTACCATTAGCTGAACCCGGTGGCACCTCGAAGAGGTGGTGGGAGAAGGGGGGGGGATGATTTATGATTATAATCAATGGGTTCAAATGAAACCTCGAGGGGATTTGAAAAATTAATGTTTTTTTGAACTCGTGAGTACCACCTTACCCAGAGGGTAGGGTAGGGTACTTTACGACCTATTCTTGTATCTACCTAATATACATACAAAGTTAGCGTACTTTAAATAATAACAATTAATTTACCATTAAATGGTAATAGATGGAAATAGGTAAATGGTAATAAATTAAATTGATCGAGACAGAAGGGTAATCTGTACAAAGAAGATAATAAACCGTTGTGTCAAGAATTTTGGAGAGTTTTTGTATAGGTATATGATTTCGAAGCTCGGTTCCTATTTACAGAAGGGAGCTTCGGTAGCACATTCGGATTTCAAGGTTCATTATAGTGGAGTAACTAGTAAAAATTTAAAAAAAAATCCTCTTTGCATATTTCCAAACTAACTCGAAGGAAATTGATAAAATTCGAATGAGTTTCATATTCAATCACACGAATTTGATCAAAATCAATCAGTAGTTGGAATATATGTTTCTAAATATTTCTGAAACACTTTCAACATGGCTCACTTTCTCTTTTAAAAAAAAAACTTGTCTGAGATGAAAAATAAGTTGAGAATAAGGAGGTCAAGTCTACGAGATACCAATACTAATATTTTTGAATCATATTAGTAGAACTAATATAGAAATGAGAATATCATGAATAATAAGGTGCTTAAATCTACAGGTTTAAATCTACTTAAACCCCTTTAGCGGATTCAGAAAACGGTCATTTAAAAAGGGAGTCAGCTCAACAACCTGTTATCACGGGACTTCGAAAAGTACGGGTCCTTAGTCAGGTTATTCTACCTGTTGATAATGTTCCCGACTGTGTTTAGCTACATTTGTGTCGTCACTCCGTCTCGTGACGAAAATTGTAGGGTCGTCCCACTCCCATGCCAGACTTACGGAAAGCTAGCCCGAACTGTTTCAACTGATCGTTTGATAACTGCTTTAGGAGAAAACTGCCCTCACACGCACAATGGTAAGCTCAATGCGGAGCGATACGTCTGCCGTAAACCACGAATGAAATTGGCCAAATGACACAACTTCTACAGATTTCATGGGCAAACTTGAATATTCGAAGAAGCTCTAAGTCCTAACATTACAATCAGGTCATATACCGAACGAAACTTGGGATTCCCAGTTTTATGCGACAATTTTTGCGCGATGTGGTGTTCCACACTCAAAATTGACTGCCTACAACGTAAAATAAGCGAGGATTACAACCGTTGTGTGGCTTCTAGAATACTATACATTCGGATTGTGCATACAATACATATCAAACAAATTCGTTTGAGCTAAATGGTTCAAATAGAAAATCGGATGTAGAAAGGATACGAAATGAAATAAGATGTTAAGCAAATCTTAAAAAAATTCACAACTTCTATCATCAGTCATTAATTCGACATCAAGTGATTCATTTAGCGATTCTGTGACTTCAACTCCAATTAGGAGTCAACTAAGCCGATTAGAAAGCCTCCTGTTCTCCAGTAATGAATAATGAATCGAATGAATGACTGATTGATGGTGTATTCATGTGACCCCCCCGGACTGATGTGGTGGCCTTGGTAATTCATTTGTTCCTCCGAAGAATAGAATGAAAAAACCGGGAAGCGGAAAAATATCATGAAGTAACTTGATAAGCGGTGGAGAAAGGAATCGGAATACGCAAACGCCTAACTGCGAGTAGCTTTGTGTGAAGGCGCAAGGCAGACGACAAACAGAAAGCGAGGTGTTTCCGCATTGGACTACGTAGGTATTCATTACAATAACCAGATTCAGAACGTGTACCTACCATAAGCCGTACAACCAATATCAATAATGATAAAATATAAACTAATATGAATTCAAGGGGGAACGTTATTTGTATTTAATTAATTAGGTCGATAGGCCTACTATAATCAATTTTAAAAAAAACTAACAAAATTGTAATGTTATATTGATAACAATAAAGCAATAACTTATTAACAATATTATTTTGAAACTAGGTCACATACTATTCAAAGCTTAGATACATCACTGAGTTTTGTTCATTTTTATGATGATATTGCATTCACTATACTGCTTCACCCGTGAGCAAGCTCGAGCGGTTTGGTACGCTTCAATCGTCTGGTGATATCACTCGTGTCAAGGAGTCGGACAGCTTCCTCGTTGACGTGAGACCTTAGCCGTTGAAAATGACGTACGGCTTGCCGCTTGATGGCTTCGTTTATGGTTTCGATTTGAAGTTCATGGTGGAGTCGTTCATTTCGAAAGTACCATGGTGCATTGACAACATTTGTTAGCACATTGTTCTGGAATCTATGGATTATTTCCCGGTTTGATTGAGCCGTGCAGCCCCACAGCTGAGCTCCGTAAGTCCAGACTGGTTTAAGGACTTGGTTATACAGCGTAAGCTTGTTCTGGATTGACAGTTTTGACCGCCTCCCCATTAGCCAGTACATTTTTCTGAATTTGAGAAGAAGTTCCTCCTTCTTTTTCTTGACGTGGGCTTTCCACCGAAGCCTGGCATCAAGCGTCATACCGAGGTATTTGGCTTCATTGGCATGAGGAATCACTTTGCCATTGAGATAAGCCGGTATATAGTCGATCCTTTTATTGGTGAAATCGACATGTACCGACTTAGTTTCATTCATTTTGATTCTCCATTTCACTGTCCATTGTTGTATGCTAGATATTGACCGCTTTAACTTGGTCATTGACTCAATGTTGCTGTCTCCAACTGCCAATATCGCTGTATCGTCTGCGAAAGTGGCTGTGGTGTTCATTTCAATTTCTGGGAGATCGCTGGTATACAGGACGTACAGGAGTGGGCCAAGTACACTCCCTTGCGGGACTCCTGCACATATCGGTTTTGGTTCTGAAAATGCATCATCTTGCTTTATCCTGAAGTAACGATTAGTGAGGTACGATTGAAGCAACTCAGCATACTTTATTGGCAGGGCCTTACGCAGCTTGTAGTTGAGTCCTTCATGCCAGACCTTGTCAAACGCCTGAGTGACGTCAAGGAAAATGGCAGAACATACTCTATTTTTCTCAAATGCTTCTTCGATGATGTGTGTTATCCGATGGACTTGGTCGATTGTTGAGTGTTTCTGCCTAAATCCAAACTGATGTCGTGGGATCAGCTTTCGTTCTTCAATAATTGGTATTAGTCTTCTGTGTACTTATCAATTTTTCGAACAGTTTAGATAACACTGGTAGAAGTGAAATTGGTCTGTATGAACTTGGTTGCCCTGGTGGCTTGCCTGGTTTGGGAATCATAATGACTTCTGCTATCTTCCACAGCTGAGGGACGCTTCGAAGTTTGATTACCGCATTGATGATCATGACTATTTTTGCGATAGCTTTACGCGGTAGGTGCTGGAGGATTTGTCCAGTGATAAGGTCATAGCAATTTCCAACACGTGAACGAAATTTCGTTGAGCATTTCGTCAATAAAAAATGCCATGACAATTAATCAGTAGATATGAAATTTCAGATCAATAAATCAATGCAGTACCGATAACAAAGAATGAACCGCCGAGGTTCCAGAGAAAATAAAATTAGATGAACTCGAGATCCAACGGAGATCGTGCGAATCGGCACGTAGGTAGTCGTTTCAACGGGAGAAGTTGAATAATGATCAATTATCATTAGTTGTTTGTCAACATGATAAGCAAAACAAAACAAAAAATCCACAGTCATGCAGCATGAATGTAAGAGCGAATTTTCGAAGAAATAATTGGTTTTATGTAAAATGTCTCCATTTTACTGGTTTTATAACAAATGTAGGGAATTCATGGGTGATTTTCCCTCCCGAAAACTCCTCCCATCCCCTTAGAATGACCCGATTCTGCCCATCTACGAAGTTAGCCTTTCGATTACCAAGACAGATGTTTTGTGCAATTTTGAACTTTTTATCTCATAAAATTGGGCTGGTGCCCATATGGGGAATTATATTTCCGAATATTTTATTTCACTTAAGGCACGTGTTTATTTTTGTTTATGACTGCATAATGACTGTATTTTTGTATATCACTGTATTACCTATGTAATGGAAATGATTTAAAAAAAAAAAAAAAATTCTCCGAAAATTCGCCTAAATATGAATTTCCTTATTTTGATCCTTATTCATACTCTTATAGATCATTGATAACGAACTCTTGAGGATTGAGCCAAATTATTGACAATTTTTGGTTTATTATCTTCGATAATGAACCATTGGAATCGCCCAAAGAAAAAAATTTTTTAACCCCCCCTCAAAATTTGTTGGTTTACGTTTCAAGATACGTAGATTCAGAAAATCGAATAAAAAAAAATCCGTCCGTCCGCCGTACACCGTACGCCGTCCGCCGTACGCCGTCCGTGGCACTTTGCCCAGTTAGCGTTGAGCTAAAATTACGAAATTTGGTTTCTGGGTTTGGACCAGCCCCACAATGATCCTCGAAACTTTTCATAACCCTAGGTCAAGGGGAAGGGGTTCAAAACGAAATTTAAAATTTCGACGATGTCATATCTCGAAATATTCAACTGAACCGTGTAATTTTTAGTTCACTTTTGAATGACCTGAAAAATTACGAATCTTTTAAGACCAATTGGATTTTTGTGCGACCAGCCGTTCGTTCACAGTGAGCGCGCAAAGGTTTAGGAAAAACACTAAACTTTCGCTTCGAAAACGGGCGCTACGTGGGTCAACTCCAGACGCCCAGAATAAAACTACGTTTTTCATCTTCCCGGTAAACTACAGTCTAGAAATTTTAACCGTGAGTCGGGGATAGACCACATTGCAATATTCACTCGGTTTCTCATCTGTAAAATTGTTTAAATAATACCTTTTTGTAATAATACAAATTAAATTTTGATGATGAGCTGTTGACTTGAAATTTTAAAAATAGTTCAGAACTGGATCACAATGCAATATTCACTCGTTTTCTTGTCTGTAAAATTGTTTAAATAATACCTATTTGTTTAAACAAATTAAATTTTGATGATGAGCTAGATACTTGAAATTTTAAATATAGGTCAGAAATGGATGACATTTCAATATTCACTCGGTTTGTATGACATGGTATGAGTATGGTATGGTATATTATTGTATGTATGATTTGGTATAGTACAGTATGGTATGATAGGAAAGAAATTCGTATGGTATGGTATGAGTACGGTGAGAATATGGTATGGTGCCGATTTGCAACACAGTCTGGTATAGACAGAAGGGTGATCTGCACAAGGAAGATAATAAACCGTTGTGTCAAGAATTTGCAGAGTTTTTAATGCATGTTTGATGATAATCCGCAAAAATTTGCACTCCCCATTCCCGAGATCAAACAAACGATAGCTTCTAAATTTTATCATTGATCGTCTCTTAATCGGTTCATTGAGTTGCTATTTAAGCAGAAAAATAATACTAAGTAGGTATTTGGTTGGAGGGGATCGGTGGGGTGAATATGGACTTGATCGCTCTTCTGCGTGGATTAGCTATCTATGAAGGACAGATTTATATGATACTTATATTTATAAAAACCTTATACAGTAAAGCTAGCAAAGTATGCGGTTGGTATGCCCTAAAAAGCCTCTACACATGAATGAATATTCATTTATTTGTATAAATATATTATAAATAATACAATGGATTGGTAAAACTAAAGAAACGCGCGTGAAATATGAACTTGAATGAATGTACAGGAGGATGAAAATTATAGAAAACACTTACGGAAATTTAGAAAAACTTGATGATAATGGAAAAGTTTCGCGTTACAGCGTCATCAGCCCTGGAAGCTGATTCCGTGTAGGGCTGATGACGCTGTGACGCAAAAAACTTTCCATTATCATAAAGTTTTTCTAAATTTCCGTAAGTGTTTTCTATAATTTTCATCCTCCTGTACATTCATTCAAGTTCTTATAAATAATACATATACGTATAAATATTTTATCATTCATCATTTTTATATCATTTATGGTCTTTTTATTTGAATTTCGATATCATAAAACCATGTGTTGTTCGGACCATTTTGATACTGAGCTTTTTCCGAGAATGAGGCTCAAGTGCAGATCGCTCCGGGTGTTCTTACAGAATTCTCTGAACCTAAATCTATTCAAATTTGAACAAAGAAACTATTCCATTCCATTCAAAACTATTTTTAAAATTACAAAACTTATTTCGCACCTCTTCCTAGGGTACCATCCACGACCCGGTCTAGGTCTGTATTTCATTGTTTTCAGTATATTTTGGATGGACCGCAGCGGCGGTTCGTAAACCAACCAGTTTTGAGAAAGAGATGAACTTGTTTTTCTTAACTAACAAAAACACTGAATTACAAGATCATTCAAGCAGTGCGATCCCGACAAATGGATCCAGTAAATAAGAATAATTCCGACAGTCAGCCAGAGGATTTAAATTAAATCAACGTGAAGGCGTAACAAGTGCTATTTGTTTCCCCATCAAAAATAACCACAGTCACAGACTAAAACGAACAGGGAAACAAAAAATAATGAAACAAATCCATATTCCATATTCTCAATAATCAACCTTCGGAATCGACTAGTAGAAAGAGCTCCATAATAACACATCAGGCTGACTGTGTACTATGCCATCGAACACCATGGCACATTCTGGCTTCTGTTGAGTGATTGTGCCCTTGAAGACCGATTTCTATTTCGTTGCACCGCCATTTTCCAGCCCAAGACGAATCCAGAATAAATGTGGAACGAATAGATCTATTCTTCGAGGTTCGTTTGCTTTGGTTCAACCGAGCATGGATCAATTGACGGGGCATTGAGGTCGTTTCTCGAGGGAAATGCAAACCAATTTTGGAACTCCATGGTGGCACGGTTTCATTTGATGGAACGACGTTCCACTAGGAACATATAGGAAGGGATCATTTTGTACTTGTCCACCTCATACCATAATCAAGGATGTATAATCCATGTATAATCAAGGAAGTATAATCCATAACAACAGACATGCAACTAATAACTCCATCTAATAGCCCTACCGGCCAGTTGAACTATGCTGTCGCCACTTCGAGCATTTTGGTGTTATTATCAACACTATTCCATTTCGAGAAATGGTTTCCGAAATTGGGATAATTTTGAGTTCCCTCAAATGTAATACCACATTGTGTTTGAAGAAGAATAAATCCAGAGGGTCGCATAACATATTTTCGTTAGATACCAAGTCCAAGGGTATTTCGGAAATTACACCTAACTAAACTTCCTAGATGAACTTATGCAAGATAGCAGTGGACTAACTTTTCCTGTTCGACTGTTTATCATTACTTAAGACTGTTTGTTCATATGACTCGCTGGGTATTTGAGAGCAAGCCTCGACCCAAGCCTGTCCTACCACAACTTCCTGGGTTACAACAGAAAATACTGAACTGTGGCTTAGTAACTACAGAAACTTGCCCGATCCTTTCGAAAACTCGTTTTATCATCTGAAGTCCTTAACATGGTAGACGACTCGGTATCCAAAGATATAAATTAGTTACGGGGATAGTATAACCAAAGATATGACCTGGATTAAACTACAAGGATTTGTCTAGCAAGGAGAAACAATTCCACTAAGGACATTTACGTATTCATGTATTTACTTCCATTATGGATGGTGTGTCCAGCCTGTGAAAGTGACTTCGATCCGTCCCAGCCCGATCTTGCCGGTTGAATGGATTCCGGGGTAATGCGAGCCAACCTTTTTCGATTTTACCGACATTGATCCTCTCACGGAAAATATCATATAACTATTTGAAAGGGAGCGCTAGGATCAGAACGGGAAACGTTGAGTGACAAGTCGAGTCAGCAACGAAGGCCGCTGTCGAAGGGATGTGTACACAGACACCAACTGCAGCAATGGTCAGTATTCAATTTTTATTTTCGTTCTCACATATTCAATGTGGTTTTTCAATTCACATTTGTAACTCAAAATTTAGTCAAACATGACTCTTGAATTGTAGTTGAAAACCGAAATTGGTAAAAACACAAATTTCATTACTAAAATCAGTAAATTTCTTACAATCAACAAATTGACCGCAACATGCTTTTTGAAATTTTCCCTACATATCGTCGCCAACACCGCGTATCAACTATTTTGGCCAAAATGAGGTTATAACTCATTCTTATTCAAATTTTCCCGCCGCATGAGATGGCTAGCATAGGTTTTAGCATGGAACATGCTTTAGCCTTGGACTAACTAGCCGAAAAATGTCACGCGGAAGTGTCACGAAATTTTAACGATGATTTTCACGTACCTACAACCGCTAGGGAAATGAAACTTCTTTCATTTTCATTGGATAAAAATCGTTTTCCATTCGTTGGAAAGATCTTGATTTATACTATAACTATATAAATTGATACTATAACTATATAATTGTTTTATAACTATATAAATGAATGTTAATTTAACTTAATTTAATTTAATTTATGTTATTAATAGATGTAGTAAACAATGCCGCTTGTTTTGTGATCACTTGGTTGTCATGTTGGTTTCAGTAGACGCTAAGAAACTGTTCAATAAGTTCTTAGGTGGTAGTCAATCATCATAAGCGCTGTAAAGTTCCGCAAGAATGTTGTATCCTGGAACAGCAAACAGAATAACAAAGCGCGGCTAAAGCATGTTCCATGTTTCTTGAATTTTAGCCGTAGGCTCTAAGCGAAAAGCAACCGGGGGTCCAGGGGGATTGCTTCTCCTGAAAAGCAGGTGTTTGGTTGATACGTGGTTTTGTTTCTTAGGCGGCGGTATGTGTGGGTATGGGTCATTCTAGGTAATACCTCTTCCGGAATGCATACCATATTTATATACCAACTAGAGGTCAAGATGAGGAAATTTTGGGGAACAATGAATGGGTCAAATTTCAAACCCAAAAACATTTTTCTGTTATGATTTGTTAAAGCGATTCTACAGGAAACCACCCATTGGATGGTTATAGAGACGTCAAATGTTGAGGGTATACTCCTAAGACACTCAGAATGTTAGATATAGATTTTGGCACATCGTCAGGTCCAGAGTGGAGTGCAATAGCGCGGTAGTAAGTTAATAACAATTAATATTTGGAATAGATATCTAGAATTTGTGTTGCATTCTCATCAAACACCTTCAATACCTACAGTACAATAGTCAGCAGGACTATTCCGATAGTTACAATCAAATTGCAAGATTAAACAGAGAATCGTGAGGATAATTATTATAGATCTATTATAGATACATCTATTATAGATGTATTAGCGGCAGCTAATTCGGTTAACAATTCGGCAGCTAACAATTCAATTAAAGGGTTCCCCGAGTGCTTGTTTCAAGGGACGGAAGTGAAGTTGAAAAGTGGTAATCAAACGACCGCTAAGACCTCCGAATTGCATCTCATGGCCGGAGATGAGGAAGCGACTCAGAAACTAGTTCTTTTTTTAGGATTAGAGGACGGACAACCCTTCGTCTTCAACTTGAGCGGTGAAGATGGAAATTTGCGAACTTGTTATCAGATAAACAGGAGTCGAATTGATTACAATGCTTTTGTCTGTCTGGCCCAACCGTTTTTTCTTGAAAAATGGAATGGGCAGTTGGGGATTGAGACACTGATCAAGGATTTATGTATTTATATATTGATTTACTTATTTTACACAACACGGGCAAGATCATTAAACAGAATAATTCAAGAAAATAGCGGAACCAATCACAAGAAATTGAAAAAAAAGAGAAAAAAAACACATTTAAAAAATAAGTAGATACACTTCCATGAACAGGGTTCGTGCCGATTTTCAATTTTCAATTTCCCTGACTTTTCCCTGATTTCCAGACCAAAAATTTCGATTTTTCCCTGACTTTTCACAACGTTTCAGGATCCCTTTTTTTTTTTTTTTTTTTTTTTTTAAAGGGGGCTTTGATAGGCTTATGCCTTTGGTCACGTAGACCTCGAAGTGGGTCTATTGTGACATTATACCCCTGTTCCTACACTACAACATTTGTAGTGAGGAGACGGTTTACAGCCTCCTCCCGGATGAAGTGGAGCAGGCTGTTGTCATCGATTTTTGCAACCTCGGAGGGACTGAGGATGCCCTTACCAAGGTGCTTAAATCTTTTGTATGCAAGCGCTGGACAGTTACAGAGTATGTGTTCTGCTGTCTCTGGCTCACAGTCACAAAGTCGACAGTCATCTGTCCTGCATATTCCCATCTTTTTGAGGTGGTACTTGACTGGACAGTGGCCAGTTAGGAGGCCTGTGACGGCCTTTATGTCCTTCCGGCTGAGGGAAAGGAGAGCCCTGGCTTTCCTTCTGGAAAAGCGTACGAACTGCTTGGCTTGTCTCATTTTTGGAGCGCTTTGCCAATGCTTTGTTCTCTGCTTGTCAACCCACTTCCCCACTTCTCGGGCTATAAAGCTCTCCGTGATGCCAAGGAAAGGTTCTGGTCCAATTGGGTTTGACGTGGATGCCTGTTTGGCGAGGCGATCCGCCTCTTCGTTGCCTTCTATGCCCTCATGACCCGGCACCCACAGCAGCGTCAATTTGTTGCCATGGGCAGCCATCTTGAGGGAGTTTAGGCAGCTCCAGGTGAGCTTTGATTTTATGGAGAAGGCCGAGATGGCCTTTAATGCTGCCTGGCTGTCTGATAGAATATAGATCTTTGCGCCCTTTAGTCTTTTCCTGGCGATCTCCTGGGCACAAATATCTATTGCATGGGTTTCCGCTTGAAAGATGGTGGCCAAGGCCCCAAGGGGCTTAGACAGGCTAAATCTGGGGCCTTTTATCCCCAGGCCTGCTTTTTCATCCATCACCGACCCATCTGTGAACCACAGCAGTGATCCTGGCTCTAATTGAGGCATGCCTCCTTTCCAGAAATCACGATCTTTTATTATTACTCTGAATGGAAGATCAAAATTCATCCTCTCTGGCATTTTGTCAGAGATTGATGAAGCCACTGGGTCTACCTTGACAAAGTCAAGGTTGGACGCGTGGCTATTTTTCCTGGCAGGGTGTTTTATTACTCCTGCTTGCAGCATCCTCATGGCCCCCAGGTAGGCCACCCTCTGTATGTGGAGATGGAGGGGTTCAAGGTCAAGTAAAACCTCTAGTGCTGCAGTAGGGGCTGTTCTCATTGCCCCTGTTATTCCAAGGCAGGCCTGTCTTTGGAGTTTTGTAAGTTTCTCCACAGCCGTTGCCTGACAGGTTTTCTGCCACCATACCGTTGAGGCATAGGTGACCATGGGTCTGACAATGGCTTTATAAGCCCAGTTGGCCCTCATTCAGGATCCTTTAAACAGTAACGTTTTGCATGAATCGAACATTTTAGATGCGCAAATGAAGAAAAACAATATAAGGAACAAGTTTTTTTATTCATAAAAAACGAAGTTTACTTAAAACAAAGTAAGAGATAGAATCACAAGGTAAAACACATAAAAGTTTTGAGTACGTGGTTTACATAAACCATACCTTACAAAGGTAAAGGGGTTTTCGACGCGTATCATGGATTTTTCGCAGTTCTGCACCCGATTTGAGATTTTTCCCTGACCAAAATCCAATATCCCTGACTTTTCCATGACTTCCAGTGCCCATTTATATTTCCCTGACTTTTCCATGACTTCCCTGACTTCCCTGACCGGCACGAACCCTGATGAAGTATATGAATTACTATAGGCTCCAGATTAGTGTAATTCATTTAGATTGTCTAGTGTTATCAAAACAGTCCCTCCCATCCGGCTCTTATTTGTAAACAACAACAAATCCTCCAGTTTGTTTATCCGAGCCCGTCGTCCGATCCGTCAGTTTACACCGAAGTAGGGTGTTATCGAAAAAAGCATGACCTTCATATGATTGTTCCATTGTTTTTTTTTTTTTTCGCGAAAACAACAATGACCAACTCCGCCTGACGCCGATTGTTTACCTCCCAGGCAGACGTCGCGGCAATTTATGTTACATAAACGCTCATTATTCACCGCAACAACCGCGGCTTTTCCCGGCAAATCAATACAAACAAATCAACTGCCCGATTCTCTGTCGACCTCTGAAAGTTACAATTACAGATCTTGAATTTGCTACCCCTCTCCAAACTCGAGAAATTAGTAAAGACCCTTTCGGACTTCTTCTTCTCATTCTTCTTAAAGAAGAAAAACACTGTCAGTAGGGTCGCAGAAAAAGGAGAAGAAAAAAATCTAATTTGGGTCTCATCACTAGAAGTTTTAGGGCCGGTTTATCAATTCTCCGGTTAAATCTAGATTCAACTAAATGGAGAATTAAGGTAATCGACGATTGGCAAACTAGCCGTGTTTATCAATCTCAACTAGTGGTCGATTAGCTAATGAAACTTTAGCAGAGGGAAAACAGGGGTACCACGACACGAACGAAAAATTTCTCTCATCCCGCCGGTGCAACACTGCGGGTCTGGTACAAATCGACCAATCAAAACACTTCTCCAATTGTTATTGTTGTTGAGAGCCAGTTCGCTATTTTGTTCGTCGCTGTATGATTTTAATGAAATCTTCATCTTCCGATGGAACTGACGAGGAGTTCGTGGAGTTTTTGCAGTACGAAAGGAGACCGTACAGTGTAAAGTCCCGGCCAGATTATTTCGCCAGGCTTGACGATGTTGATTTCCTTACGCGCTTCAGGTTATCTAAACGTTCAGCTCTGTTTATGATGTCTCTTATCGAGGATCAACTTGAAACACCTACAGATCGGAATCATTTCATAACACCAAGACCAATGACTAGACTCCTGCTAACGCTACATTTTTACGGCCTTGGTAAGTACCTACTTTCTTCGTAACATATCTACCCGTTGACGTAGTCGTCAGACATTACAGAAGTTAAATTCCACTAGGCAGAAATGCATTTTTGTAAAATAATCCCGATATGCCATTGGGGCCGTCATAACAGCCAAGTTTATTTTTGTTCACAGGTTCGATGCTCCTTTCTGTTGGAGATTTCTGCGGAGTAAGCAAAAGTTCGGCTTGTATGATTGTGCGGCAAGTCTCCTTTGCGATCGCTGCGCTATTATCAGTTTTTTCTAAATTTTTTTAGATTATTTCATAATTAGATTATTTTGAAGGTATTTAAGTAAGTTTTTGATTATATTGCACGATTTCCTCGTATGTTTTAGAGGTCTCAAAATGGACTGTAACATATATGTTACAGCCGTCACTAGGGGTACAACAACTTGAACTGGTGAAATTACTTTTATTTCAGAGAAGGCGTCATTCTACGAGGTATGACTATCTAGAAAGCTTCTCTTTCTGACTATTTACTGTTCTCTTCCTATTCTCGTATACTTTTGAATGTAAGGAATGAATCCCAACACGGAGATCATGTTTAAGTACTCGTACTTCTTATTTTCTGATGTTCAATTTTCACATATATCTATCCCATCATAACATCTAAAACCCTTCTATCTTTGTATTCACGTATCGAATATAATCCATTTATAAAGTCACTTACTTACGAGTATATCAGTCCCACTAGGTGATCTATATGTAGCCAAGACTTGAAATATTTGACCATCAAACTTAAATTGTACTCTAATACATGTTGCATTTTGTAATACTACTTATTAGGTTCTATTATTCCACACTGATCATTATAGTACAATATTACTCCACACTTTTGATCAATATAGATTGTAGAGCAGGCATATTTGTAGCCCGGGATTATTTTACTTGTATTAGCTTCTGAGTTCCATGTTTCCGTTAGGCATATTACATCAGGTCTTACTGGCAAATTGTCCAAATTTATCAAAAATTCATCATAATTTTAAACAGACTTCTAATATTCATGTTTAACATTAGAATACAATTGTTTACTTGTTTTTCCAATACATTATTTTAATCATCTACACTTCACAGACTACCACTTTCTCTTTTTCCGTATACTCAACAATATCCATTTCATTTTTTTGTTGTTATTATTATTATTTTTTATTAACCTGTTCCACGTCTTATATCCTTATCGTTTTACTTTCATGCTGTTTATCTTAATAAATGCGTTCTGTTACAGAAATTGTTTTATTCAAATTTGTAATCTACCTATGTATCTTGAAACGTAAGCCAACAATTTTTGAGGGTGCGTTGAAAAGAAATAATTCTGTGGCGATTCAAATGGTTCATAAAATACAAGATATCTAGTAACCAAAGGAAATTCCGGTTTTGAAAAAGTCCTCTGTTGATGTTATGCTGTATGACTTTTAATTGGCGTTTTTCATACATAGATGTTATTTCACAGTAAAATCTAGCCTAAACTAATAATTCCTTATGATAAATACAATTTCCCTACACGTCGACAAAGCTCAGTTACAAAAAAGAAGAAAAGACAAATAATATTTCAAATTATGAATAATTTAGTATTTATTTACAAGATGACAAATAGGAACAATTTATTTACAAGATGATGACAAATATGACCACTTTACAATTTATTTACAAGAAGATGAGACACGAACAATGTATTTAAAAGAAGATGAGATAAATATGAACAACTTATTTACAAGAACATGAGTTACGAACGATTTACAAGAACATGAGACGAATATGAAAAATTTACAATTTGTTTACAAGAAGATAACAAATATGAACAATCAACTATTTATTTACAAGATGAGACATACGAACAATTTACAATTTATTTAGAACAAGATGACCTGAATATGAACGATTTACAATTTATTTACAACAAGATGAGACATAATAATATTTATGTACAATTTATTTACAAAAATCATTGCTGGTCCAAGGCCAGTAGCTTCTTCTTTTCAATTTCGAGTTGGACGGCAGCTCTTTGTCGATCAAACTCAGCTCTTTGTCGTTGCAATCTGGATGTCGTAGAGACGATTTTTTTTTTTCCATCAACTTCATTCGCATCAACGCCACCCGTTCAAATTTACCTGCGGGTCAGATTACGGAAATGAAGATTATAATATAGGAATTGTTAAAATCGAAAAATGGAAAGCGAGAGTGGGTATAATGCAATCGGAAGGAGCCCAAAATAATAATAATAGCATAATAATTATGCTATTATTATGCTCAGAGCATAATATGCATTATTATAATTATTATTATGCTACCAGACTATTTGCTGTAATTGCCACTGTAGTTGCTCTAACCAAGTTAACAAAACGGAAAATTTTGCTTCTTTTTCTTCAGAAGAAGAAAGGTACAGTACTGAACGTGAACGCACTAGGAATATGTCTCACGAGAGATACAGTTGTTGCTGATGGCATGAAAAAAAAGATACAATATGTACAAATGTACATGTACGGTGAGAAATGACGAAGTACTATTCCCCTAGCAACGACTCGGTTGTACGCGGAAATCGCCAGAAACTCATTTGGGACAATTTTCATAGTCAATAATTGAAAATAAAATTATTTTCGTAACGGTTTTTGAGTTATGTGCCGTATGAAAGACATGAAAATGTCAAAACATTCCAAAAAGGTGGTAAAGATTCAGTAAGGAGTTTTCCAATCGCCTAGCATATCTGTCCCACGTCCCACCATTATCAGTCACGAATTAGAGACATTTTCGTATCAAGCACAAGACAAAGAAGTAGAAGATTGTTAGGAATAGAACGTACCTCTGTTAAGGCGGGATGCCTAGGAGTGTGCAGCATCAGTGGCGTGACATGCGTCCAATCCACGACGATTTCTTCGTGTAGCTGCACTGCGGTATTGTCCTCGACATCGTGTCGCGAAGGATAATCTCTTCCTCTGTTAAAGTTTTGCCTTGTATTGCAGTCCCTCCGCCTGTCACCTTCCACTGCTGATCAGTCTTCCTAAAATAGAATGATTGAGGGAACGGATTAAAAATAGTATTAACCAAAAAATCCTATTTGCTTGAATGAAAAATCCTATTCATCTTCCGTTTTTTTGGGGAACGCAGGATCAAGAAAGGAATTACAGCTGGGAAAAAATGTCTGAGAAAAGACCTGGTGTACTTCAGTTGTGCCCCTACTTTCAAAACGGGATTTCTCCGTGAAAATTCGTCCTGTTTGAAGGATTGATTTGTGATAACTTTTTACAGATCCAGTCAATTGTTCTACCATTCCAGCGATTTACAACTTACAGCATGAAAGCATAAAAATAAACAGAATAGCATGAAAACAAATCGCTGGACTGGTATATCAATTGACTGGTTGCTCCCTAGCGCTCGCATCTATAACAAGAAAAATTTACGCCAAACAACTGATCAGTAAAAAGTAATGACATGCGACCAACCAATTTTCACGGAGAAATCCCATTTTGAAAGTGAGGGGCACAACTAAAGTACACCCAAAAGACCAGTCAGCATTGAAGGCTCCCACGAGTGATATGTTGATGGAAGTAAAATGTTACGGGTATCTACCCAAAAGTCATACCAAAATGAACAAAATGACGTGGTTTGGTACGTACCTCAATTTCAATTTGATCCCAGGCGTTATTCTTCGCCGCGGCGCTCAAATTGTCGGTTTTCTTGTTTTCAACGGTTCCCCTGTGGCGATTCGCTACGCGGATCAAAAGGAGTCTCTCAGCGTAGGTGAAATTAGATCCCCTCTTGTGTTTATCTGGAATGGTAGGAATCGTAAGTTTAATGGAAACCTGCTGGAAGTCCGGCTGGTTGTTCACCGAATCACAACCATCTGAATGATTTCCCATTCGAACTTTACCACCACCCGAATGATTTCCTATTCGAACTTTACCATAAAGATGAAAATAACCATGTAAATAGGGTGTAGGTACTCACTGTTTGAAGTCTGGCTCATGGTGAACGGTAGGCGAACGGACACAACAGTAAACAGACACACAAATCACGTAATGGCGAAGATCCTGCAAGGTGATGCCGGTCTCCACAATATGGCGGTAGGTAGCAGCACTGCCTAATGGGAGATTTTAGAGCTAATGGCCGATTGCAACCTACCTCTAAACTAGTGGGACTTTGGTGGTAGATCGGCCATTACTGTGTATTGATAAACAGCACCTTCACTCGCTTATCGGCCATTAGCGATAGTCGGGCTTTAATCGGCGATCAAATGCAATTGATAAACCGGCCCTTAAGGGTATACTCGTGGTCTTAATGCGGCAATAGCGCCGGCAATGATGCCGCAGAATCCAAAAAAACTCTGCAAATTTATCCACAACGGTTTGTTATTTAACACAAAGTGTGGTTTCATCAACTGTTTTCCACTATGAAATCACGCTCGTAGATATAATTTTTATGGATTTTTTATTGTTGTCCTAATTGCGTTGAGGTTTTAAACAATCCAGTTGTATTCGTAAAAAAATAACATAATTATCGAGGTAGTAGTTTAGAATGTTATGAACGTTTTCAAGTGTTGTGTAAAGTTATTCGTAATCCAATTGGAGTCCTCCTGCCGAATTTCATTGGTCTCCATTATTCCGGTGGACGGATGGATTTTTCGTATTATAATTTTCAGTAATAAACCTTTGTAAATAATCTCCTACCCGGTGGAAGGATCTAGCACCTTCCAAGCCTCTACTCTGTCTATAAAAAAACTGTGGATACGCGTCAGAACTACAAACTGCCATCGGCCTAAACCACTGATAATACCGGGTACTCCGATATGAAGAATATGAAGCAGTCGTCTTACCCCCATAAACTATCAATACCAATTAACTAAAAACCTAAAACTCGACTAAACACTTGAACCCAAAACTAAACAAACTAACTCTTAACTTTTGGTTTATTATCTTCGATAATGAACCATTGGAATCGCCCAAAGAAAAAAAAAATTTAACCCCCCCTCAAAATTTGTTGGTTTACGTTTCAAGATACGTAGATTCAGAAAATCGAATAAAAAACTCTGCAAATTCTTGACACAACGGTTCATTATCTTCTTTGTACAGATCACCCTTCTGTCTAGATCACTAGGTCTAAATGTCTAGATCCTAAATGTTAGATTAATTATTAGTATTAATTATCACTAATTATTAATAATTTTATCAAGTACCTAGTGAAAATTATAATAATTTATGGTTAGGTATTAATAATTTGTATTTATTATCAGTAATAATAATTATTAATTATGATTAATTAATACGATATCCGGCTATTGGAATCGACTGGGTTCCTTCGTGCAGAACCTGAATGATAGAGATGATGAATTAATTACAAATAAAATGTACCGATATAATTCTAGGGTTTTTAATACTACGTTGGCAATAATTTTTCTATAAAAGAAGTACCTACCAACAAACATTCGAAATTACCTTCATTTCCGTAGAACGAAACGTACCATCTGCGATCCATATTTAAACTTTAAAGTCTCTAGCTCAACATCCAAATTTAATTTTGTTAAACAAGTTGGTATTGTTTAAACAATTTGACAGACAAGAAACCGAGTGAATATTGCATTGTCATCCAGTTCTGACCTATATTTAACATTTCACATCTCTAGCTCATTGAGGAGTTAAAGAAAAAACTTTGTTCAAACTTGAACTAAAACTTGAAAATTCGTTCAAAATTTGTTTTGGACCCCTTCCCCTTGATCTAGGGTTAAGAAAATTTTCAAGGCCCATCGTGGGTGTGGTTGATCTTGTAAACCAAATTTTGTAATTTTACCACAACGCTAACTGGGCCAAGTGCCATGGACTTGTTCAAACTTGAACTGAATTTTGTTGCGAAAGTTACGTTTTCACAGTTTTAAAATCAATTTTGAACCCCTTCCTAGGGTTTTGAAAAATTTGAAGGATCAAAAAACATTAATTCTTCAAATCTCCTCGACAACAACTTTCATTTGAGCCCATGGGTTATAATCGTCAAATGTCAAATCTAGACCCCCCCCCCCCCCAGGGTTAGTGGGGTTTACCTAAAAAAGTATATGTATACCTAACATACACACAATATTTGCCTAAATAATAATTCAGTCTACCAGTCTACCATTTAGTGATCTAGACCAAAGGGTAATCTGCATAAAGAAGATAATAAACCGTTGTGTCAAGAATTTGCAGAGTTTTTGTAATTGCATTATTTTAACCCCCCCCCCCCCCTCTCGCTCTCTCTCCTCAAACTCCGTCCCAGATCAGTCCAGTTAGCTAAAATTACAAATTTGGTTTACCTGTTCGGACCAAACCCCCAATGATCCTCGAAACTCAAAGGGGAAGGGGTTCAAAACGAATTTTGAAATGTTTAAAAATTCATGTCCCGAAAAACTCAATGGAACGTTATAGTTTTTAGTTCACAAATAAAAAGTGTTCAATTTTTAGGATTTTTTAAGACCATCCGCAGCTTTGTACGACCAGCCGTTCAGACTTGAGGCCATTTACCCTTTTCGGGAACAGTATATTCAAGACGATGAGATCAAGAGCGAAACTCTGCAAATTCTTGACACAACGGTTCATTATCTTCTTTGTGCAGATCACCCTTCTGTCTAGATCACTAGGTCTAAATGTCTAGATCCTAAATGTTAGATTAATTATTATTATAAATTATCACTAATTATTAACAATTTTATCAAGTACCTAGTGAAAATTATTATAATTTATTTTTAGGTATTAATAATTCGTAATTATTATTAATAATAATTATTATTAATTATGATTAATTAATACGATATAATTCTGGGGTTTTTAATACTACGTCGGTAATAATTTTTCTATAAAAGAAGTACCTACCAACAAACATTCGAAATTACCTTCATTTCCGTAGCACGAAACGCACCTCAGAACAACAAACTCGACATCACTTAACCCATATGATGTTCCAAAGAGCTTCTTAGTATGAAAATGGACCTGTATTTCAACAGTTTGATTCACGATCCTGTAGTGAGGCACAATCTTTGAGCCGTCATTGTGAACGAACGGCTGGTCGTACAAAGCTGCGGATGGTCTTAAAAAATTCTACGGAACAAACTCTATCTAAATATGAAATAAAAAACATACCGTTCTATATGAATTTTTCGAGATATGAAATTTTCAAAATTTCAAAATTCGTTTTGAACCCCTTCCCCTTGACCTAGGGTTATGAAAAGTTTCGAGGATCATTGTGGGGCTGATCCAAACCCAGAAAACAAATTTCGTAATTTTAGCTCAACGCTAACTGGGCAAAGTGGCGCGGACGGCGGACGGACGGATTTTTTTTTATTCGATTTTCTGAATCTACGTATCTTGAAACGTAAACCAACAAATTTTGAGGGGGGGTTAAAATTTTTTTTTCTTTGGGCGATTCCAATGGTTCATTATCGAAGATAATAAACCAAAAAACTCTGCAAATTCTTGACACAACGGTTTATTATCTTCCTTGTGCAGATCACCCTTCTGTCTATACCGGACTGTATTGCAAATCGGCACCATACCATATTCTCACCGTACTCATACCATACCATACGAATTTCTTTCCTATCATACCATACTGTATTATACCAAATCATACATACAATAATATACCATACCATACTCATACCATGTCATACAAACCGAGTGAATATTGAAATGTCATCCATTTCTGACCTATATTTAAAATTTCAAGTATCTAGCTCATCATCAAAATTTTATTTGTTTAAACAAATAGGTATTATTCAAACAATTTTACAGACAAGAAACCGAGTGAATATTGCATTGTGATCCAGTTCTGACCTATTTTTAAAATTTCAAGTCAATAGCTCATCATCAAAATTTAATTTGTATTATTACAAAAAGGTATTATTTAAACAATTTTACAGATGAGAAGCCGAGTAAATATTGCAATGTGGTCTATCCCCGACTCACGGTTAAAATTTCTACACTGTAGTTTACCGGGAAGATGAAAAAAGGTAGTTTTATTCTGGGCGTCTAGGGGTTGGGTCACATAACGGCCGTTTTCGACGCGAAAGTTTAGTGTTTTTCCTAAACCTTTGCGCGCTCACTGTGAACGAACGGCTGGTCGCACAAAAATCCAATTGGTCTTAAAAGATTCGTAATTTTTCAGGTCATTCAAAAGTGAACTAAAAATTACACGGCTCAGTTAAATATTTGGAGATATGACATTGTCGAAATTTTAAATTTCGTTTTGAACCCCTTCCCCTTGACCTAGGGTTATGAAAGGTTTCGAGGATCATTGTGGGGCTGGTCCAAACCCAGAATCCAAATTTCGTAATTTTAGCTCAACGCTAACTGGGCAAAGTGCCACGGACGGCGGACGGCGGACGGGGGACGGCGGACGGGGGACGGCGTACGGCGTACGTGTGACGGACGGATTTTTTTTTATTCGATTTTCTGAATCTACGTATCTTGAAACGTAAACCAACAAATTTTGAGGGGGGGTTAAAAATTTTTTTTCTTTGGGCGATTCCAATGGTTCATTATCGAAGATAATAAACCAAAATCCGTCCGTCCGCCGTACGCCGTCCGCCGTCCGCGCCACTTTGCCCAGTTAGCGTTGAGTTAAAATTACGAAATATGGTTTCTGGGTTTGGACCAGCCCCACAATGATCCTCGAAACTTTTCATAACCCTATGTCAAGGGGAAGGGGTTCAAAACGAATTTTGAAATTTTGAAAATTCCATATCTCGAAAAATTCATATAGAACGGTATGTTTTTTGTTTCATATTTAGATAGAGTTTGTTCCGTAGAATTTTTTAAGACCACCCGCAGCTTTGTACGACCAGCCGTTCGTTCACAATGACGGCTAAAAGATTGTGCCTCACAACACGATCATGACTCAAACTGTTGAAATACAGGTCCATTTTCATACTAACAAGCTCTTTGGAACATCATATGGCTTAAGTGATGTCGAGTTTGTTGTTCTGAGGTGCGTTTCGTGCTACGGAAATGAAGGTAATTTCGAATGTTTGTTGGTAGGTACTTCTTTTATAGAAAAATTATTACCGACGTAGCATTAAAAACCCCAGAATTATATCGTAATAATTAATCATAATGAATAACAATTATTATTATTAATAAATACCAATTAATAATACCTAACAATAAATTATAATAATTTTCACTAGGTACTTGATAAAATTGGTAATAATTAGTGATAATTGATAATAATCATTAATCTAACATTTAGGATCTAGACATTTAGACCTAGTGATCTAGACAGAAGGGTGATCTGTACAAAGAAGATAATGAACCGTTGTGTCAAGAATTTGCAGAGTTTTTTTGAACCTTTGTGAACTCTATTTGGGCTTGATTTATAGGTAATCCCTAATCCCCAAGTTCGGTATTTTTAGCGCAATATGTAGGTCTATATTGTGCTACGGAGGACAGGTGTGAAGGTATACACAATATAGCGAAGTGGAAATGCTTTTGTAGTATTTTGTGAAGAGGCTCCCAGTCCTGCCCTAGACTATATGATATACATGGAGGTTGGTGTAGACCAGTTATATGAGTACACACTAGATCTCAATGTCAATTATAATTATGAGACCAATATTTTAAAAGGTACAAATGTGTTATAAAGAAAAATGTATCATGGTGGAAAACTTAAAGTGTCTGTCATTGAGTTAGCTGTCAGGGTTGATATTGAGCTAGGGACCAATCTGGATTCTATTGTTATTCCCGAAAATATGAGTTTGATTAAGAATAAAAGGAAGAAAATGTTTAAGGAAGAATGTTATACATTCTCCATTAAACATTATCTTCATAAAGTTGAGGTCTAACATTTCACACCTTGCGCGACAAACACTCGTACGTGGCTGGCGGGCAAAATGGATATCAATGAGAACCACCTAGGAGCGTCCAGAAGCGCTCAAAGTTGGACTAACCGCTTTAGTTCATAATTTTGATAAGACAGAAAACCCCCAGTGTGGCACATGAAATTTGATTATTTTTCGACACTGAATCTCGTGGTGATATCAGTTTTTTATTGGACGTGATTAAACCGGGATTACAGCCTGAAATATGGTCGTTTTAGCGGTTAGTCCAACTTTGAGCGCTTCTGGACGCTCCCTAGGTGCGCCCAACAAAAAAGGTTGTCGAAGTAAAAAGTTCACGAAATTTGACGTTGAATCCGAATCTGTAATAAAAAAGGGGGATTCCCATTCGAAAAAACAAAGTTGACATGCGTAACCTGCATTTGCGCGCATGCGCGGCGCACAAAAATGTAATGGTTGAATTCTTTGTAAACAATTAAGGGGACGTTACTTCGATGTGTTTTTTTGCTATCTCTCTTTATATCGAAATAAAAAGGGTGGTACGTTCATTAAGAACCATTTCAAAATGCATAAAGAAGCGTACCAAACTAATATTTTAGCCGGCGGCATCAACCGGAACCATTGGTGGCATACCATCTTGACGTACGTACGTCCAAAAATCGATTCGGCATTTCAAAAGCCATCAAGTATAATTGCAAACTCGTAATTTTTGTCAGGGGTCACCACTCAGCCATTTCTTTTCCACTAACATACTCCATGATGAGTATATCAAAACAATTTGTGTCCAGTAACACTCTTCGTGGGTTCTGGAATTCTGAATCGATCTTACAACTCTATAAAATAATATGTCGAGGCGCATATAGACCCCCACAAGCGCGAAAAAAAAAACCGTTTTAATGCCTTGTAAAATTGGGGAAGGTGGTGACGTTGGACAATAAGTAATCATTCCAATTATATCATTCTGATTGATTATTGATACGATCAGAAAGGCAGATTGATTAGGTATACGTTACTTGGATATTCGCCGTGTAATTTATGCTGCACCACTAATTTTTTTTTCTTTTTCATGGACTTTTGATGGATGTCTGCGGCACGGAGGAATGAATGTTGATAACCCACAGGCTAGTTGTGCTTTTTTTCGCGCAACGTGCCTCGTGTTTGAAATTGATCAGTGGACTTTTTTTGGACACCGTTTTCATGGGGAAACCCAATCACGAAAAGGAACTCGTATTCAAATCATTTGATAACAATGGTAGTCAAACGTCAATAAGTCCGGGAGATCCTTATTAAATGAGAAATAACTAGGTACTTCATTGTTTAGACCCACTAAATATTGGGAGAAAGATGGTTGTCAAAGGATGTGTTGGGAAGACTTGCTACACTGTTAACATTGTTAACGTTGTTACAACACTGTTACATCCACTTCTGGAATGAACTAATTGCAGAACTAGCCTCATTCCTCCAAGAAAATCCGAGAAAGTTTGAAATGAGTAACCAAATACAATGTAAGTAACGTATTTGAATTTCATCAGTATTATGAGACGTGTTTCAGAAATATCCGGAGCGTGGCGTTCCACTAGTTTTTTTACTCGTACTTAATCAGTAATGATTGGTATATTGCATATTATATTGGGTCGTTTCTTAAATATAGCTATCAATATTGAGTTATTTGGGGATCAGAACATTAGGCCACAAGCATAGAACCGTCAACATTTTCCCCTTTTTCCTCCACAGAAGGTTCCGTCTGTGAATAGAAATGGTGATTTCTTCTTTGAAATTTGTTTGTAATCAGCCTCAATAGGTCTCAGTAGTCTTCCATCGCAGTTATGCAACAAAAAATACAAGACTTTGACTTAATTATTATTCCATTCAATAACTGATGGATTTTAAAGTAGATTGGAAGATGAGATTCCTATTTTAACTATTTCGAAAGGTCTATCTCCCCATTATTTATACACTTGAATGTTTGTGTAGTTGCGGTGTGATGTGTGAACACATAACTTTAAAAAGAAAAACAAATAATTTCGAACGTTCATCGAATTCCATTATTTTGATCATTTATAGGAGGAGGAAGACGGCGGAGGAGGTTTTCCTCAGACGAGAAAATAGTCACTTTGGATATCACCGGAAATTGATAGCGAATATCACCAGCCTAATTCTATTAGCGTGGTAATCGGTGGTGAAGGAGTTCGATACCCTGACCCGGAAACCGATCGTGTGAACTTAATTCAATGGAGGATCCGTTGGGTGATCCGACTCCGTTTCATATAACTCCTCGTATTTTTCGACAGCAGTAGAGGCATTAGCTGGTCTATGTCCAAGGGCCAGAATATTTGATGGATTGACGCTGTGGGGTTGATATTCAAGTACTGGGAACCATGGACAGCCGGCAGGATGAAAAACTGTGTCAGAATTCGTTGTGGCAACTTCCCTCATGCATAATTCAGCTTCACCTGGCAGTTTTCAAAATGCCGCATCCAACTGGTGTTTTTTTTTTTTTTTTTTTTTTTTTTAAGATACCTACACCTTATTTTGGCATAGATGTTTTTAATTTATTTTACTTTTTTGTCAGATTCACAAAATACATCCTGAAAATGGTCAGAGTAGCACCATTCCCTATATACCCAATCAATAAGTCGCAGTGGCTAAGAAAAAGTTTTGTTTCTCTGGGAAATACGCGCAAGTATGCGCACGAAACTAAAATATTCATATCCGGATTAGACAGTATTTTTGTCAAGTGCGACAGACCAAGAGGGAAACGTCATGAATCATGGATGGTAGAGCCACCACTCACCCCGCTGGTAGGCAGAGTCAGTGGCAGCCCTCCTCAAGGTCGAGGTCGCCTCACCTTCAAGTTACACAATACTACTACGAACACATAGTTAATTATGGACGGCACCTTCGTTCTACGACCACATCGTACCCGAAAACAGCACAACCCCAACACAGACAACCAGCGAAGTGACAAAAATGCGGAAATCCCAAGCAATCAATACAATTTATCAATACCAACTTGTATGGTGGATTCATTTATAGCACGGCAGGTTCCGCCTAATTGGTCGCCAGTGAAATTTGAGTTTCGTGAATATAAATATCCTAAATCCGTGAATTTGTACGGCGGTTTCACAAAAAAGAAGACCCGAATGGGCCTTGACACTTGACATTTTGAGCGAACACTCGTAGGACTCTCAGAAGTGTATCTGTAAAGCTTATGGTGCCTCGGCGGCGTCAGGGTGATGTCTGGAAAAACTCAGCAAATTCTTGAACCAACGGTATCTTATTTGTGCAGATCACCCTTCTGTCTCGATCAGAAAATGATAGATGAAACGTGCATAGAGATGATGAATGAATTAGAAATAATTTGAACCAATGTAATTTTGAGGTTTAATTTATAAAACGTCGGCAATAAATAATAATAGCAAGTACCTTCCACCAAATTATCGAAATAAGTAGATACGAAAAGTATCTCAGAACCAGCAACTCGATGGGACAAAACAATGTTGTTTGAATCAGCTGTTCACAGGAAGTACGTTGACCCGAATTGTAGCCTGTTGATAAACGCTCTGAATGACGGCATTTCATAGGCTCAACCTCTGAGGCCTCACTGTGAACGATGGAACCTACGGATGGTCTTAAAAATTCTTCGCACTAAACTCTATTTAAATGTATACAAAAACTACATGGCATTATTTAAACTTTTCGAAATATAACGTTTTCAAAACTTGAAAATTCATTTTCAACCCCTTCACATTGACCTAGGGTTATGAAAAGATTCAAGGATCATCATTGTGGGGTAGGTCCAAACTAGGGATGGCTATCGGATACTCGATGTTTTTCTTCCGATGTTTATCACACATAACTCATGCAGCATGGTGATAAGGTCGAATTTTCGAAGAAATGACAGGTTTTATGTAACAATCTCCATTTTACTGGTTTTATAACACATTTTGTTTACATTTTATGCCGAGTAACACCTCAGTTATCGTCGGGAATTAACATATATGAATATATAATAACACATCAGTTTATAGATTTTTCAACGCAGAGCACGATGACGAAGTAAGAATTGCGATATCTCATTACGTTATCAGAATAGAGCAGATGAGCCATGAAGAACATCTCAAGTAACAACCACGTTTTTTCATCTTCAAAATGCTCCAGCTTGAGAACAGAATAAGACCAGTTTATAGATTTTGAAATATGTTTTTTATATGTAATATGTAATTTTTCACGCTGAGTTTACTGACGAACGGGTCTTTTTGCATTCGACAAAACGGAGGACATTTCGAGTCGAAACAAATACCCACAAATAGGTAATCTCGTGCTGCCTGTAGAAAATTGTTTGGTATGTTTGTTTATGTATTTCATAATGCTAAATCGATTTTCCAACTTAAGTCGATTTAGTGGTACCTAATCGTACCCCCACGAGTGTCAGTAAAACATTGAGTTTCGTCGTATACAGTTTTTGGTCTGTATCTTCCGTTATTCAAAGATTGGTGATCAAAGTGATCGAAGTGGTTGGTGTTCGATTTTTGTCGAGCGATCCTCTAGCTTGTAGATTACTACGTAAATTTACATACTAAACAATTATTATAATAAGAGATAATATGATATTATAATTGAAGTTGATGGGCGCAACATTGTACATATTTGGGATGGAATGATCATTAAATCGGGGAATATCTTGATAAGTAGTAGTAGGAAACTCGGTTATTTGTTAAATTGCTCGGCTGATTCTTCTAGACTGTAAGCCCGGTCAGTGTGCTAGATTTCACCAGGAGGCATCCGAAACGAAGGTGTTTTTTTTACCTAAAGATCGAAGTACAGATACGGGACGGAATTCATACTTCAAAGACTGAAACGCAACATACAATTGAATACAATGAATGTGTGCATGAATACAAGGCTCCTGATCGAAGGTAGGTAGGAAGTAATACATTTCGGAGGGTGGGGGGGTAGAGAGAAAGAAAGACTGACTGTTTATTTGTAAATCTGGTACATTTTTGGGTGTGTTTCGGCCCACTCCTACAAATGTACAGATAAAGAATTACATTTACATTAACTGCTGTTTTGAAGTTCTCACTCATCTTACATGTTGTTTAGAGGTTAAGATCTTAAATGGTGAAGTAGCAACATTTAATTGCCATATTGGCTTAATTTTTAAGCACCCTAATTTTTCGAAAAAGGGGGTCACATGCTCGTCATAAGCTAGGTATAAAATAAATCTAATTGAGGCATTAAGAGCTTTCTAGAATCTGGAGTTGTCCTATTCTAACATGTCTGTAAATAGACACGAACAATACTCAATGTACGGGACGACCAGTGCCTGGATAAGCCGCAGTTTCACATATTCAGGGAAATTATAAACGAATTTCTTTAATTGATGAAGGGCATTGTAAGTGCAATTTTGAATGCTGGTAATCTGAGCGTCCCATGATAAGGTATTCGTAATAATTAGCCCTAAATCCCTCATCTCTTTCTCACATTCCAGCTGGATGTCGCTGTTCGTCACCATATCTACCTCCCTCAGGTTGACGAGAGCTACAGTGTAGGTACATGCGAGCGCTTTAGCGAGAGAGAAGAGATTTGTCATGTTCAGTGAAGATTCGAATTATAATTACATTTCCACGGTTGTGTAAGTCAATTTGGTTGTGACGTTTATTCCCTCTGCTACTTCATAACTTTCATTGATGTTCCTGATTAGCAGCAGTTTCAGGATCAGTAATTATTCGTGTCCAGATTCGAACAAATCGAAAGATTCGAATCGATGGTGAAAGTAGGAGCGAAGCGCGGACTCATATGGCCACGGTCAAGGTGGAGCGCAATCGAAGGATTTCATGGTGCGGGAAAATGGCGCAACAACCCGGTCGACCGATCTGTCTCCTAGGCTGAACAAGTCATTGCCTTTCTATCCAATTTTCAGCGGAGAACAACCAAAAGCTACAGCTGTTCAAAGTAGGCACCACACAGTGAAAAGGGTTGATGCACGAATAGTTACGCACGAATTAAAATCATATGAGATTCAATTACGTAGGTGTAGATCGGAACCGGAAAAAAATCGGTTTTGTAAGACGATTGAGATCATGGAATCATTTATCAATCAATGATAATACCAATAATGATAATAATCATAATTATACCACCATACCGAGTTCATGATGATGTATTCAAATTCGTTAGTCAGTTTCTTTGTGATGGCAATGGACCAGGATCGCTCATGCCTATTGAATCTTCTTCTGATACAATTTTAGTAATTAGTGATGCAAATGCGGAAAATGATACATTTATTGACGACTTTAATGAGATGGATTTTATACCACACACTAAATTATTGGGATTATACGAGGAACGTTTGTAAGCCTGTCATCAGTAAATATCTGTTCGAACCTGTTTGATTATTTTCTGTATAAACCCTTCTGTCAAAATCACTGTGCCATTACTGCACTTACACTAACTTCTAGTAATCAACTCGCATAACCGACAACCTGAGTGTCCACAGTGAGTTGCAAAGCGGGCTCTCGGTTGTTGGAGAGAATAGTTTGCTGGAAACAAAAGCTTGCTATGTATTGATACACAGAATACAACTGTTAAATAATTTTCGACTTTCAAAACGTATTAGAATATAGAAAATGGACTGCGTTAACGTTAATTTTCGAGATAGTCAGTTGAATATAAGTGTGAGGGCAATACTCATCGCTCCCACCCATGGATAACCGCGGCAACCGGTATCCACCTTCGTAGGTCCGAGTTTGAGCAAGACTTGAACTCACTCAAACCTTCCTCATCCAGATGGGCTAACAGGTCCCGATGCAGCCATATATACGTCTAACGTATAAAACTACTTCTTAAAGATCTTTTAGGGGGCACCTGAGGCAATATCGTTGCATGCCATTTCAATGCGTTGACGAAACTTATCATCCACATGAACAGGTTTGTTCGGGTGATTTAATTCATTATTGATGATTTTGTGAGTTTTGAGATTCCCTTCCGGCTGATTTGGTGAACCCATGATGATGGGAGGTTCAAGTGGTAGGTATAAACAGAATTCCTAACCCGATTACAAGTAATTTGGAACTAACGGAACTGCTTGTCACTGTAACGAAGAAGGTAGTTAACCCAGAAGATAATAGTACTTTACTCCGAGGTGGGTGCTGATTATGCGTATTCTCGAGTTTGCAGATAGAATAATGTGATTAAGGTTTTCTTCAAGTTTTCGTTATATTTCTCGGTGGGAGAGGTCACCAGCTTCAAGAGGCGAGCTAACGACTACTAGTTAGTTCCCTCACTGTAATAAAGTTAGCCCATGGAGAGCATCTAAAGCTCGTCATCACCTAACCTACTTTTCCAGAAGAGCATGTTATTACTTTTTTTAATGTTACAATAAGGGCGTTGATGAAAGTCCCTTAAGAAGTCCCTGAAAGAACCCCATAAAGTTAACGTAGTAATTAATTTCATAGTAGAGTGTATTTTTATTATCATCTATTTGAGTACCTAGTAAAATACCTTTGAAAGAACGAAACGGTAAAGATTCGTTTATTTGATGATAGTTATAAAAAAGTGAATGAAAAACAAGATTCGAAACTTTATAGTTTATCCTTAGTTTATAGCGATAGGATTTTACGTTTGCGCATAGGCAGTTCCAATTGAGATGGAATTCAACTGAAAACAGATGATGCGAGGCTTCACTTAATTATCGCGAATTCGATGCTCATGATATACTAAAACATTATCGTGTTGTAAGCTGATTCAAGTACTGATTTTTATTCAATACGAAGTGACTAAATATATGTAGTATGTAAATATAATATGTTACATATTATGTAATCCTACCCATATAAAAATCCAATACATGAATATTTCAGAATTTCCCAGTAACCTTATTAGATATTATTTTGAAGTATGTACATGAAGACTCATGCGAGTTCTATCAAAGTTCTTGGACACTGATCACAAGGATAGAGCAAGATTGTCAAAAACACATTTTCACATATTTCAATGATGGAAGCTGATACCATATAACATTTATTTTAGTAAATCAGAAGCAGGAAATTCAAGACCATTAGCGGCACGCGACAGATGGAGTATTTTCTGCGAGAGAGACAATACCGAGCAAATAGTGCGCGAATTCAAACGCCAGGTGCAGCAGGCGGAAAGCACAAGCGCACCTGATGATCAAAACTAAGCAGCCTCTTTGGTCTTCAGTTTCATTTCAAGTTTTCAAAGGACATAAACACCAGGCATGTGAGAAATTGGTTGCTCCATTTGCTACCCTAAAGCAGTTATATTCTCTTCAACTGCAGTTCGAGTACGAAGTGTGTCAACACCGCCTACTCGGAGCAATCTACACAGAAAGCATATATGATCAGATGAATATCCAGGCTAACCGACTTAGTAAACATTTCGGCGGAACTAATGAACTAATGGGATTTTAGCGCTGGCTAAACACCAAACCAATTATTAAACAATATCCGGGTCGACGACGCTCCAATCCTGAGTATTGATACAGAATCATCTATTATATACATACAAATGTGCGTCGACTTTGCACCTCGGCAATTGGTACACCGCAGCGGGAATGGTCTACATACGAATAATTTCTCCGTTGGGCATCCACGTTCGTTGTGGGAGGTATACGACGAGACGAACACTTGGGTCTCGGTTTCGGAGAGTCATGAAGCTTCCTTGTTGGTTCCCAAATCATGTATCCACAATAAGCGCCATTATTAGGGGACCATTTTTCTTATATTTATTTATTTATTTATTTTTAATAAGAAATTATCTCTTCTTATTGGTCGCAATAGGTTCTAACAAGTTGATAGCCTCTATTCTTTCAAATTATTATTAGCGTGTGACAGAGTGATGCCAAACTTTTTTCTTCATTTCTACCGTTAGTCAATAATTACGGGGTTCACACAAGTATCTTCTTCAGTCGACTGAACTACAGACACGAGGTACGAAAAATTTTCTAAGGATCTTATATGCCTTAGTGAGCTTATGTGATCGAACATATTATTTTAAACAGCCGTGCGATATGCAGGCATCTGATGGGTAAATATCTAAATAACATTATGACTAGAGTTGCCTCAAGAGATCCGAAGTCACGGCTGTACCTAGTGATAAATATAGGAGTTGTTGAGTTGAAGCTGGAAACACATCATTCCTAACTAAAAATTAGCGATTGCAAGAAGAATACCAAAGAAATAATTCAGGAAATATAGCCAGATTATTTTATCCCATCAAATATATCCAAATATTAATATATATCAAATATATTAATTTTGAAGTGAGCCCATACCAACAGTGCATAATAAGGGAAGTTTGGCTGTTTGCAGAATGCCAGTCTTCAAAATTGGATCTGAGCTAGACATTAATTTTAAGCCATCTGACGCCAAAACCCCGACTACTATCTACATTCGTGTTTCAACTGGGGTACCTCTAGAGAGATTGCGAGATGAGCCCTGTGGTTGGAAGCTTTTCGAATGGGTTACTGGTCTAAACCCTCGATGGGAATAAATGACAAAGGAACAACGCGATACTATCTGTCAAAGCTATGATAATGGGAAAGGCCATCGTTTTCTTAATTTCCTCAAATTAAACCCTGTGATCTCACGGAGAGCTTTCCAAAAATGTGAACGTGTGAGACCTCATGCAATAGGAAAGGGGTGGAGATGAGTTTGGAAATTGTTGCCAAATGAGACGTCCCAAGAGCCCGTCCGCTCAAGCCGTGAAGATATGCGTTACCAGATGACATCTAGGCATCACTAATGGGAACATCGGGCTGAAAATAATCAATCAAAGGTTTTTGAATGTGCTGACTCTGATTTTTGAGATAAAACATGTAAAATACCTACCCGCGTCTGCTCCCTGTTCTTGACATTCCTGCTCGAACATATTCACTGTTATCCTCGACGGAAACACTATACCTACCATCGGAGCGGGTTCATCCATTTTTCCCGAATTGGGTTTTCCTGACGTTTGGTGTTTTTTGAATGTGCGGAAGTCCCATGGCACACCAGTCGGAAAACAGAGAAGAAACAGTCGACACAAGCGACATAAACGCTGCACATTTTCGAACATGCGTTTATTATCAGGGGCGGATCCAGAATTTGATTTTGGGAGCGGTTCATGAGGTTTATAACGTAATGTAACTTATATGGGTAAGTTATATGGATTAGATTTTACAGACAAAGTTAATTCTTTCTTAGCACATAGAGCGGTTAGAGAATCTCTGACAATAACTAAATTTCTTCCTAACCTTTTTTTTTTCAGCGTAGAATATCTTTGTGATTCCCATAACTATAGATGACTGGATGATCTACATCGGTGACTAGCTCAATGATGGTCCCATCAAATACTAATTTATTTTTGTGGATTAAAAATAGGTATTATAAATAAAATAATTACACAGATTATACATCATTTATAGTTTATGCGTATTTATCTAATTCGTGGGTTTCTACTTGTACTCGTTGAGTTTTTTTTTTTTTCACCGGCTCAGTTGTAAGTGAAACTCCGATTGCGGTTCACACTTGTATTGGTTTGGACGATTGACCTCCCAATCCGCGTAATCCCCGGCAATTCCGTAAAAATCCGCTGGAAAAATTCAACTCTTGCATCAGGCGTTGGTTTTTCTTTGTTACATAGAAACAGTTTCTCATTCTTCCTGTTTCCTAATTTGTTGATGCTGTCACCGCATTACAAAGGCTGATTCTCGAACAATCATTCTTAGGTTAAAACTTTGTGAAACCAGATTCTGTTTTCTTGGTTTCATAATATAATATATCATGAATATATTATTATTCATAATTAATTTCATAATTAATATATTATTTTAATGTATTATTTTTAATTAATATATTATTATTATTTGGATTTTTGATTGTCAGAATTTTACAGATTGTACCTACTGTTTTTCACAATGTTGAGAACCAGGGCGTTGGCTGAAATTATACAGTTCCACTACGATTTTGAATACGGAACGTGAGAAGGAGGAACGAGATGCCTCCGGTAATAACAGGTTCCCCACACCGCACTACATTTCCAGAACCCAAACCAATACAAGTAAGTCAGTGAGGGAGAGGGAGACAAGACTGTTAAAGGGGCCGGATGAAGAGATTTTGGCTTCAAATGTTTCCACAATACCCGGAGTGTGGGAAGACTATCCACGAGATGGCGCAACCCTGGCCGGTCCCGAAATTACAGAATCACCCCTCCTGCCCTAGCCATTGGTTCTCATCTCATCTCCACGGCAATTATAAGTCTGAAACCACCAGTGCACCCCTCCAAGCGAACTTAACATTGTGAATTGTGGTGGAACACTTGAACATAATTAACCAGATCATTCCAATTAAAAGTAACCGCAAACGTCAAAACATTGACGTTACGCAAGATCGTGCCCTCGTTCACTACCATATCCATTACTACTTCAATGCTCCCATTGAGAGAGATCATATTCACAGTGTAAAAAATGGTACTGCTGAAAATTTGCACAACAATATGACGAAGTGTGAATGTGAACAATAAATTAGTGCAGTCAATATAATACTCAGGCTTTGGAAAGATGATTGATGTCTTAGAGTTGTTCGAGCTCTCACACTCTTTCGACTTAATAGATCTTTCAATCGGACAATTAACAACAAGTTAATTTAAATTTATTTTGCTTTGGTAATTTAATTTTTTTGTAATTTTAGAATTTTTGAGGGTATACGTTATAAATTCTCGTTTCTATGTACCGTAACCGTATACGGTTTTCAAGATTTTCTTCAACGAAAAACTAGGAATTTGCACAATTTTTTTTTTCACTAAGAAATAGGTAGGTAGTCTCAAACCTCATTATTTTTTTATAATGACTAACATTACAAAATTATGCAGTTATCTATTTAAATATAAGTATTAATAAAAGATTTATTTATTTATTAAATATAATTATATTTAATAAAACTCATATTGTCCGAATTGCATTAAAATAGTAAAACACGAGGGTGAACTGAAATTCAGACAGTAACTTTCTAGCATAGTCATTTGTTCGCTCGATACATTCTTGCTCCAGTAATGTTTCTATAATAACTTGAATTTTTCGTCAATTTGAATAACATTGCTTGACTCAAGTGATAATATCAACAAATTACACACAATCGGCGTACTTATATCCCAAAATTAACTGTAATAATATATTTCCATACAAAAAACTCATATTACATACTTTCGAGGTAACCCAACTGAATAACCCAATTCCATCTGAATAACTTCTACCCGACGGCCGTTGGACTAGGCAGGAAGTTCAGATTGAACGGGCATCATATAAAAAAGGACCGACCAACATCAGCGTATACGAGTATGTTTCATCCCCTTCAAACTTCAAAAACTGTTGCCTAATCCTAGTAAAAATGTGTAAAATCTACTTCAACCGTAATCTTCAACTTTCATCAATACACTCAAGCTAACAATCATCACAAATTGATCCTAATTACAATATTGAATATACCGAAAAAACTAAAGACAAGAGCCATCTACCTACAAAACCTCATGGTTTTACAAGAACTTCTGCGTCAATAGTCATATTACAAATCTGATACGCAGATCTGCTCAGATTGAAACATTTTCGGAGTATGGAAACCCCCATGACTCCAATTATGTAAATATCATTTTACTCAAGTCTTGAGTAATAAAAGTAAGGCAATTAAGATTAGATGGTAGGTACGTAGATAAAGTAGCGTGATGCATGGCTCTTCTGTATAAAACTACATGTCTAGCCTGAAATGATAAACCAGTTTATTTTCCGACTGATACTAATAATTTAGCTGGTATATAGTGCAATCGGATATCATGAAACGTGAGACATAAACTGGCAGATGTGACGGTTCTATATTACGTAGTAGTACATCATACAATGAATAGTTGGTCACTCATGTCAATTTCGTTATAATCCTTTAGTAAGAACGAGTAATGTAACATGAAGGCTGCAGTCGGAACGAGTTGGGAAGGACGTAAGTTGCATGTATATTTTCATCATCATATCTGACAAAATCTATGGCCTGCAATTATATGGATTAACTCAGCTGACGATACGAGATACAAATATCTGTTAAACACCGTAAGCATGATTACTCGAAAGCTATAGAAAGAACCTCACTGTAACTCGGGTAGCTACGTTATTATCCTTGTTCGAACCAGAAAATATTTCTACGATAAGAGTTAATATTTCTACGAAAATATTTCTACGTGATAAGAGTTACATTTTTCACGCCCACCGAATCCTGAAATTCCTATTGATGTTGATAATAAACCCAAACCTCTGGAAAGCGATGAAGGTCACAGTTGAGTAATACAAATACAACCCATTTAAAATACAATCTGAGACTTCACCGGAATCGCATCTACAATTACAATCGAATTAGCAAAGCTCCTTTTTTCGAGATAAGAAGAATAAATAAGACTGGAAATGATTCACCTGACTACAACCCGAAGACTATCATCAAAAACTGGTCCGGCCATCAACTTCCGTATAAGGAATAATAAAATCTTCAGTGACGTGGATTACAGCAAATTATAACTAATAGCTAATAGCTTATTATAGCTAATTTATTGGTTGGACCCAATAATTATACATTTTCCAAGAGGGTTCCGGTGATAGTAGAATTAGTCGGTACTTCTTTCGATGTAAGCAATCCACTTGCCATTTTTCTCCCATATAAGTAGGGATCAGCCGAAGGACTTTGGTACTCTCTCGACGGCTAGATGGCTATATCCTCACGTGCAAGCGCTTGCTTACAGGACTCGTCTTGCAAGTGACTCCAGCAGGTGTATTGGATAGATTTTCTGATTTCCTTTGATACCACTCGATAACAAATACTGAGATGATTTACCATCGAAATGACTCTTCAACGAGGATTAATTTAATAAAGTTGAAGTGAACCAATATCCTTAATTGGTTACCCTGTCGTATTTTGATCAGGTGAAATGAAGGTGAAGAGGAGCAGGAAGATGTGAATACGTGCTACGTAATCTATGGATGAGGAAGTAGATGGAGTAGGTAGAAAAACTGAGAAAAAGTCTGTTCAGGGCGAACGAGACTTGGCCTTGAGGAGCCCAAAAAACTGCCTTGACATCAGGGGAAACAAGCAAATATGGGTGAGGACATACATCCCTCATGGATCCATTTCGACTACAACTGCAAACATAAAGGTACTTCCTCGTTTTGACCAAATATATACCAATAACATGTTGGTGAGAGACCGTAACTCTCTTCAGATCCACTTGGCATTATTTTAATTCAATGAAATCATGAAATAACATCTGAAACGTCCACATGCAAAACTGTTATGTGTTTCCGACGTCGAAATACAAGTTCGTGTCAACTTCGTCAATCTTTACCTGGAGATTTCTATTAGATAAAATGTACGATGCTCATGCGGGTGAGCGGGAAATTGGAACCATTTGTGATCTTGACCTCAAGCAGACCAATTAATAAATTTCAAATAAGAAGGTATAGTTTTCTGTACAAATTTGAATAGAGAATTGTTCAAGACCACCCGGAGCGCTGCGCGACCAACCGTTCGTTCACAATAAAGGCTCGATGGTAGAACCGCGAACAACTCTTCAAAATGAGCGAGAAATCAAAAGGTGGAACTCTAGGTCAATTTTACACTCGGGGTCAACTGGTTCAAACGAAACACTGATTTGTGATATCCCCAGAATGACGAAAATACAAATAAATCCTAATGACTAACCATTTATATAATTATTTTATTTATTATTTATAGAAATGAATTATTACTAGGTCAGCTCGGAATTTAGCTAGAAAACTGAGTCATAAGTGAGCTAGTTACAATCACTTAGCTCATTACTTGAATTATTCCGTAAATTAAGAATATTGCGCAAAGGACAGTGGCTAAACAGAAAATAATAAATTGTTGCGGAAATATTTGCAGCGTTTTCACTTCTAGCGATTTTACGAGCACGTTTGCTCGATTATGCTCTGATTTTAACGCACCGGATAGAAATAATATAAATTCTGCACATGTGTAAAATTAAGATGATTGATTAGCAAGGGATATACTGACGTACAATAAGAGAATCCTTTCAAAACTAATTCGATCAAAATAGATTTCTTTCGTAATCGTGACGAATGTTTCTGGAAAAACAATACAAACCCAAAAGAGGTTGAGGTTTCACCTTTGATGATTTTGCCTCCTCATCACCGCAGGCTTTGTATTCATGCTTTGATCGAAAAAATGCATTTAATAGCTTACTGAATCAATTTGGTTCCGTGTCTGTCTGCAGGTTACAACCATCCCCTCAAACTATTGGGCCAATTTATAAGAAATTCTCAGAGATTACGCTCTAGATGACTTTCATTACGACCGAAAATACAGCTGCGTCTGAGCATAGGCTAACACGAAATCTTGGTAAAAGCTAATTCTTTGGCACAACTGACTGGATCACGTTCAAATTTTCGAGGTATTTGGAGAATCGTCAACCGACGGTTCCATCGCAGTTGGATCAATTCTTGCGTATGAGCACCGATGAAATCACGGTAACACCGATCATTTTCTACAATAATTACGATCCGTTGCTGTATCTAACGAAGTTCCTGTAACATCTTTCGGGCTTATAAGGCTATATTAGTAGATGAATATGAGTTTCTTAACACATTTATTGTTTAATCAATAGTTTCACTATCAAGCCTATCTTCAACCGATGATAATATTATCAAATAGTGATAATTGCCGGCGTTCAATTCATTCAATCATCTGCAAAGATATTTTCTGTATTAAGGCGAAAAGTTACTTCGGTAGTAACAGCAAATGAGTTCAAGACGCCAGCTCATAATTTTTCCGTTCTTTATATTGATGTGTTGTCGGTTATAAAACATGAATGAGAAAACGCTGATTCGTTACCGTCACCCAATGAGGTAGTGCCTCCATTCGTGGAGCGATTCAACTGTTGCTGCGGCTTACTTTTCATTCGCAGAATAATGTTGCAGTCAAGGTTAGGGAAAAGAAAGCGACTGGGCGCCCTTGCTGTGACAGGGTAAAACGAGGTAAGCAAGATTTGAGGCGTCAGTTTCAACGACAAGCTGTTCATTGTTATTGATATGTAGCGGTTTCAGTGGTGGATACGGTGGGTGGGGGGGTCCACGACCCCCAGAGAGCCAAACAATTGCCATATTTTAGTAGTTGCCTGGGCGTAGCCCAGCCTTATTGCCCAATGGCCACAAACTTTTCGGTAGGATATTTCAATTTTCAAGATAGTGAAACCTACCAAATTTTGAGAGGTTGCTCAATAGGCCAACGCTAAGACTGAGTTCGAACATGGACGTCTTTGTCGTGCCAAAAGTGTTTCATAAAAAAAAAATTCAAAAAGTAAAATTAAAAAAAGTTAGGAGTTAAGTAGAAATTCAGTTATTGTCAGTGATTCACTAAACACTCTATGTGCAATAGGAAGAATGAACTTTGTCTGTAAAATTTAATCCATATGTCCATGTAAGTTAGGTTAGGTTATGAACCTCGTGACCCCCCCCCCCCCCCATCTTAGATCAAAGTCTGGATCCGCCCCTGAGCTGTTTTGACAGAGCCTGCAAAAGATTTCAGTGATTTGAAAACACTGTACAGAGCGTGAGTCAGAGGAGAAGTCGAATAATTGACCAGAGGCTCAATTTTGTCAGAATAGTTATGTGGGGGTGTTCTTGTACTTGGGTTAAACAAAATACGTTGAGGAAATACAATCCCCGAAGAAAGGCTTCATTCCACATAAAACCACGTCATACAATAAAAGTAAATTGTGAATTATTATACGTAGCAACGCGTTGGTAGACCAAAAAAATTATAAAAATATAAATATATTTATAATACCTACTAGAAGATAGGTACTCTATAATACTCTATATACCCTACGGCTAAAAAAACAGTCCAATGTATACACATTCATTCAAGAGATTATCACACTCCGACGCCACCAAAAGCCATAAAGCAAATTCTGAGGGTCCTGTGGGTAGGCCCATTAAAGTTCAAGTCTCAGAACCTATTCGTAGGGTCTGTTTTTCTAAAACCAACGTTACATATCTAAAAACAAGTCTTATTTTTAAAATTAATTTCTCACTTTTTCAGTTCAATCTCCCAATTCGAGGCTGATCATCACTATCCTGATCAATTTTCTAAGCAATAAGATTGTGAAGCGGGAGATGCGGAATGGTAGATCTACATTGTACGAGTATATTCGGCGGGAGACCCTGAGCGCGGAGCCATTACGTCAGAGCGCCGCGAGGGGATTGCATCACGGAGTTGGCTCTGTGAAAGTTCATCTTCCAGGACTCTATCAACTATCCCACTTTTACTCTTTGCCCCACGACACGACCCACATCCCCAGTAGAACGTTTTCAGTGTCAGAACCTACTTCTTCTGAGGTCGATAACCTCGTAGAACCTCTCACCCAAATAATGCGTAATGATGAAAAGAGGCGAAGAGAAAAATTAAATATATGAGAGAGAGATTTCAAATAGGTTCAAATTTCCAAATAAATCATTGATTCGTGTTCTACCAAGTCCCACTTCTACTTCTATCACTTGGATAGATGTGTTCACTTAAATCTGACATTATCCCCCCCCCCCCCCCCAACCAGCAGTGCGATGGAAGAAGGTCGTATTTCGGCGGGGCAGACCTTGAAATCTCGAAATAAAACCAATGTACGACGCCTATTATAGAGCGCGAATGGGCTGGCTAGGCAATTATACGGGGAGTTAATTGTATGTGGAATTTCCTGCTTGAATAAGCTCTTCAGTTTTACATTAGTAACAGGCGAGATCTCAAAGAAATGGAGTAGGTAGGTCAAGATTTTGTATTTTGTATGGGTTTGTATGTGAGACGAGCTGGATCCGAAGAACTATGGGGCTATTTTTCTGATGAATGTGATCCTTGAACGCCAGCTCAATTTGCAATAGGCCCAGTCGATTATGTACCAACCAAAGATTTATGTTGTGCTTGATGGCTCAAACCTCTCGTTTTTGCCGCAACTGAATATGGGCGTATCGCTGAAATAGTTCGTTATATTAAATGTTCACCGAAGAAGTTTCAAAAGAGGATACTAACCCCCCCCCCCCCCCACACACACACTACCTTTTTCATCCTACCTCATATTTGATTTGTGAAACTTTCTGGTTGAAGCACAGGACATTTGAATTTTTGTTTTCCCGCTGAAAGTCCACTACTTTTAGGCTTTGTATGCCACCCGGCAGTGACGGATCAGTTTTTCCAAACTGCCCAAAATTTTACGCAAAAAATAGCCTACTCGTAGAATCCAAATTCAAGGAATAGGTAAAATGCGAATTTTTCAACAACCAGCATAATGCGGAAAAACTTGGCTACATAAACGAATCATTCACAGCAGAAGCTTTGGCGGTTCGTGAAATACTCGTACCATATAATGTGGCTATATGCACGGTCTCAGAGAGAGCATGCGGTCTCAGAGTTTAGTAAGTAGGTATACTAAACTATGGTAATTTGAATACACTGAGTTACGCTTATCGATAAATTGGACAGCTAGCATAGACCTAGATAGGTGCTTGGGGCATTAATATCAATTTTATATGGGTTATGGGACATAATGAATCAACATACATTGAAAGAGTGAACAGGCTGCAGCTTATCAGGCGTATGTGGTGGGATTTTGTCGTCCAAAGAGGACTTACATACCCTGTTTGAGAGGAAGCAGATCTCGGAATGGCAATCAAAATATGAGCGAGGTGGAAAGCGTCACTTTTTCAAGGACGTGAACCTCGCGAGAGCGGAAATTGTGGTTCAGGGAGAAGGCATCTGAAAGAACTTTCATTAGAGGTATATGTCGGCTAAGCAGGTACATACTCCCAGCAGAAATTTCCCTCATAATTGTCGGTAATCGGAATAAGAGAAGAGAGATACGTCGGTTTATGTGAGCAATGTGGAGATAATGGGGACATTTAACTCATTAGAATTGAGTTCAATGATTATAATACCTTCTTTTACAGGATATTTACAATTATCAAGACATTTATTCGTTTATAGACTAGATTATTATCCTCTAATCTGACGTTTGTACTTAATAAAAATAGGAAGTGGGTAATACATGCAACATACTTCATTCAAACCCCGCGTATCTCTATCACTGCTCTACTTTCCCCAAATTAATCATCTTAAATGAAACAATCACACTAATATAATAAAAATGGTTCAATTCAGTTATTCAATTATCATAATTATTCTTCCTGAAACTACTTATGAATTTGACAGTATGAATGTTTGTCGGGTTGTCATAAATGAAAATAAAAGTCTGAATCTCAAACTCATAAAGATTATTCTGATGGTTCATCAAGCATAACCTCGAAATTTAAAGTGGAAAGCCACATAGAATGAGAGGTTCTTCTAATTCAGATTGTGTCGTTCCCTGAGCGACAAGGTGACGCGACCTAAACTTAATGAGGTGGAATTCAGCATTACCGCAAATCATGATCAAGCAAAGGTGGAGAAAAGGGGGGTAAATGTTTGCGGAGTTATTATGGAAATGCTATGTTTCAGCGTTCTTTCCACACCACAATCCAGATTGTAAAAATTAAGATTGTAAGAAATTGATTGATAATTGGAACTGATACATACAAGTTATAGCAGTGAGAACAACGCAACCCATTCATCGCCAGCGACTGGATATGAGTCACCAGTCGCCAGATCAGCACCTTTCGACCAAGCTCAGCGGCGGCTCGCTATCGCTCGCCACCCACTCACCTTTCATCAATGACTCTCTTTGTCATGAAGAAACCATAAATACCCTCGAGCCCAGACTATCATTGTCAGTCTTCGCTCGTTGCTCATACAGTTCAGTTGTGTAGCATTCCGATTGTGCGTTTGTTGTAAATAAAAATTTAATGTCTTTTTAAAAACGGGTTTTTAATAAAACCAAATTTAATTGGCGCAGTCAGTAGGACCGGTCCATTACCCCCGAAATACTAACGTGTCTTTTCGCGGTTAAGAACTTTTTAAAGTTTAAGGATCGAGTAACCTTAGCAAGTCTTCGAAACACGAACGCGTTCTTTCGAGAGACGAACCCAACACGCACCATCGGACGAGACGACCCGATCTGAGGCTGAGATCGTGACCAGACCGTAACCAGATCGCATCAGGACAGAAGAGACTTCAAGAGATGCTCATACTGATCCTGTAAGTACAAAATTTCGTACTTACTCGTATTATATTACTAATACCTTTCACAACGGCGGGAAAAGACCATAGAAAAAGCGCTCTACAATCCCTTCAAGGTAGGATAAAAGATAAATCCTCCTCTGAAAATAGGAATAGAGTAACCGGTCGACCCTATTCTCCGCCGTCTAATAGATCGAACATTCTTAGAGAACTCTTGAGACCGATCGCTCAGACCCCCAGAGAACTCTTAAGACCAACCGCTCAAACCCCGAGCACTTCGTCCACCAATATGCCCGACACACAGCCTATTGTACAACAATTTCTTGGCATTACGCCAGAACAGTTCCAGCAATTGGTTGCTGCTGTAAGACCCTCAGCGTCTCATCAAAATGGGAAACCCGATAAAACAGATTACAGTGGCATCCCTGATTTCACAGGCGAACCTGAGATTCTTGCGCAATTCCTAGAAAGATGCCAGGAGTTAATCAACCATTTCTTCGACCATGCAAATCCCAATTGCTACACGAATAAAAGCATCCTCAATAACATAAGGGCTAAAATCAAGGGCAAGGCGGCTGTTGGCATCTTCAACTCCCCATTGAACACGTGGGATGAAATCAAATCGGCCCTAATTGCCAATTTTGATGACAAGAGAGACGAAGAACATTTAATCCTAGAATTAGGAAAACTCCAACAAAGGAGTAATGAAAACCCTTTCGAATTTCATACAAGGGTTCAAAAGATGTTCACGCTACTCGTAGCGAAATTAAATAATTCCGTAGACCCCTACACGACCACAACTCTTAAACTAATGGAGAGAGTCGCACTACGAGGATTCTTAATGGGATTAAACGAGGAAATAGGCAGACTATTGATCACCAAAGGTCCAACTGACCTAAATGACGCTGTCCGAATACTCACGAACGAGTATCAATTTCCTAACCTTAGGAAAAAGCATCTGGAGAAACAGAGAAGCTTTAAACCCAATCCGACAACCTATACCCCATCACCTGGGCCCTTCGTGCGAAATGAACAAGGCAAGGTTTACAAACCATTTAATAAGCCAGGGCCATCCAACAACAACCCGGGACCATCAAACAAACAAGAAGGTCCCTACAAAAAACCGTTTTCTCCACCACAACAGCAAAAAACATTCCAAAAACCAAACACACCATTTATTCCTTACCACCTCCTGTGAGGCCCGTGTCGCCTCCACCACTTTGTGAAGCCTGGTGGGCTTCGTAGGTTTTTCCCCCTGCTGCTGCAGTGGGGACTAGACACTGGGGGCCACGGCCTCCAGATCGAGTTGTCCCAGGGCGGCGTCTGGAAAACCCTCCAAAACGGGGGCGGCAATAACGGGACAGGATTGACTAGAAGAACGGGGAAAAAGGGGCCTTAAGGCCAAAACGGTTCCTATTTATGCAATAGTGGTATTTTATTTATAGAATTTGTGCAGTTGGACAGTGAAGGTGAAATGTAAGGATATTTGACGAATGGGTTGAAATACAATGATATAAGCAAATGAATTTTAGTGAACTTAAGTTTCTAGCTTATCTGCTAAGTTAGGGTTTCTAGTTGATTGTTCCCGTATTCTAGTCCTACCTAGGCCTCCTGATAACACTTTTCCCGACCCGATATTACCGCGTGACGAATTTGACGGGTACCGACTAACCTTATACTCTCTTGACGAGGGCGGTCCACCCCGGACTTGGGAAGTTTCAGGCGCGAAGCAGGGAGCAGCTACCTCCATTGGGCGCCTGGGCAGCAAGTCTCCTCGGAACTCAAGTAGCCAGCGGGGTGCTGACCTCTTCCTCCGCTGCGGTTGGTCCTCGGCTGATTTCTTGGGGGACTGATGGGCTCGTCCAGCGGAGATCAAGTGCAAGATGGTACGCACAGTGGCCTCAGGAACACAACCCTGATTCCTGGGTTTCCAGACGGTTTTGTTCTTTCCCCCGCCTTTTGCGGGGATCCAATCAGCCAATTTCCTCTGATTATTACTTGGAGAGGGGATCGTCAATCTCCAATCCGAATCATCTTGGGGCGTCATCATCAGCTTCGGTGGGGGTTGCACGCGCGGACTGTGTTTTGGCAACTTGGCGGTTTTCCGCTACCATACCCTGCTGCAATTTCTTCGGTGGGAACTGTCGATGTGCATCTTCCTTTTTCGGTGTTAGGTTTCCCGAGCGGCGGGAAGAATCTCTTGTTCGAGGAAAGTCAGGCGGCGTGAATACGATATGCCGTCTGACACCTCCGGAACAAAGATACAATGTCATACCAAACGACATTGAATCACGAACTCAATTCGAAAGAACAAGACGATCAAGAAGACCACGTCGAACAAGAGGAGGAAGAAGAGGAAGAAACCAATGACTATTTTTTAGACAAGGAAGACGAATACCAAGACTTAACCTGAATCACCTCGGTACTTCGATCCGACTTCCGTACCTTACCTCCCATAACAACTTCAAGGTACTAATAGATACCGGATCATCCAGCAGCTTCGTTCGCGACAACATCGCACACGAACATTTCAAGACCTTCATGAAACAGGACCGATTCTCAGTGACTTCATCACATGGCTACACTAACGGCACCCATAGTATAAAAATAGACAGTGACTTTATTAACCCTAGCACTAAGAATATTATTCCTTGCAAATTTTACGTCTTCAATTTCCATGCAAATTTTGACTTTCTTTTAGGATGGGACAATTTAGAGAAACTTGGAGCAATTCTTAATCTAAAAAGAAACACCATTACAATATGCGACATAATCATTCCGCTCAAACACCATAGCGTTCCTCAAAAACCAACAAGAAAAATGAACACACCTCTGAAAAACAAAACAGCTCACAATTCAATTACACAGACCAACATACCGATTAAAAAATACAAAATTCCCCCTAGATCAGGAAAACAGATTGAAATCCACCTTACTAATATCGAAAATGGAACAGCTATAATCAACCACAAGAAAATAGGACCAATTGAAATCCCTAATTGTTTGGTCAAGGTAAAGAACCATATCGCTAGATGCATCGCCATCAACACATCAGATACCCCCCTTACATTCAATGTGAAATCTCTAAACTCCGCCGAACCAATATCCAACGAAATGCTTGCAACCGAAAATAACACAGACAAAACAAGGAAAAAATTGGTAATTAACAATATTAACTTAACACAAAAAATGAAACGAATCATTCCCAACATTCGACAAGACCACTTAAATCACGAAGAAAGATCCGAACTACACAAACTCTTGAAGGAATACCCTGACGTATTTTACGACGAAAACGAACCGTTAAGCACGACTAACATGACCACACACGAAATTCGTACAACAGACGAGATTCCGGTTTATTCCAAGTCGTACAGATACCCTGAAGTCTATAAATCCGAAGTAAAGAACCAAATCCAAAAAATGTTAGACAATGACATCATACAACCATCTAACTCTCCCTATAACTCTCCCCTTTGGATAGTCCCTAAGAAAGACGACGCATCCGGGAAGAAAAAATTTAGAATTGTCATAGACTACAGAGCCCTTAACAACAAAACGCTAGACGACCGCTACAACCTACCTAACATAGAAGACATTTTATCAAAATTGGGGAAGTGCAAATATTTTACAACGTTAGATCTCACTTCCGGATTCTGGCAGGTCAACATGGACAAGGCAAGTATCCCTAAAACCGCATTCAGCTCTGAACACGGGAAATGGGAATTCAAGAAAATGCCATTTGGACTAAAAAATGCCCCTAGCACATTTCAACGTTTAATGGACAATTGCCTTCGAGGAGTCCAAAACGAAATATGCGCGGTGTATATGGATGACATCATAGTCTTCTCATCCAGCCTACAAAAACATATGGTAAGATTGAGAACCATCTTTGAAAGACTCCGCCAAGCGAACCTTAAAGTCCAATTAGATAAGACCGAGTTCTTAAGGAAAGAAGTGGCATTTTTAGGGCACCAAATTACCGAAGAAGGAATAAAACCGAACCCCAAAAAATTAGAAGCAATACAAAAATTTCCAATCCCAAAAACCAACAAAGAATTAAAGGGTTTCCTAGGTCTATTGTCGTATTACAGGAAGTTTATCAAAAATCTGGCAGAATTCACAAAACCACTAACTACACGATTAAAGAAAGGAAACAAGATAGTCATCACTGACCCAGAATACATCAAATGTTTTGAACAATGTAAAACCCTTCTAACAAATGATCCAGTCCTAAAATACCCCGATTTCGAGAAACCATTCCTACTTAACACAGACGCCTCAGGAGTTGCCCTTGGCGCCGTCCTATCTCAAAAATTTGACGGAGAGACGCATCCAGTCGCATATGCTAGCCGCACTCTCAATGATACAGAAAGGAAACTTTCCACGATTGAACGAGAGCTCCTCGCATGCGTTTGGGCCTGTCAGTACTTTCGACCCTACCTATATGGCCGAAAATTCACGTTAGAAACTGACCATCAGCCTCTCCAATGGCTTCACTCCCTGAAGGAACCAAATTCTAAACTTTTCCGCTGGAAACTCAGGCTGGAAGAGTTTGATTTCGAAATTAAATACAAAAAGGGAAAACATAATCAAAACGCGGACGCACTTTCTAGAATCGAAGTACACGTAAAAGAAGTAACACCGAAACCTAAAGAAATTACACCCTCTCTCATAGTAAACTTCGACCAAGACGAAACAGACAAAGGAACTGTACATTCTGTCAAAGAAGGAAAAGATACTGCTCTGATCCCAATAAAAAATGAAGCCATAAACCATTGCAAAAATCAAATAATAATCCAAGTAGGAGAACATTTTAATACTGACATAAAAATCGAAAAATTATTCCAAAACGAAAAAACCCGTACTACAGTAAAATTCCCTCAACGAAACTTAGAAAATGAAATAACAAAATTCTTAATCGAACACATAACACCCAAAGTATCCTACGGACTATACTTCGAAACAGACATTTACGCTCTAATTTCAACGATACTCATGAAAAAATTCAAAAATTCAGAAATAAAATTCGTCAAATATACAGAAAAGCTATTGGACGTTGAAGATCTAGAAGATCAAACGAACATAATCTTGTACAATCACAGAACAGAAAGATTCCACCGGGGAATAAATGAAACGTACCAACAAATAAAAAGACACTACTTTTGGCCAAACTTAAAGGAAAATATAACCAATATCATAAACAGATGCGAACTTTGTCTGAAGTGCAAGTACGAAAGGAAACCACTAAAACCAGCATTCAACATCACCCATACTCCGACAAAACCCTTTGAGACAGTTCACATAGACACCTTAACTATCGAAAGACAAAAATTCTTAACAATTATAGATAAATTTTCAAAATATGCTCAGGCATACCCCCTCAAATCACTAAATAACATAGAGATCACAAAGAAACTCTTAACCTTCATATCACATCACGGTAACCCTTCAGAAATAATCATGGACAATGGGAACGAGTTTAGCTCATCACTCGTAAAGGAGTTCCTAAAGGTTCAAAATATTGCCATCCACTACACATGTACACAGAACCCTAACTCTAACTCCCCGATTGAAAGATTTCATTCCACCATTATTGAAATTATCCGAACAATGTCAGAAAGCAATGAATTTAAAACCACTCCGATAAGAGAAAAATTCAAATACGCGTTAATCTCTTATAACAATAGTATTCACTCTAGCACAGGCATCACGCCGTACGAAATAATCAATGGAACATTTGGTTCAAAAACTCCTATTCCCCCCGAAATAGAAACAAAATTAACAAACATGTACATCTCAGAACATAAAACGAAAATGGACAAACTATACCAAATTTTACACGACAAACAAACAATGGAGAAAGAGAAAAACATTAACAAACTAAACGAGAAAAGAGAAACCACAATGCCTGATATCCCAAGAGAAGTATTCATAGAAACAAAACAGATACAAGACAAAACCAAACGAAGATACAATAAGGAAACTATGATAACCCAAGACCTCAATAGGAAGACAGCAGAAATCCAACCCCGACACCATAACACACGTTCTAAAATACACCTGAAAAATGTGAAAAGACCAAGAGCCCTAAAAACAGATTCAGACACAGAAATAATAGATGACCCCGAAGAGGTAAATGACCAACTAATCGAAAACAAAGCTAGTGAACAGAAAACCGAAAGAAAACTACGGTTAACTCTGACGGAAGACGATATTAATTCTATCAAGGGTACAAACTGGTTAAACGACCAAGTCATAAACGCCTACATGGAACTGATCAACTTGAGAAATGAAGATAACATAAAACTCCCTCGTACCTATGCGTTCCATACCTTCCTGTACACATCGTACCTTAAAAGTTACAAACGCGTGAGAAATCACTCAAAAAAAGGCTAATCTCAGAGACAAAGAGTTAATTCTAATCCCAGTTCACGAGACCGCTCATTGGAGACTAGTGGCAGTCAGACCTAAATTAAAAACTATAGAGTACTACGACTCCTTAGGATATAATGGCGATTCCATTTTAGAAACAGTATTCGAATACCTCAAGGAGGACTGGAAAGACAAATACGGAGAATTATTAGAACGTAACGAATGGACACTAAACACAATTTCCTCTATCCCCAGACAGACTAACATGTCCGACTGCGGATTATTTGTATGCAAATACGCAGACTTACTATCTCAAGGGAAACCCCTACATTTTATCCCTAAATTACGTGAAGAAATTTACAATAATGTCCTACTAAAACAGTTAGAACAATTTAATTCTTGACCCTCTTTGCAGATCCATTTCAAGCGCCTTCGCCGCTGAAATCCTGAACGTTGGAAGTAGTGGAGGACTACTCCCTATCAACCTCGGACCTGCCTACGTAGAAACAGACGAACACTTACTTATCATTCAATATGACCTAAAAGACGTATTCTCCCCATTCAAAGAACTTTCAACCACATTCCAAAAATTTAAAGATAACCTAAAGACTACAAAATTATCACCAGCTCTCCAAGAACACATACAAACGATCGACTCTATACTATACGTCACAAATGAGAAAATTACAAACCTTCGACCAAGAAATAACATCACATCAAAACGACGCACCAAAAGAGGCCTTATAAATGGTCTCGGCTCAATTGTTAAATTCATAACTGGTAACCTTAATGACGACGACAGAATAAAATATGATAAACTTATCAAAAAGTTAAAGGACGGAAACGCGAAAAATTCGGACCAATTAAACAAAGAACACCACCTCGTAATAGACTTAATTCAGAGATATAACGAAACTATAGCTACACTAAATCAAAATAACCAAGAAATAAAAAATAAATTATCCAAATTGTATTCCAACAACCAATCCTCAATAAATGGCCAATCAGCCTACTTGCGCGAAGCCGCAGCTCAAATGGTACTAAATGCCAATTCTATCAACGACCAATTGAGAGAAATAGAAACATCTCTCACCTTTTGCAAATTAGGCATCACGCACCCGAGCGTAATACCCCTTCAAACTCTAGAATTAGAACTCCAGAAAATAAAGGAAGAAAACAAAAAGAGTAAATTGAAATTATTCAACAATTTAGTAGAATATGAACTCAACTCTAAATTGACCTGCTCCCTGCACGAAGACGAAATAATATATATTGTAAACCTACCAGTCTATAAAGACTTGAACCTTCAACTGTACCTTTTGCAACCTGTACCCATTCCGCAAGGTACCGACTATGTAACTATTATACCCACATCAAAATATGTACTAGTAGATAAGAATTATAATATTCTATATGATAATAACGATAAATGTTACAAGAATGATAATCAATATTATTGTAAATATGAACAATTATGTACTGCAGGAATATCCAATTGTTCCCAAAACGTAATCAAATTCAACTCCCTATCAGAATGTCAATTCACCAGTATCTTGATCAGAGACCCGTTCTACTTACCCATACCAGAAACAGGTCACATCATCGTAACTTCTCAAAACGAAACCATAATTGAAAGCAAGGGTGACAAAGGAAATACCTTGACACGTATCAAAGGTACGTGGATAATTCAACCTTCCACAGACGAAATTTTCATCAATAACGAACCCATCAGAAGTACAATGTCAATTCAAGGGACACTGCGAATACCGCTCATACCATCTAATGAAATAACTAAGACCGAAATTCGCCCCTTAAAACTAAATTTAAAGGATTACTCATCATTCCCAAAATTTAACGAACATTGGCCATTCCTAACGCCTGACTCAAATGTTGATTATGATTATGATTACCTCCACTTATTAGTTACTCCAACATATGTACTAATCCTTATAGTAATTATAATCGGACTTTATATTGTTTTGAAAAAACGCAAAATTGCTAACCCGCAACCAACGAGTTCTCCTTTGCAGTTTCTGTTTCAACCACCAGTGCAACAGGAAATGACTCATCGTTCAGTATGAGTCACCCCCATGTTCCACTCTAAGGCGGGAGGAGTTATAGCAGTGAGAACAACGCAACCCATTCATCGCCAGCGACTGGATATGAGTCACCAGTCGCCAGATCAGCACCTTTCGACCAAGCTCAGCGGCGGCTCGCTATCGCTCGCCACCCACTCACCTTTCATCAATGACTCTCTTTGTCATGAAGAAACCATAAATACCCTCGAGCCCAGACTATCATTGTCAGTCTTCGCTCGTTGCTCATACAGTTCAGTTGTGTAGCATTCCGATTGTTTGTGCGTTTGTTGTAAATAAAAATTTAATGTCTTTTTAAAAACGGGTTTTTAATAAAACCAAATTTAATTTACATAATAACAAGATGTCCCCTGGGATGCACGGATCTCTCAATTATAGCTTTTAGAGTACCTCGGTAGTATTTAATTCCGCATTACTTTACAAACAACAATGTTGACTGCAACTATACTGACACCAATGGAACTTATTGAGATTGGGCTATCAGTTCTAGCAATATGATAGATCTAAATTCTACTGACACATTAAATTTTAATGTGTCAGTAGAAACAAATCATTTAATGATTAGTAACAACAGTTTCCTGAACTCGCTTTCACCTTGTCAGGATATATTAGGTCCTAATATATCTCGTGGAGATTAAAAAAAAACAATGTCCGCTCGTATATCACAAGCCGGGCAGTTGAAGCGAAGGTTTCGGTACGACCGATGGTAATTAGGGTCATTCGGTCATACCGAGGCTCTTCGAATACCCTGTGGCCCTGTGGGCCACGGTCATATGTGGAGTGAGATTTTCATGGCTCACCTCGGACATAATTATAATTATATGATATAACTACATTATGGTATGTGTATTGCCTTAAATTGAGACTACCTGGCTGATACTGAAATTAAGACATGCTCCTCCCGCCACTTCGGAGCCCTTTTTCTGGTCGGATTTTCAAATTCTAACGGTTCAAAATTATGCGCTGCGAGCTCCTTTCCATACGTTTATAGTTACTGACTTACTATCTTAACTGCGCTTATTCAATTCTCTACTATCAGCGAATTTTCGAAGAAAATGCAGCTATTTTTCTCGGTCCAAAAATTTTAAAACTCGAATTCCCGCAAAATTTTCATACCAAAATCCGTTACAGACCATCCTGAATCCACTGCCAAAAGACACAAAAAATAATATGTATATATATACATAGTATATAAATCGGATTTGATCCATATTATTAAATTGTGGAAAGGTGGTTCCAGAGTAACTTGATATTCTTGAGGCACAGAGCCGCTATGAAAGTTAGACATGCAAAAGGAAAAACAAACGATTTTATACTGATATTTCGGCAAACGCCAGAGTAGAAATTGTTGACTGTTGAAGTTGTTGTCTTCGCGAAGGTACGATGGCGGGTTGCCATTGGAGACCGGAGTAGGTATACAGTACAGGAAGATGATAAAGAGAAATGATGGTAGTTGTGTGGGGAATTTTGATGTTGTTTCAAAACAGAAAAAACATTGAGTTACTGCCGTCGTTGTCGGTACTCATTCATACCAGGCCTTGTATACGCTCCCAAGACATTATTAGCGTGCGCTTGTTCCGATTGCCCCACCTGAAGATCTGAGGCTGATGGTGGAAGGCAACGGAGAACTTTTAGCTTGAAGCAGTCATCAAATATGGATCCGTGCGTGGCTGCGTGATAGCAAATCGGTTAGTCCAGTCCTCTGGTGACAGATAACCGATGTTGGTTGATCCTCATGTTTAGGGGTGTAATCGTTTTCCCCACATAAAACACCTGGCAATGCTATGCTGGCACAACACGCAATTCTTGGTTTGAATTGCACGGATCCACATTTGACGACTGCTCCAAGCTAAAAGTTCTCCGTTGCCTCAGATCTCCCAGGTGAGGCAATCGGAACAAGCGCACAAGTAACACCTCATTTTAATAACGGTGGTAAAATGCGTCCTGAAAAAATCGTAGAAGAAACAGAAAAAAAAAGTTGCGTTATTATTGAGTGGAGGTAGGTATACAGGCTAATCTACATCAGACTACATTATAACATTACCGTTTCTATTATCATTTACAGTTATGAGATAATTATTTCTTCAGGCCCGTCAGCAGTGTAATATAACGTCACAGAAATATTAGAAACTATAGCTGCGATCGATTTTCGTTCATGAGAATAGACAATGAAAATAAACCAATTGGTAGATAACCTCGCCAGGCGATACGAAACTCGGAGGTAACGGCAAGGCCACCGAAGGGTACAAAACAGGAGAGAATGACTGTAACGCAGGTTTTCATCTCTGGTACTCATACAAGCTAACCAGTCAAACTTGCTGTTAACTTGCAGTCAAAATGTGCCCTGTTAAGGTAAAACGCCTCAACTCAAAATTCAAAACATTCGCCTCAAAGTTTTTCACTGAATAAAAACCTTTGATGTAAAAAACCCCATCTTTTGGTGAGATATCGATATGACTTCAACCAATTCAACTATGAAAAAAAAAATTCGCAAATTAATCGATCAATTGAAATTAAGGCGATTTTAAAATTTCCTACTCTCGTTTTGAGATTGTTTGTTTCGGTAAAATGCCTCACCTTGCTCGTGAGGCAGTCACCTTAACGTAAACAACTCAATCAAACGGATGTTTTGTTAGGAAAACGCCCAAAATTTAGGAAAACCCCAAAATAATGTAAATGTTTGTAGGTAAAACGCCTCATCTTAATATTTTGGTGAGTTGAGGCGTTTTACCTTAACACTGACCAATTTTCGTATGTTTATGGTCAGAATTTCCCCCACTTCCGGTTCGATTTATTAAATTGGACGTCACCATCGAAAAGGCCAGGTCCAAAATAGGGGGGTTCCGCAAAAACCCCATTTCCGTAAACATAGTTACTGAGGCGAACGGTGAGTTACGCTCTTACTGAGACAGATCGCGAGATACGTTAGTATTAACCGACCCCACAGCTTACGTCGTTCCTAAGTCGATGTGTCAATTTACGTGGGTACTGCCAGAGTCGGCGACATACGTTGTTACTACAAGAGAGCGCGATATACGTAAGTTACCTGAATTCAGTAAACCCATTCTTAGGTCCGGTTTCATCAAACTACTCGATCAGGATTGATCTAGATAAATTCTACACGAGATCGGTAATCTCGATCAACGACGAATGGGTTTCACGACGCTAAACTCGTTTTCACCCTAGCGAGCTTAGCGCTAAACGAGTTTACGTCCAAATCGCAATCTAAACTCTGGTTTAACCGGTATCAAGAAGGCATTGGTCCCCAGCTTTTAGTGATAACCTCGATAACAGCTCACTTCCTTGAGTTTGTGTTGCTGTTTTGTACCTAGCATTGTATATTATGGTTATTGTGTAGATACGTAGATGTTATACGAGATTGTTATGTATAGAGGTTACGTAGATTGTTACTGTAGATACGTTGTTGTTGAAATACGATGACTGATGATGGGAAAAAACGGAAGCGGGACCTAGCTGGGTTCGCCTTATTGCCTCAGGGGTCTCAGGAAAATGGATGAATTGCCGCCGTAGATCGACTATAACTTGCTACCAAAATTTGCAATTAACATTTCCAACTTTTATCTGAATATTGTTAACAACATTTTTAGTAACTCGTCTTGATGGGAAAAAAGTTCAACGATGTCTGGGTGGATGGGGGTGTCATCCCTACTTTACTATGTATAATAAAGTACTGCTGATGGACAAAACCAATAGGGGAAGTTCATCAATCCTGTGGTTAACCACACAAGAGGATGAAGTTATATGAAGTTTGTAAATCAAATGCAACAAAAGGTTCGGTTTTCATAGTCGCGAAGTCAGTATCATCGAGGACGTCAAAACACCCGTCCTCTCCTTGATCCATCGCAAGCAGCGAATTGTAAACGCCAAGGTGAAAGCACTCATCAAACCACTCGTACTCATTACAGCAGTGAACGAAAAAGCCAAAAGGAATCGTCAACAGCAAGTTGGCCGATAGGTAAATAAACTGATTAATCTCGATTAGTGTCCACTGTAGCTTTCCTGGCGTCCTACCGCCCTCCACACGGGATAAATTTGAAACTGCGATTGAATCGCCCTGAATTTCAACAGCTGACATTAAATTCATAGCAAAAGAGAAAATGAATGTTGTGAAATTGGCTGCACTGCGATCTTCAAATCTTTACATCCTCCATTTTCACGCGTTCACTTTTTCCAACTTCCGACTTGAACCACAAAACAGTCAATTTTAAACAGAAAGTATGTTCAATGTAAATGTTCTTTGTTGGAAGCATATTGGTTCTCCGTCAGAGGTTCAGCGAAGTGAGGAATGAAGGAAAGGATGATGCTGATGATTCATATTGCGATGACCCTTTCGAAGAATGATTTTTCAATGAATTTGTTTGCCTTTTTGTGCAGTGAGATGTCACAGTATGTTTTGTACACAAAATGTACCTACGTTTTGGACAAAATTGCCATTTTGTTTGGAGAATTTTCCTGAACATGACAGCAAGGTACTAGTTACCCCAGTAATAGTCCAAATGAATAACGAGAGTTGAATAAACAGTAGGTAATATAGTGGTTATAACACATAGGTAGTTGTATAATAATATTCATAGTGACAAAGAACGAGAATATTTGTGGGGAAAAAAGATCAAAGTCCATTCCATGTTTGAAATTTTAAATTATTTCCGGAAAGTATCTTTGATCTACGTGATTTTCTTTCTTGTTACTTGAACTTAATTAATTTCCCTCTCAGGTGGGCCTAACAGCTGTTTTTTTTAATGGATAGTGTCTGTCTAAAACGGTTTCAAAGTTAGTTTTTCGATTTTCTCAGAATTAGGAAAAAAGGACTTTGATCCTTTTTCCTGACGACCCTTCATTTGGAAGTTCATCTCTGAAGCTACGGGCGGTGAAAATGTTGTGTACCACGATTAAACATAATATGTAGCTCCAAGTTTTCGTACGATTGCCCACAATTAAGGACGTTGCGTGATGCCTGAACATAATATTATTATATTACAGAAAACTTGGGGTTACACAAAGAATCGGACCCAGCAATAAACTAATACATTTCTTAATTATGTTAAATGAGTACCTACATATTTCTTGTTATTGAGTGTTTCATTTGATTTCTGGTGTTAACGAATGCTGTAAGCAGAAACGAGGTACTGAATTACAAATGATACCCACTCAAGGTATTAGTGAAAATCCTAAGCTCCACCTTTCGTCGAGATCACCGTTGACAGCATTGACTGATATTGACATTTGATGGAAATTTGTTGTGTATTTGCTTTCAAATACCACAGTGCATGTAGTCAGTATGTCAGGAAATTCCTAGAGGTTGTAGGATTGCATTAAAGGAAATGAGACTCCTTTCCAAAAGATTAAAGTGTAAAAACCGGAGAGCCGTGTAGTCAGCCGACCAGAAGCATTGGAAGTGGCTCAACCAATCAAAGGAAGGTTGGAGATCAGCCAGCGTGGAACGTTGAGAAAGAGCGAAGTGGCGTCCTTGGCTGGCCCCTCTCGGAACACCAGGAAAAGTACGCTCCATAATAGCGCCGCTCGCAGGGGGGAAATTTTGGGTGAAATTACATAGGAATTTGAGCCCAAGAAAACTTTTTGCCTGAACAATCTTGTTGCAAAATAACGTCACGTTTAGATACACCGACTTTTTCGTCATTTCGTATGGAAACAAAACATAATATTATCTGCAATACACGTGCAATTGACACGATGCAACCATCTTCCAACACTAAGAATGTAATTAAAAAACGAGAAACGACTGAATTTATCAGTTGAACTGAGATGAAAAGGATTTGCTGTATTGATCATTACCTCCTTTGGTTGAAAAACCTTTGTATGTTTGGAGGGTTGTAGGAGGTGTCAAGAAAAGTTTTTTTTCCGAGCTTTCGGCTTTAATAATTAATATTAATATAATTAATATATTAATATAATTAAAGCCGAAAGCTAGGAAAAACTTCTTCTTTTCTTACCACCTCCTACAACCCTCCAAACAGACAAAGATGAAAAGGATGAAAACCCAACAGAGGGCCACACCTCAATAATCAACACACCTCCGAATAAAAAAAAAAAAAAAATGGAATAACTAAGAAAACCACAATTAACATAATTTTTCGGGCTAAGCCATTGGTCGCTAGTTGTAATGGGAATCCGAGCAACAAAGGCATACTTGTACCAGAAGCTGTGATTATAACGGGAACAAGAAGTTATAACGAATCATAAATTCATAAAACATTTCAGTGTAAACAACTGACTCACGACTTCTAACCAAAGAAGCAGGTACCTTCTCGCGTCTACATAAATTGCCCATCGCTCAACAACACCAATTGGGAAACGCGATATTCATTGTGGAATAGGCTGTGAAATTTCGTGAAATGCACTAAGAAGAACTCGGCAAATTCTTGACACAACGGTTTATTATCTTCTTTGAGCAGATCGCCCTAATCTAATTCACGAAATGATAGACGAAACTCTAGCGCATTATCCAAATGTAATAAAACAAATAGGTATGTATTGTTTAAACAATTTACAGACAAGAAACCTGGTGAATATTGCATTGTCATCCATATTTGACCAATGTTTAAAATTTCAAAAAATTATAGAAAAATAAATGGAACAGTCTAACAACTGACGCCTCATTTCAATCAGAATTGCGATATCTTCTTCTGTTCTCCAACTGGAGCAATTAGAAGATGAAGAAACGTGGTTGTTACTTGAGATGTTCTTCATGGTTCATCTCCTCTAATCTGATAACCGATTGAGATATCGCAATCCTGACTTCACCATCGTGTTCATCGTTGAAAAATTTATAAACTGAGGTGTTACGCGGCAAAAAAAGGAGACCAAATTTGTTATAAAATTAGGCAAATTGAGACATGTTACATAAAACCAGTTATTTCTTCGAAACTTCGCTGTTATAGCCATGCTGCATGACTGTGGATTTTATTTATATGTATTTGCTAGGAATTGAAGAGGTATCTCTATGGTCTCTATCACCATTCTACCCTGTTAAGGAAAAACGCCTCAATTCTAAATGATTGGTTTGTCAGAAATCAGCATCAAAGTTTACCAGTGAAAACTCGCCTTTTGTTCACTACAAAACATTCCCGCAACCCCATTTTTTGGTAGGTCATCGATTGATGTTCAATTAGGTCAGTGGGTGCTATCAAGAGGAACACGAGATCTCAATCTGATAACGAGATAACAGTTATCACAGCACCACAATTATAACAATCAATCCTATTGGGAGTTACCGAAAACGACATGTTCTGCCATTTCAATAGCCATACATCAAGCCGGTATGATAAACGCATTGGCATTAGCCCATTATTCTAATGGTCTCAAAACCAAACCACGAAACCGCGCATCGCGATGCTATTGAACCTGCTAGTAAAGCCGCAAAATCTCCATGGAATTTTTTTCACTTTCTTCTGGTGATGAAGCTTTCCTGCGATATTCTTTAAAAAGCCCGTGATATTCTGCTGCACTTCGGGTCACAAGTTATTTTAATAGTCGCATACAACCGCATAAATTCCACAAACTGGATTGACTGAATGATATCAATTGATACAGTAGTTGTTTGTGAAGATATCCTGGGATGTAATAGGTGACATAGTGGCCAGTTCTATCGGGTCACCACATTTTGTAGCTCGTTGCGTTACATTAGCTGGTAATGACAATAATCGAAATTTCACATTACTCACCGCCCGCCCCCATACAAGAGTTCGATTGCTGCTATCTGGCAGTTCGGGATTTCGTCGGGGAAAAAAGCGTTGCACAATTCAACGGGAGTCACGCACGATTGAATAGATCGCACTGAGAATTCAAACAAAAGGAGCAAGCGCGGCGCCAGATAAACGTGATACCATTCGCCACGGAACGGTTTTCTTTGTCACTTACCCGCTGGCCAAGTACGAGTATGTGGGTTGGTTTTGAGTGATCATAACAATCGGCGGGCATACAGCGTGTTCCAAAACTGTGGGTCTACTTCCAGTCAAAACAATGAGATTAAAAAAACAAAACTCCTAATCATCTGCATTTCATCCCCGAAGAAGATCGCACTTACACAAATCTTCACTTTTGTATTACCTACATCTACAAATTCAAAACTCAACAATAGGTAATGTCGACGATTGAATTTTATAATTTGTATCACATTTTGAATCCAGAAGGGAATCTCAACAGCATTAAATGTTCACTCAACATATTCCCGAAGTTTCATTCAGATCGGTCAAGTAGTTTTGAAATCCCGGTAATACCCCCCCCCCCTCAACCACCCCTAACTGCCTTTAACCCCCCCCCCCATACTATTGACCCACCCTACCTGTTAAGAAACATTCCTCAATGTTCACACAACAAATTCCCAAAGTTGCACTCCAACTGGTCAAGTAGTTTTGAATGCCTGTAGACACCCCCCCCCCCCCCCTCTAACTAACATCCAGATTGAAGTACCACTTGAAAGTACTCGTCGAGCTGAATCCAGAGACTACTTACAATCGGATTTACGTTCAACCGTTCAAAAGTTATAAGCATAAACAGATTTAAACGCGAATTTTTCATAAACCTTCCCAGATAAATTCTGCGTCAAATGGTACCCGCCGCAACTTTCTACGTTCAGCCGTTCTCAATTGATGATGAGACAAACAGACAGACACGATTTTATTATATACATAGACAGATAAATCCTGTTTTCGTGGGAACGTAGAGTGGGTTACGCGCGGTAAAAAAAAACCTATTGAGGTGTGAAATTTTCATGAAAGTTTGCGTAGAATACGAGACTGCGATAAAAATGGGGGTTCCCACCAGAAAAAACAAAGTTGATGCGCAAATCGTGCATTTGCAACGCGCGAAAATGTGATATTTGGATTTCCCGTGAAAAATTAGTGGAGTTACCATTTGAATTTTTTTTTTTAGGTTCAGAAATTACGGAAAATGGCTGGTCCTATTAATTTTGGCCACCCTGTATAATATCTTATACATAGTAAACCGTCTAAAATCGCGAGTTGATATGCCGGGATACAAAATTTAAGAATAATATATGATGATGACATTCAATATATGACCAATTACACAGGTTTAAGGTTCATTTATTGGAAACACCGGCCACCTAACCAAAAAGTGCAGAATGGACTCATCAACTTCCACGTTCTTATCAAAGTCTCGACTAGTCACGTTCTCTTCAGGGACCGCGACCTTGCAGTCATTTTTGGCAACTGTTTATTATTCTCAACGTTCGTTAAAATAGCGTCCTTTTTCATGAGTGCTTAGCAGTTCGTTCGCGCCTGCGTATCCATAACGAATTCACAAACGGCGACGTTATCTCCAAGAGGGAAGTTCTCTCTTCATGAACGCAGCAGAGTTGACTGAAATCTCCAGCATCGATTTCGCTTATTTTTGCAGAGCTTTTACTGTTGGCAACTGGCATACAACGGGTCGGTGGCGCCAAGAAAGTTGAAACAGGAAGTTCGAGGGTTAATGTTTACGTTTTAGATCGCTAACGCGGGATTGCGGGGCACCATTCTTCAATGCAATGATTGCAAAGCCTTTGTGTTATTTGTTTCATCCGCTATCACTTGAATTCAGATGCACTATAATAATCCAAATTTACCGTTAGAATTAGTTTGTTTAGGGTACAAGGATTTCCAATCCAGTTTTTATCAATTTCTGTCAAATCCAAGATTTTGATAAATGCATATACATTTGTATTGGACCTAGATTTAACGAATGCCAAAGACCAAGATTACACATCATTAAACCAGGAAATGTCTTAAATCCTAAATTCAACTCTTGAACCAAAACTGTTAAACTGTTATTTTAGCGACAAACCTCGTATACATTTTGGTTGCTACAGTTACCAAACTAATTCAACAAGTACTAATGCAACAAGTACTAGCTTTTACTTCCCAACGATGGTGGGTAGAGGAAGCCCTAAAAAGGAAAAAATACTGAGTGAAAAACTGTACGTCTAAATGGGAATTATATAACTGAACATAAAAGCCACAAGATGAGTAAGTAATCGATCTGAGTTGTTAGCCGTTAGAATGGTGATGAACTTCATATCATGTCCCCAATGACCTTAAAAATAATTTGCTCAATAAGAGTAAAAGGAAACATGGAGTTTAAATCCGTCTGGTACTATGGAAATTTTCATATTAGGTTGACAATCTAATGAGGGTTTGGACGGATTGGAAAGTATACTTTTATAGAAGGTGTCAAAGGGGTATTTGAACCCAGCTCCAGAGGCAGGAGACAGTTGGATGATGAATGAAAAGCGAATCACCACGATACACAGTGATAAATGAGCGCAGTAGGTCGCAGCTGTTGAAAGCTATTTAGAAGGAAATCGTGTCAATTGGCTGACCGTAGGAGACAATATTACAGTTGTAACGGAGGATGATCGAGTATCTCAGGCCATTTCGGCAGTAAACGGTTTCCAGCTGTCTGCATGACTTCGCGAATGCGTGACATGACTGTTATACTCCCATCGATCTACGAATGGCTGCAGGGATTCGAAAATTACCGTTAAATACTTGTTCATTAATAAGTACACATGAGTTGATGATATGAGACGTGACACGGTTTCTGCGGTACTAGATATTATCTTCTCCTACATTTTTTGAAAAGGATTTTTTGAAAAGTAACCAAGATATGATACATTTTTTGAAAAGTGACCAAGATATGACCAAATTGGTGGACTCAAATTGAGTAGACCAACACTGGAAAACCCGATTGTAGTGAAATACCAATCCATCAGTAATGTCCAACGCGGAACCTTCACGATATTTATTACCCCCAAGTAATCGCTCTGAAAGCAACAAAAACAACACTGAACCGCAGACAAAGCAATTCCACAATGACAGATAATTTAGTAAAACAATGACGAACATGACCAGTTAGCTACCGTACAATAACCAAGGAAAACCCAAGACCATTGAGACCGAGCGAGTTCGTGCCCTTCTGCTAAGACGTCATCGAAGGCCTTGTTGTTCTACCAACTTTTTGTGATCTCAAAGATTTCCATCGTCACGGTTATTTGAATCTTTCAATTCAATGTCCACATTACGTCAAGGATGGGAACTGAATTGTGATGATTTCATCTAAATTGTGTCAGTAGTTTGTAGTATGATTTATTCACAGTTCAGTGAATGCCTAAGACACTGCGAAACTCACCCCCCCCCCCCCCCTACATTCTTAATGTTTTTCAAGTTATTTAAAACTAAACATAACTAGAACTTGCCTTTTCACGTCATGACAATGCCACGAAATAGGTAAATCTTCAAACTCATTCATTTTATATCATAGAAAACTTTGCAGTGTGACCGGAAAACATAACACGACCATAAAAATACATGCACACTCTCATACACACGGATATCAGAAGTTAGTCTCAAGCTAATCAACAATCATACCAAGTAGAACGAAACTATAAACTCTTTCCAACGTAAAAAAAAATTATAACATCTTCGAGGCAGTCGGGTCACAACCGTACATCATTGCAGTATTCACCAAATATTGTTTTGATGTTGCTCCCCCTGGGTTCAATTACGCACATCCATCTGGCTCATCTTGCCATTCATAGTTTTCAAGCAGGTCTGAGAAATTGTTTTTAGTTCCAGTGAACAGGTGACCAAATATCCGGTCAGACCTGGGGAACCACTACCCCTTTGAAGGCTGGAGATAGGGAAACGCTTAGTTTGAGATAGGTTACGTCCCACGACTCACCAATTTCGGTTCATTTCTACTGTTCATTTCTAACAAGGAGCAAGATTTTAACAAGGAGCATTCTAACAAGGAGCAAGAACCCCCAAGATTTTATCAGTAAACCTGAGGTGGAGTATAATGGAGGGAGACGTGATCGCAGTACCTACCGCTGAAATTGAGGACATTCTCGGTAACGAGGATATCGTCAATTTAATCGAAGCCAGAGGACTGCGACATCTTCTGACCTCAGGGGGGAATGCAACGTGAGCAGCATAAATCGGAGTAATTAAATAATTATTGGTCATAGAACAATAATGGATTCGACTTATATAAGGGGGCGTAAATTGGTAGGATAGCCCCCCAAAAAACACTCCGTGTAAAAATCACCCCGCCTCGCAAATATCATTCTTCAGAGGCCGGAAAAAGTTATGATATCCACTTTCCCCGCCCGCCCTTTTCCTCATTAAGGAGCTAAGTATAATGAAAAGCTTAACCACTTCACAAGCACCGTACCCCTTTCGAAATCTCCCCTTGGCGCTATTGCGAGACGGTTTTATTACTTCCACAAGCAACTAATACTGGATGGTGGTTAACGTTTTATACAAGTATTAGTTGCTTGTGGAAGTAATAATACCGTCTCGCAATAGCGCCAAGGGGAGATTTCGAAAGGGGTACGGTGCTTGTCAAGTGGTTAAGCTTTTCATTATACTTAGCTCCTTAATGAGGAAAAGGGCGGGCGGGGAAAGTGGATATCATAACTTTTTCCGGCCTCTGAAGAATCATATTTGCGAGGCGGGGTGATTTTTACACGGAGTGTTTTTTGGGGGGATATCACATCTTTTTGTTGTTGAAGTGGGTCACTTTATAAAGAAGGTCTATGCAAAATTTCAAGTCGATTGGTCCGGTTACCCAGGCTGTAGACTCGTCAAAGTTGCCAAAATTAGCCTAAATTTCAGTTTTTTGTTTCTAAAAGTTTTTGGGTTGAGATAATGGGTTAAACCTTTCAAAAGGCACTGTCTGATGTTGAAACGAAGCTCTGTGCAAAATTTCAAGTCAATCCGTGAAGGTGGAAATGCCTAACTGATTAAGGAGAAGAAGAACAGGTAAGGGTGAAAAACCGGGTTTTTGAAGTTATATAACTCGGCTCCCTTTAAAGATATCGACTTGAATCTTTCAAAAGGCACTTGCTACACTTGAAACGAAGCTCCGTGCTAAATTTCAAGTCAATCGGCGAAGGTGGAGAGGCTGTAGCCTTGACCGACTGAAAAAAGTAGAAAAACATGGTAATTGGTTTTTGAAGTTATATAACTCGGCTCCCTTTAGACCTAGCGACTTGAAACTTTCAGGGCTTTCTATTATCCACACCAAAAAGATCCATACCAAATTTCAAGTTGATCGGTCTACTAGGAGCCAAGATATGGCCATAATTAGCCTAAATTACCCTAAATTTCAGTTTTTTTGTCCCTAATTTTTTTTTTGGGTTGAGATAATTGCTTATTTCGTTCAAATGGCACTGAAGCATGCTATAAAGAAGGTATGTAAAAAAATTCAAGTCGATTGGTCCTTTTACCCAGGCTGTAGACTCGTCAAAGTGGACAGAATTTTCCTAAGGTTTCTGTTCTTTTGTTTCTAAAACTTTTTTGGGTTGAGATAATGGGTCAAATCTTATATAAGGCTCTGTCTCAAGGTTAAATGAAGCTCTGTGCAAAATTTCAAGTCAATCGGTCAACGTGGAGAGGCTCCAGCCTTGCCTGTCTGAACAAGGAGAAGGAGAAGAAGGAGAAGAACAATCTAAGGCCGAAAAACCGGGTTTTTGAAGTTATGTAGCTCGGCTCCCTTTAGACCTATCGATTTGAAACTTTCAGGGCTTTCTAATATACACTCAAAGAAGACCCACACCAAATTTCAAGTTGATCGGTCAAATAGGAGCCGAGATATGGATACCTCGAAAACGCGTTTCGTGACGTCCGGTAAACATGGACTCGGCATCGTTCGTTTTCTCAACTTCTTTGCTTGGCGGGGCGGAACGCTACCGCGTTCCTAGATACCCAATAATAATTTACAGTGTAGGATGTGAGGGGTGACTCCAATCCAATGTTTGGTATCGTTCTTCGTGGATTTAGTAATGGTGAAAAGTTTCATAACTCTACATCAATTGAAGGGATTCAAAGTGAATTTCTAAATGTACAAAACGTCACAATATGATATTATCTCGAAAAATTTAAATTGAACGAATTCTTAGTTCACATTTAAATATAGTTTAAATCGGAGATTTTTTTGTTTTAAGAGAAATTATATTTCTTCAAGGAAACGTCTGCCTTTCCAAATTTATGAACCAAGGGTGCGCGTGGACTGATAATTTAATTAAGTCGTCAGAAGATGAATAATGTTTTTGTTCTAAAACGGGAGTGAATGCTTACCATATTGAATCGACAAGTAGGTAAGGCCAAACCCTCACTGGCAAACCAGGTGTAGCCGAGTAAGACGATTCCAATGGTTCATTATCGAATATAATAAACCAAAAGATATCCCGCTCAAGTAGGGGCCAGAGCTCAGTCGCAGTCGTTATGCAAGGTTCCGCCAGCCAGCTTAGATCTGACTGCCCTGCGTAATGCTCACGACGCCCCTCATTCAATGCATCTATCTATGCAGAGTGGAAGGAGAATAACATGAAAATTGGAGTAGATTGACAACAGAACAGCTCTCATATACGACCTCAATACACCAAAGCGTTATGACATACACCTTTTCTTTGGCAGACTTCAGAGTTCATTCATTCTAAACGTGCATGCTTATTTTGCCGCTAAGCCCCTTCAGAATCGGCAGTCGTTCTAAGTGTAATCTGGCGGGTTTGGAGGCCAGCGCCGGAGGGGAGGCATCTCGAGCAGGGGAAGAGGCTCCCCCTGCAGAAGGGGCAGTTTTGGAGGGGCTTTTTCCCCTCTCCCGAACATTCAAGACCCCTACAGCGACTGACGATTCTCGACAGTTGACTCCTAGTTGCAGTCGAGTATAGACCTATTTACGGTCAGGCGAATAACCGGAGGATTCCGACACAACCACCCCTCGCGAGTGCACGCGACCACCGAAACCCCCTTTTTTCGATTTCCCCAGTAGTATTCTACCCTCGCGACAGTTTAGTTTCCCTCAAATACTAAGCTTCCGAAATACTGTTCGTGCTCCCTCACAAACCCAGTGTCGCGAGTTCGTTCACCGTCCCCTGAGACAGGACTCATATTCCCCCCCCCGAACCAGTGTGACGCTGCTCAACTCCACGCTGACGTTCCCCCAGAGACGGTAACCTTACACCTTGTTGAGTCACATGTTTGCAATTTGGTGAAACGTAGTAAACTCTAGTAGACTTTTGTACATTTTATAACTCCTTTGACTTAGCAAACGCTCTTAGGTTAAGTGAACTTTCAAGTATTTTAAGATAATCTTTTAAGTAATAAGCATTTTGCATTGATTCATTTACGTTGTTAGTGGTGAACGCATTCTAAACCTTTTGAGGACATTGTTTCTATATTTTTACACGGGTGAACGCCCAGAGTTATTTTTCGTTTTCAATAGTGTACTTTCTTTTTAATTTTGCTGTTCCCTTCAAGTGAACGTTTCCGTTCACAATTATACACCTTTGAAACTTTACAAAACCCTGTCTGGACTCCATCATTTCACGAACCGATCCCCTTGGAGAAGATTTCAAATGAAGTGAGACTCGAGTCCCTCAGACTCAAGGCTTACAGAATGGTGGCAGCGAATGGGATCAATGAACTCGCTGAACTCTTAGTTTAGCGACCTCATTGAACCGGTGGATCCAATACACCCGGACCCATAGAAAAACTCCAAGGATCGGATATTTTTTTTTATGACCAGACAGGTGTCAGTGGACTCAGTTAACGCAAAACAGTTTATTTCACTAATACTCTTGTATCTCTTTGGAAGTGAACGTTAATTTGCAAATCCTTTACAAACAGGTCAGTTTCAGGAACCCTTGTCCATTTCAGCATTTCACTTAATACTTTCATATTGCCTTTTATCCATTATATTTTTGTGTGACCACGTGTGTCACTTGGAAATTTCCGTCCATCGTGAACGCCAACTTTTTCACATAAAGTTGGTGGTGAACTCTAACTGCAATAATACTATTAAACATTTTTTTTAACCTTTTGCCGTCAGTATCACGTCGTGAACGCGAACTATTTTGCCCATATTCATACTTAACTCAATAAATTTCAATCGAACGCATCACAATGACTGAATCAACCGCCGGTATGATGGGTGAACTTCACAAATTACTCCAATCTTTTAATCAACTGACCGTGGAACGCAAAGAGCGCGGTCACACAGACGAGGAGGCGATCCCTCGTTCCATGTTTTTGGAGGTGGAACCCTGGGATCCTGATGAACCCGGTTCTTTGTCGGTGTCTGCTTTTTTTGCCGTTTTTGAGGATGTGGCGGGCACCCTAACACAGGCGAAACGCGTTCGTCTTTTGCGAGCAAGGGTCCGTGGAATGGCTAAACAATTTATTAGCGACCACAGCGACCTCGTGCAGGGACTCCGTCCATATGACGCCGTCAAGGAGGCCATGTTGGCGTGGTTTGAGCGCGGCAACCCCACTAAAGCCGCCGCTCTCTTGTGCACGGTGAGACGCCAAACTGCCGAACCATTACGACAGTTTGCCGAACGCGTCCACCGACTGGCCAAATTGGCCGTTTTGGACGAGGGAGCCGAGTTGAACGCCGCTCAAAGACTGGCCTGGGTACGTAGGAAAGTGGTACGCGCGTTCGTGAAGGGTCTTGGACGTGAACTCAGTTCACATCTACTCGATCGCGAACCTGAAACAATCGAGGAAGCTTTAAAACGTGCTGAAACTCTAGAGGAAACATTGGAACAGCAGGGTGAACTCGACGATCCATGGGACGTGGCCGCTGTCCAGTCCCGTGAACCCCTTCGCTGTTATCGTTGTGGTGAACCCGGTCACATCGCGATACAATGCACAAAGAAACGCGAACACGAACGTGAACGTGAACCGCAGGTGAACACGAACCCTCCACGCAGCTACGGTAACCCCAACCTCAGAAAACCCACACCGCGATACCCCTGTATGTTTTGCGGGAGTTCGGCTCACTTTCCGGTGAACTGCATGCACAATCCCCAAAAGGCGATCATGTGCGACTATTGCGGGGTACGCGAGCATCTGGAGGCGGACTGTTATAAGAAAAAACAGCTCTTGTCCGTAACTAACCCCCCAGGGGCTAGGAACGAACCCCAAGTACCCCAACTGAGAGCCGTAATGGAAAAGGAGGAACCCGTCCACTTACCTATTGTGTCCAGGCACATGAATCGGGCACTGAAGATCGCGGTGACCCTCAATCATGAACACCGATACCTAGTGGTCGACACAGGGGCCGCCATGTCAGTTCTGACCACACCCGTTCGAGGTGTACCAATCCACCCCACTACCATCACAGCATGGGGAGCTGATGGTTACCCCCTCAAGTTTAGAGGGACTCAACGTGTGAACGTGAGGATTGAACATCACACCGTCGTCCATGAGTTCCTGGTGTTTCAGAGAGAGGGAACGGGAATCGACCTGCTGGGTATGGACTTGATGAGGAAGGTCCCAATGAACCTCAGAGTGGACCTGAACCAAGTAACCGTTCTAAACGAACCCAAAACCCGTTCATGGGCACGAATCTCGGCTGCACGAAGCAAACCCCAAGTTGCGGCAATGAACTCACATGAAACGCGACACTCACGTCTGGTAACACCAAGCGGTGAACCAAACGGTGAACCAAACGGTGAACCAAGCGGTGAACCAAACGGTGAACCAAACGGTGAACCAAACGGTGAACCAAACGGTGAACCAAACGGTGAACCAAACGGTGAACCAAACGGTGAACCAATCACTAAAAAATTTTTCCAGACCACTCAAAGTGAACAAATCCGCATTAACGCAGCCCCTGTGTGCCCGCAGCAACCTCTACCGACCTCCATTAATCAGATTGAAGCAGTGAACGCGGATGAATCTGAAAACCCAATGGTGACACAAGACTCCCGTGATACTTCTGAGTCCTTCAAACCTGAATCCGAGGACAACCTTTTCGAGTACCGTGAACTGGTACCTTCCGAAAATTGGGAACTCCCAGAACCCATTGTCGAGTCAGAACTTTCCTCACCTTTAACCACATTACTCCGTAAAAATGTAGAATTTAAATGGGCACCCCAACATGATGAGGTCTTCTTGCAGCTCAAACGAGCCCTAACATCAGAACCCATACTCGCCTACCCAGACTGGGGAAAACCATTCATCCTGGCCACTGTCGCATCTCAATACTCGGGTATAAGAACTAAAACTAAAACTAAAACTAAAACTAAAAACAAAAACTAAAACTAAAACTATAAAAAACTAAATTCCACCGGCCCTGAAAAAACCACTTCCACAAAATCCACTTCCAGTTAACGTTCACTACCATCCATAGTAAATCCCACAAGATGTCATGTATTCATATATTCAAATGGAAAAAAAAAAAAAAAAAAAAAAAAAAAAAAAAAAAAAAAAATTCATGTATTCAGGTATTCATTCATGTATTCATGTATTCAAATGGGAACAAAAAAAAAAAAAAAAAAAAAAAAAAAAAAAAAAAAAAAAAAGTCATGTATTCATGTAAAAAAAAAAAAAAAAAAAAAAAAAAAAATTCAGGTGTTCATGTATTTTATTTCATGTAGTTTATTTCATTTATGTATTCATTTTTACAATCCCACTCAAATACAAACCTTGTCCTATAGCTGTAAGCCAAATGCAAGCATGGTGATCAACAAACAGGGTGTGGGTATCGCTCGCAACCTGGAATCATCATGCGACGAACTCCACCCACCAGAGACTCCGACGAAATGCACCTACTGCCGACGACTTCGCTGCGAGAGAGCACTCCTTCAGGACGAACCAACGAAGCCACTCCCGATTCCTTCACTGACAGGACACGTCCCGACCTTGCAGCCGTCGAGAGTCAGCGAGGACGCTGACTCACGGAAGGGAGGAGGGTGTAATCTGGCGGGTTTGGAGGCCAGCGCCGGAGGGGAGGCATCTCGAGCAGGGGAAGAGGCTCCCCCTGCAGAAGGGGCAGTTTTGGAGGGGCTTTTTCCCCTCTCCCGAACATTCAAGACCCCTACAGCGACTGACGATTCTCGACAGTTGACTCCTAGTTGCAGTCGAGTATAGACCTATTTACGGTCAGGCGAATAACCGGAGGATTCCGACACAACCACCCCTCGCGAGTGCACGCGACCACCGAAACCCCCTTTTTTCGATTTCCCCAGTAGTATTCTACCCTCGCGACAGTTTAGTTTCCCTCAAATACTAAGCTTCCGAAATACTGTTCGTGCTCCCTCACAAACCCAGTGTCGCGAGTTCGTTCACCGTCCCCTGAGACAGGACTCATATTCCCCCCCCCGAACCAGTGTGACGCTGCTCAACTCCACGCTGACGTTCCCCCAGAGACGGTAACCTTACACCTTGTTGAGTCACATGTTTGCAATTTGGTGAAACGTAGTAAACTCTAGTAGACTTTTGTACATTTTATAACTCCTTTGACTTAGCAAACGCTCTTAGGTTAAGTGAACTTTCAAGTATTTTAAGATAATCTTTTAAGTAATAAGCATTTTGCATTGATTCATTTACGTTGTTAGTGGTGAACGCATTCTAAACCTTTTGAGGACATTGTTTCTATATTTTTACACGGGTGAACGCCCAGAGTTATTTTTCGTTTTCAATAGTGTACTTTCTTTTTAATTTTGCTGTTCCCTTCAAGTGAACGTTTCCGTTCACAATTATACACCTTTGAAACTTTACAAAACCCTGTCTGGACTCCATCATTTCACGAACCGATCCCCTTGGAGAAGATTTCAAATGAAGTGAGACTCGAGTCCCTCAGACTCAAGGCTTACATAAGACAACAAAATTTTAGTTTCTTGAGAAACTTAGAATGAATGCTAATGCGCTACTTCGTAATAATCCATGAATTCGGGATCCTACGAGTATTGAAATCGGTGAAAGACGCAATTTGGAATGCCGAATCGATTTTTGAACAACATGTTGATCAAGTTGATGCCACTTATAACACTATCAGTAACTCTATCCGTTTGTACATGGATTAGAATCATAAAATATTACGTAAATCCATCATCTCCACACCATTATCGCAATTTTCTTCTCATTGTCTAACCTTTCGTTTATTCGACAGATGAAGCTCGAGAAGTCCAACTTGGTATTAGCGGTTGTCGGGATTTCAAAGTTATCAAACACGCAGTAAATCTTTTATGTAACAACAAACATTATGGCGAAATTCGGAATGAAATCGCCGAAGTTATAAGAAGCAATAAACACAAAAAAATCGTGAAGACCGCTTAGAAGATTTTCAGTCCTACATGATACGTATAGACGGAGAGCATTAGGGGACAGGCGCTGTTGGGAAATGGAGGAATCAACAGTGCAGAGATAAGGTCAACGAATTGCATAACTCGTGAGCTAGAGCCGCACGGGCCCCCTCGCACTAAACCGATAAATAATCATCGCGCGACACTACTGCAATCCACGAGTCGAAAATAACTCGCTAATGAGAAGATCACACGATCAGGCGCGGGTGTAGGTCTGCATAGAATTTTCGTATGACGCACGGTAACTCCTTCGCGCAATCCCATCTTCTAGGATGAGATCGATAAATTTGTTGACGAGGCAGTATTTTTGAACCCGAACATATACAACACGAAATAATTGCCAGAACACTATCTAGAGGAAAATCTACTCGGCTGCACTCTCATGCACAACTCCTCGTTGTTATTTTTCATTATGCTTTTTTTGCGAGTACGACAAGGAATGAGTTCAAATCCCAGACCCCAACACTAGGAGCGCAGACGTTCCAGCTCCAAAGGTCCTCCACGATTATGTCCGTTCTATGGTATCACCCTCGCAATGGTATCTATGGTATCACAATCGCTACGAACTCGCAAACCATGCACCGTGTACCTCGATGACCTCAGTCCCCTAGAATAGTGTCGTCTGGTATGCAATTGGGGTGCAATAATTTAATTATTAAACAGTCGACTGAACTGGCCATGGCCATGCTAACGTGATTTCAACGCATGATCTCAGGGCAGCCAGAGAGTTGAGTCGTCGTATTGCATTCAACGTTTCAGTGCCGCCTTGGCCGCAATCCTCAAAATAAAATGTCATAAATTTAAGTCTTTTTTCCAATTAAAATGAAAAAAACGCGAAAACTAATTCCCATTCCGCCTGAGGAAACGACTCACCCGATTTTCAATCTGTAAAGTTCTTTGTCACTGTTTTGAACTTTGAAATTTTATTTTTCCATAGTTTCCCGAATTTATATATAAAATTTCAACTTTTTTTTGGAATGGATAATACGCTTAATAATACGAGTAATAATACGCTTAATCCATAGTAAATCAAGGGTGGGGCTTGCGTTGGTTTGGCAACGTTACGGCTCAATCACAGGTTTTGAGGACAATGTTGCAACTTGCCGTTCGATGCAACTAGAAATTGATTTGAATTTTTACCAAAAAAAGGAAAAAAGAAGTAGAAAGAAATATATAATCATGAATAGTCATGAAAGTCATAAAGCACGATCATGGAAAGTTCATGAAAAGGTTGAATTCAAGACTGAATGTCCAAACGGTAAAAGGGGACTTCATATTGGAAATAGTTTGAGTCTATATACGAAATCGTTTGAGCCGTTCCAGAAATGAAGGGAAATTAATTATATGCTAATTTTATAACTTTTTGTTTTTTAAATACTGTGCATAAATATCGATGTGGTAATGTGGTAATGTTTTTTCCCAAATACTATTCTAGAATGAAAACGAAATATGTAACGCTTTTTCCTAGACAAGTTTCCTTTCCTAAAACACGTAAAATTGCTTACGTGTTAAGTATTAGATATTTAAGACCTGTTCTGAGTACAATAATTAACAGAAATTATTTCTGTTAATAAGCCAATCTCGTCCAATGATATTAAACTTCACTACAAGGAAAACCGAGGGAAGAGTGTGTTGTTCGAGTATAGTGATCCTGAGATAATTCATGGAATATATCGCTTGGGTGGCTTACCTTGATATGAAGACCTGGAGGAATCTTGCAGTTTGAATGTGAAGGGTATGTGAACTTTCATCATCTTCATTTGAGGGATTTGAGCCTGGACGTTGTGCACCGCCCCGCCAAACATGAAGTCCTCACCATGGAGCCAGAAAATTGTCATATTCCTATGCAAACAAAGACAAAGGTATAAGGTTTGGAGTGCATAAGGAAACCATCGCAACAAATGACAGTAAGTACAACAAATCCTCATTGCTCCATTGCTACTAGTACATGATAAAATAGATAATCGATTGATGATTGATTCTGCTGCATGATTAGAATGATGAGGGTGGATCGTGGGAACTTTACTACCCTCAACATTCCCAATTGCAAGTCCAGCTCCGATGACACTGCAGGACCTAGGTTGGGAAGTTTTTGAAGGATATCTCAGGCTGTGATTGATTTAGACTTTTGAAATAAATTTCTAAATTTACTATATTAATACTATACTATAAGGAAAAGCCCCCTCGTCGTCCGATTTTTAAAATGCATAAAATAAATTTTTTTTAACTGTGGCTAAATTTTTTTATTAAAAAAACGAGAGGAGGGGGCATTTTTGGAAGGCTAATAGACCGCAAAATGCAAACATCGCATGTAAGATGAGCTAGCAGGATCTCAAATAAATTTCGCTTTTTGTCTTGATTTTTCGATAAATGTTTCGTAGCCTTCTTCTTATTGGATGTCTTGGTGCTTCCATAGTGGCGGAAAACTCCCCCACATTTCAAAACTGCAAGTCAATCACAGCCTGAGATATCCTTCAAAAACCTTCCAACCTAGGTCCTGCAGGTCCCCAGGTCTAAATAGGGTGGTTCTTAATGAACGTACCACCCTTTTTATTTCGATATAAAGAGAGATAGCAAAAAAAAACAGATCGAAGTAACGTTCCCTTAATATTTTACAAAGAATTCAACGATTACATTTTTTTGCACCGCATTGTCAACTTTGTTTTTTTTTTCCAAATGGGAAACACCCTCTTTTTATTGCAGATTCCGATTCTACGTCAAATTTCATGAACTTTTTACTTCGATAACCTTTTTGTTTGGGCGCGACTAGGATTGCCCAGAAGCGCCCAAAGTTCGACTAACCGCATTTTGTTTCAGGCTGTAATCCTGGTTTTATCAAGTACAATAAAAAAAACTGATATCACCACGTGATTCAGTGTCGAAAAATAATTAAATGTCATGTGCCACAATGGGGGTTTCCGTCTTATCGAAATTACGAGCAACCGCGGTTAGTCCAACTTTGGGCGCTTCTGGACGCTCTTGGGTGCGTCCAAAAAAAAAAAGGTTGTCGAAGTAAAAAGTTCAAGAAATGTGACATAGAATCCGAATCTGCAATAAAAAAGGGGGCTTTCCGTTTGAAAACAAAAAAGGTGACATGCGTAACCTGCATTTGCGCGCATGCGAGGCTCACAAAAATGTGATCGTTGAATTCTTTGTAAAAAATTAAGGGAACGTTACTTTGATGTGTTATATCGAAATAAAAAGGGTGGTACGTTCATTAAGACTTTTCGCGTCATTATTGTTGTTTTTAACGGGGATAACGTGTCGATCAATACGAAGAACACAAGCCTACTGTCAAATGGTTTATTTGGAGTGATTGGATTTATTTTTCATTACCATAACCAGGCAGGTACGAGGCTTTATCGTAAACAGGCTTTATGTATGTTGTAGCCTCCGGAATCACTCCAGGACCACGAGTGATGAGTGTTTAGAAGTTTCGCGAGTTGAGTTTCCAGATTCGATTTTTCAAGTTTCGGTTTTGAGATTCAAAATTCCTGGTGTTCTGACTCCTATGTTTTTTTTGGGCATGTTGGGTTTTGTTTGTTTCTGGCGCGCTATTCGAGAAAAATCCCCTCAGATAACCTCGTACTGGATTGTACTCGTACTCGTACCTTATAGCGGTGGTTCTTTCAGGCATGAATCGCGACAACGTAAAAGTTTCCTTACTAATTGAGGCATCGATACGACGCGTGTCAATTTGGTAAATCCGCTATGTAGAGCCTGTCGCTAGCCTAGGTAAAGGCAACCTGACAGGCACTCTATACCTAGGTCTCCCTGCGGTTTATAACCCCGAAAAGTACATACCATCGGTAGGTTCTTTTCACAAATAAAACCCTAGGGCTTTCTGATTTTTTACGATTTTCTGATTTATTACTGTGTGGTTTGAACTCCCCCGTAGCAACACTGACCTCGGTCTAGCGCTGTGGAGTAATTAACGCTGAATGTTAAATTATGCATATTTTAGTTCCTAAGTAACCTATAACATAGGTTTCAGATTGAAGATATCAGAAGTGTATGTTTACGTTTATATTGTATCAAAAGCCAATAAATTCTTTCTTATTCTTCTACTCGTCTCTTGAATCCTCTCCGTCACGCGTCTCATGTTTTTTTAGCTTATCATTATTAGCGTTGATTTTATAACTAGGATGCTGAGATATAATACCTGGTTTTTACCATCAATAGTGGGCACTAACTTGATAGCTGCCATTTTTACATCAAGTGCATTAAGAATTGTAAGCACAATAGCGCAGTTGACGCAAGGTTCCGTTAAATAGACAATAGACGAATCAATTGCTCTTGCGGATTCAACTGCGCAAGATCGAACACCCCCCCCCACACACAATGTAAAAGTAAGGAAGTAATATTTTTCAATTTATTGGGAATTTCACATTATAATTAAGAGGTTTTTAAAATATAATATAATATATAAATATATTATATTTATAATATACCATATATATTATATATCCCACTGCGTAATCGCTAAGACCAACTCGAATGTGCCAGGAAGAAGTGAAATGGAAAACTGAGGGTCCCCACGAAAACAGAGTAGAAAATGGACACGAAAAATTGGGAATACCTAACAGTGGATGATGAAGAAGAGGGTGGAGGGGTGGGTCAGGGCTGACCGTATTTATTACGACTCTGGGCCGACTTTCGACTTTGCTAGCCGGACCCGTTTTCTTCCTTTCCGCCACAAACAGATTTTATAACGATCCGGTTCAGTGAGGAGAGATTACGGAAGCGAAATTTTCTACCGCTGCGCCAACATCATAAGCTCGAACTGTTTAAACATTCAATTCCCTGGAAGAATACGGAGTACCACTTAGCGCTTTAATAAGGAGTGAACGTGCCGGATATACCGGCGGGAGAAAGAGATCGTTTCATTATTAATTCCTTAGATTGAACAAAGATTGTACAGTTCTCTTGAAA